>CM046835.1:40962681-41361172 GCA_025618425.1 Heliocidaris tuberculata | reverse complement strand
GGGGAATAGAAAGACAGACACAGAGGCAGAAAGAAGTGGGAGAGGAGTCAGGAGAGCGATGTAGACAGAGAATGACAGTCACGACAGTGGAGAGAGAGAGGGGGGGGAGGGGGGAGGAGGGCAAAGAGAGACATCGAAGGTACAGACGGACATGGTTAAGAGAGAAGTACAGAGAGAGAGACAGAGAGAGCGCGCGCTGAGGGGAAGGAGAGAACAAAATATAGACAGAGAGGGAGAGATGGACAAGGAGAAACATATAGGGTGAAATTGGGGATGGACTTCAGACAGAAACAGATGAGGGAAAGGTGGTGCATGGACAGAAATACAGAACAAAATACGAAGCAAGAATGTGGACATGGCATGCATGGAGAGACTTGGAAGATAAATAGAAGAAGGGAGGATAGCTAGGAACATAAAAGAAGAGTGCGGGAAAGAGAGGGGAGGTGGAGAAAGGGGGATAGAGAGGGAAGGGAGAGGGAAGAAGAGGAAGAACATAAACAGGGAGTGAGAAATACAGAGAGGTAAAATTGAGAAAGGAAAGGGGAGGAAATGTGCAAGAGACAAAAAAGAGAGAGAGAGAGAGAGAGAGAAAGAAAGAAAGAAGAGATAGAGGAGTGAGATGTGAGAGGAGAGACGCAGATACTGCTCAAAAAGGATGATGTCAACAAACTTACGTGAATACTCTTAGTACGAGTAATCACAGTATCAAAGTACTATGACTCACCGTCATCACAAAAAATAATCATCACTATCAAAGAAAATAATGGGGAAAGAAACATAGGTAGATCATCATTACCAGCATGTTCTAAGCAACAATTAGCAAACAATTTAGATAAATTAGAAAATTATACGGAATTATAATCATTATGAATATCTTCATAGGCGTATAAGGCGGGGAGGGGGAGGGTAATGGACTGCATCGCCCCATGAATGTGAAATTACCTATAATGGCGCCGACACCTTATATTCGGGAAACTGTAACCTCATATTCTGGCAGCGAGTTTTACTTGTAACGAAAAACTGGATCATGTACCATAGGCTTAACTTTGTGTAACTTTATTTATCTACTGAAAATGTACTCAATCTTGCCATTCGGGTATATTTTGTTCCTGAGTATCTTTACAAAGTGATACACCTACGTTTATGAATCACGAATTTATCCTTTCAACGCATGACATTAAAGATAATAATTAATGTTCGCTGGTAAATATGTTCTTATAGTGTAAATTCTGGGACCCAAACTATCTACCTCTAATTAATAATATCAAGGTGTGTTCGATCGCAAGAAGGCATTATTTCTATCTTAACAACGAAATTTTATTATTCTTAAACCTTTCCGTTATACGTACAGCATTATTGACACACATCATATTATTTTTTAAGCATCAATGTATGTTTGAACCATACGTCTATGGTTTGAACAGGCATCAATCTTACCAATCATATTGGGAGAGGGTTCGAAACGTGCCTTCTCTAACACGCAAACATTACTCTAATCCACTGCAATGTGTATCTAACTTCGATTTGGTCTCAAATTACTGTCTTTGAGTATAAACCATCCAGCACTACAAAGTACTCAATGTACACTAGAAAAATCAATTTATTTTTATGCATTTATGCCCATAACTCAACATATAACTCTTACCAAACACGCTGGTAAAAGCGTCTCAATTGTGCCGCTTCTAACACACAATTCTAAGTCTATGAGATTTCGCACACAGTAGCCAATGGGCCTCGATTTTGCATGAAAAACGCATGTATTTCCTAATCTGAGAGGTGTCATTAAGCTGACCATACTGGTACATTTTTAAGGTATATGTGTCAATTTATGCATGAAAATTATGATTAGATGCCTCTCAACATATTTTAGTAAAAAAATTGTAGGTTATCATTGTTTTTTACTAGTTGAAAAACAAGATGACATTAAGATGCACGATTTTTTGTGCAAATTTTATCACTTTTTTTCACACTTTTTGATGTTTTGTGGAATCCACGTTACTCAAATCACAAAAATAACTCTCTGAATCGATTCCTCGTCATATTATTACTCAAAAAAGCTATTTTATTTATTCATGCATGATGTCTAATTCAAAAGATATGCCAATTATGGAATTTCATCAAAAATTCAAGATGGCTGCCAAATGGGACGATTTTGAACCCCATGGGACACGATTTGGCAATGGGAACATCAAAATTCATTAACTAGACACTTCAGGCATTATAAAAAAGTTGGTTAAAAAAATGTATCTCGATGGTGCACGGGAACTCTCCTTTCCGACTAGACTATCTTCTCTACAACTTGAACCTCGCTTCACCCATTGTTAGCTTCGTGCTTCACCTACCGTATTTGTATAAAGAGCATAAGTTCGACGTAGTGCCGGGGGAAATATGAGGGTATTTTGTAAACATCAGTATATCGCTCATGTCTATTATCTCGATTGCACAGAAGTTTTTATCTGACAGTTAGGATAGGTGCTCAGCACCTTTTCTCTAAAGAGAGACGATATAATTATTTTTTTCTTTATTCATACAAATTAAAAGCAATTGTGAGTGAGCATGTTTGTCAGTGGCAGTAGTTTGTAAACTCAGATTTATTGGTGGAACAGACAAGAATCTGCCCATATCATTTCAGCTAGCTCTCTTGTTGGTTTGTTTTCAATTCACTCGAGCTGGACTTCTAAGAAGGTAGATATTACTAAACTTGTCAAAATGGTAGGATGATTTGTAGTCATTACGACGACATCATGATGTGTTCAAAACGGAAAAACTACTCCCGGATTCGTCCAGAGCGGATGTCGAGAAGAAAAGACGGGCTTTTCCATCTCGTGGTCGTTGTGGTATTTCTTGGAGCTTTCATCGGAAGAGTTCGCTGTGACTGTCCTGACCTCAGTCTCGACAATGTCGTCATTCCATCCGGTCAGAACTGCGAACTGACGACCGATCTGCAAGCCTCGACGCTGTCAGTCGAAGGCGTGCTCATCGTCCATTTCAATGTATTGATTTATGTCGATGCGCTGAACGTGAGTAACAGTGGACATATATCAGCTGACGGTCAGGGCTTTACATCGGGATCAGGGCCTGGTCAAGGGACGTCGACCGGTTCCGGTGGTAAGTTGTCATACCCACGGGCGAATTAAGGAGGGGCACAACCCTTCAAATCCATTTGTCATTCATTCAGTTATTTTTTTTTTTTTATTGCTTGTGTCCCCTTTTTTTTAAATTTCATTTTTAAATTTCCTTTCTTTCTTTTCAGAATTCTAGCTCTACATATTAAACTGATCTATACGATGATAACGTATAACTTACTGGCTACAATGCATTAACTGTGTCTTTGTCTTTGCCTACGTCAATGCCAGTACGTGAAATATGAACATGTTTATATATATATATATATATATATATATATATATATACATATATTAATAGCGACAATTCGCAAAGGCTGAAAAGGTTGCTTTCATTGTGCGGGAAACCGGTGTCCTTTAAGACCTTTCGTGACAAACTGGCGTCACTTGCTATCACTTCCTCATTCATTATTTATACAGCGAAAGAAGAACCCGTGTGGGAATGTCACAACCTATTAATGTAATGTCATAACTCATTAATGTAATTACTAAAATGAATTTCGATATCTTACAGCAGTTAATTTTACTCTGGTCGACCGGATGGTCGGGTGTTTGGGGTAGGCTTTATGTGGAGTGCTGGGGCGGGATTGGCGCTCTGGTCAAACAGCAATTTTTTTTTTTTTAATGACTCAATTTTCTCAGAACAATTATTTTTATCACTGGAATTATTATGTTATTATTTTTTTTTAATGGTAAATTCATGATGTGGAATCCTACTACCTAACCATAACCACAACCATAACCATAATCCTAATCCCTACCTTTACCCTAACCCTAACTTTAATCCCAAAATCTACACTTAATCTTTTAAACTAATTTTAATCCTAAAACCTAAATTAACCCTGAACTTCTAGCTCTACCTGTTCTTTTCTTTCTTTCAATGGGACCTAGTATGTATTATATATATATATATATATATATATATATTATTTTCTCTCAAATCTGCAAACTACCTTGCACTGGCGGTTCTATATAGAGACTGCTTCGGTGTGTAATTGCGGGGGGTTCGGGGGGCCTTCTGTTTGTGGATGATAGCCGGTCTATATTATCTGCGGGCGGAGGGCCCCTGAACCTTTTGTAGGCGCGCACTGGAGCAGTTTCCGGATCCGCCACTGCCTTGGTCCTTACACATTTTCCTTTCATGATCAATATCCTGTGAAATTATGTTTAATTTTGTATATGTGCTGTATAAAATGTTATTGTATTTTATGTTATTTGCCCTGCATATTCTGTTTTCCAGATTTGTCCTGGGCTTTTTTTTATGTATTCTGTTATTCCTTTATTGATTTGAATGTTGAATAAAGTGATGAATTATATATGTATACACACACACACACACACACACACACACACACATATATATATAATATATATATATATATATATATATATATATATATATATATATAATATATATATAATTGTAAGGAAATAACATATACAACAGCTTTGGCAACTCTCGTGGAAATAATTATATATAATTGTGAGAAATGAAAATGAGAGAATAATGGTTGCGTAGCTTAAATCAAAGTTCTGGTGACGCCGAAATCACTGGCCCGTCTCCGTGGTCTAGTGGTTAAGGCAATGGCGTTCTAAGCCAACGACCCGGGTTCGATTTCCGGCGGAGACATTTTTTCAACCTTTGGAAAAATTTCAAAAAGGGAGGACAGCTCTGGGGAACTCTGATTTAAGCTACGCAACCATTATTTTCTCTCTTTCATTTCTCACAATTATAAGTATTTCCACGAGAGTTGCCAAACCTATTGTATATGTTATTTCCTTAAAATTATATATATATATATATATATATACACACACACACACACAAACACACACACACACACTTTTGTTTTTCAAAATATTTTATTAGAGATTTCATTCAAAATAGATCATTACATAAAATAAATGTAAATAATTTCAAACAAATACAAATCTTCATTTCGTTTTCATACCATAGTGTTGAATTATTCACAAGACAAGCATGGAAGATTGTTGGAATGAAATCACTAACTAAATAATATAATGACAAACACTAACGTGGGCCCTATACCCCCTCCCTATGTCCCACAATGTATAATATTCAATGTAAATAATCTTTCGTTCAAAATATGTTAATGTTTCTTTCTTTTTTTGTTATTTTCCTAGTTCATATAAAGATCTCCTTTAAATGAATAAAGGGGTAAACAAAAATTTATAATTACGGTATAATTAAATGAAATACAATACTTCATGTTATATTCATATCATAAATAATAAGATGTGCATTTAAAAATTTACCCAAGAGAAGGGGAAAATGATCATTCATGAAAAGTAACATAATACATATTTTTATATAAACCCTTCATCGGTATACCTTGTTACCCCTTTCACTACTTAACCCCCCCCCCCCTTCTCAACATTCACATTCACACTCACTAACATCCAACAAACATACCAAGATTTACACACGCACAACACTAGACACATCATACCTGCTCACATTCACATCCTTATTCACTTTCAGTTCTTCCCATTTCTGTAAGTGTAAATGTAACATCCCTGCCTTCGTTGCTAAATTTTTTTCTTCCTCTATACAATCAGCTATATATTTTTGTATTTTCGTAGATGAAGGAACCTGGCCTTGAGCCTTAGAATGGAAAATTGCATATTTAATAAACATGACCAAAGAATTTACACATTTATTTCTATTTGAATTAGCAAGTAATCCCATGTATATATCCCCCCAATTCATATTTTTTAATTCAGCCAAGCCAAAATATTCAATACAAAATTGCCATAACGGTTTCACTTTCGCACAGTTCAGAAATATATGAAAGTAAGACTCAATCTCCTTATAACAAAAAGAGCAATAATTGTCCCTCACAAACCTAAACCTCATCAAATGTTCTTTTGTATATATAGCTCCATGTAAAAGTATAAATTGAAATTCCCTTTGTTTCCTAATGAGAGTTGTGTTCCTTGCTCGGATAAAAAAAGTACATAATATTTCTTCATTTGTAAAGTTGAAATTGCTGTGACCATCCTTTACTGTTAAGTTATACGATTCACGTAAATTGTTGATAAAACAGTTATAAATAGTTCTAGATTTAACTACCTGAAAAGTTGTTTCCTGCCCAGCAATATTCATGTTTGTATTAAAGTCAACAAAATCAATTTTCATAAATTTGACCGAAGGAGTAGCATTTTTCCAACTAATTGGTATGGCATGAGCAATATCAATTATCTGGAGCAATTGATTTGCATTAATCCCAAGATTTTGAAAATAAACCACAGGCTTTATATGCCCATTGTCAAAAATGTGATTTACAGTGCGTATGCCTTTATCAAATAGATCGATATCACAGATCATTTTACCTCTTATACAAATATTATGATTATTAAATATAACCGGATTAACCTCCCCTTCAGAGTATCTATATTTCCTCATATCTTGCCAAGCCTTCAGCATTTCTGAATAAAGTTGTGGTATTGTTAATGTTAATTTAGAAGTGTCAAAGTCGCATAAGAACAGAAATCTCCCACCAACTGTTCTGAAACAAAAGTCAAAATACAATTTCCATCCAGCATCCCTTTCTCCATATAATAAATGTTTCAGCCACATCAAACGCTGTGCCTTTACAAACAATTTGAAATTCATCATTCTTAACCCTCCATGTGAGTAGTCCTGATACATTGTACTTCTTTTTATGCGGTCTTTACCTGAACACAAAAATTCAAAAGTAATTTTTTCCACCTCAGCAAACAACCACTGCGGAACCACTATAAGTGACGAGACATAATTTAATTTTGATAATGCATATGTTTTTAACAAGTGTAATTTACCCATGAGTGTAAGATCCCTTTGTTTCCACCATCCCAAGATTCTTTTTATTTTACTAAGTATTTCTTTGAAATTCAAATCTTCTTTTATAATCACATTCACAGAGAAATAAACACCTAAAATTTTAATTTGCTGGACTAAATTTCCGAACAAGGGAATTTGGGGTCTATCACTATCTTTGCCCATCCACAAAAAGTTCGTTTTCCCCTTGTTCACCTTAAGACCACTTACTTTCTCGAATTCTTCAAAAAGATATTGAAGCCGTTTTACAGAATTTGTATTTTTCACAAACAGAGATATATCATCTACATATAATATTTGTTTAATTTCATGTTTTCCAAACTGAACTCCTTCAATGGTAATGTCCCTCCTTATTGCCAAAGCAAGTGTTTCTATACAAAGCAAAAACAAATATGGGGAAAGGGGATCCCCCTGTCTTACTCCTCGTTTTATGTTGAAATAACCAGTGGAATACCCCCATTCATAATACAACTGGTAATATATGTGTATAATACACGAACCCACGAACAAAATGATTGACCAAATCCAAATAATTTAAGAACCTTGAATAAAAAGTCATGAGAAATAGAGTCAAAAGCCTTTTCGAAATCCACCGTGATCAAATATCCAATATTTTCATGAGAGGCTTGAAATAAAATATCGTCTATCAATCTCACACCTTCTCCTATATTCCTATTTTTGACGTAACTTACTTGATCACTGTGAATTGTCTCATTTAATACATCTTTCAATCTTTTTGCTAATACCTTTGAGAGTATTTTATAATCAACATTTAAAAGCGTGATTGGTCTATAATTTTGGATATATAATGGATTTTTACCTTCTTTTTCTAATAACGTAATTATACCTTGCTTTTGTGAAGTTGCTAATGTACCCCTATCATATGCTTCATTTAAAACTTCAACCAAGAGTCCCCCCAATAAAGTCCAAAAAGTCCAAAAAGTATAATAGAATTCAACCATGAAACCATCATCACACACACACACACACACACACACACACACACACGCACGCACACACACAAATGTGTGTATATATATATATATATATATATATATATATATATATTAAACACCCATATTGGGTGTATTAGGGACAGTTTTTGTCTTATTTCTTTGTCCCGATGTCTCCTTAATACACCGGTCCCTATATTATGACGGAATAAACCCAATTGTTGTGCGTCTCCCTAATACACCTTCAGTAAAATATATGTATGTATTGTATATATATATATATATATATATAGAGAGAGAGAGAGAGAGAGAGAGAGAGAGAGAGAGAGAGAGATAGCGAAGAATGAGTAAATACTCAGGAGTCAAATAAAAACACCGCAGGAGCAAAAATTTGGACTGACGTTTCGGTCAAAGACCTTTATCAAAGTGAGACTGAACATAAACAATTGAATGCAAGAAATTAGGAAGACGCATAAGTTGCCAAGATACAAATAATAGTAATAATAATAATAATAATAATAATAATAATAATAATACTACTAATACTAATACTAATAATAATAATAATAATGATAATAATAATAATAATAATAATAATAATAATAATAATAATAATAATAATAATAATAATGATAATAAAAGCAAGCTCTACGCATGATGTAAGCGCTAGGAAGTGACGCCACAAAGGAAGGAAAGAGTTGGTGCGCAATTTCAAACAATAAGATGCATCTTCGCAATTTCAAATAATAAGATGCATCTTATTGCATCTTATTGTTTGAAATTGGGCACTAACTCTTTCCTTCCTTTGTGGCGTCACTTCCTAGCGCTTACATCATGCATAGAGCTTGCTTTTATTATTATTGTTATTATTATTATTACTATTATTATATATATTATTATTATTATTTATTATATTTATTATATTTATTATATTATTATATATATATATATATATATATATATATATATATATATATATATATATATATATATATATAAAACCATGATTATAACTTTTATCTTGGTTTGGTTTATCTTTATTTTAAAAGGCTGGAATCGCTGAAATTAATATGAGAAGAAACATAACGATAATCTCTCGCGTGAGATTTTATAAAATGTAGAAAATGTTTTAACATGGGTCCCGAGCATGGCATCGGTCTTACTTTATTAAGTGTGAAAACAAGGTCATCGAGTAAGGGCAGTGGCGTAGCGCAAGTCCAGTCATTTAGGGGGCATTATCATCATGGGGGGGGGGGGGCACCCGTTTTACTCTCAAAATTCAAGTACGAATTTCAAATGTAATTGATTAGGGGGTGCGGGAAGAGGTACTATCGTCTTTTTTATCGTTCATTTCTTCTTCTCTCTTTCCTTCGCATTTTCTTTTTTTCCCTCATTTTCTTTTTTTTCGCCATTTGATTAGGGAGTGGCACGTGCCCCTGTGCCCCTATAGCTACACCACTGAGTGTGTGTGTGTGTGTGTGTGGGGGGGGGGGGTCTTTCTGTCTTTCTCCGTTTTCTCTGTCTTTCTTTTCCCACGTTTTCCCCCTTTATTTTTTCCCACTAGGTGGACGAGTTTCAAATGAACCAAAATATGAATTCCAGAGCTTTCTCTCATTCGATTGGGATGATTGGAGGAGGCACATGCCCTGTCCCATCTGCGCAACACCTAAAAGACCTTGCATTTGAATCTTTTAGCTCTACACGGCTAGAGTATTTAAAGGGTAATCCAACCTTGGTAATAAGATGATTTGTGTGAAAGCAGAAAAATAAGAAAAACAGGATGGTGAAAGTTTTAAAGAAATCGGACAAGGACTAAGAAAGTTATGGATGTTTGAAAAAATGAGGTCACTACATCTATGCGAATCTCAAATTGGCAATTTGGTGAGTCAATTGTGACATTTTTGTGGACAACTCTCCCATTTGTCATACACAAAAATATTAATTTGCGGTTTTCTTCGAGGCGCTTTTACCCTCGGGGCAGTGCTCAAAATATATTGGAGATAGCATATTGTTATAGGTCCTCGTGAAAGAAAAAGATCCTACTGAGTAATACATTTTGAAAAAAGTGACACTTTAGTCATTTTGTGTGTTGGAGCGAAAGGGGGAGTTGTCCACAGCTACATCACAGTGACATTACCAATTCGGCCAATTTGAAATTACCATATGCATAGTGATTACAACTTTCAAAAATTCATAACTTTCTTATTGCTTGTCCGATTTCGTTCAAACTGTCACCAATCTGCTTCTCTGATTTTTTCCTCTTTCTTTCAAAGCAACTTACTATTAAGGTTGGATTTCCCTTTAAAGTTAGAATTTGGCCAGCTATAACCAACAAGTTTAAAACAGATTCTAAGTATTTTCTAGTGAATCAAATGTAGGAAAATGATTACACTATATCGGAAGGGAAAAAAACATTTGCTATTGTTCCTTATTCCTTCTCTAATTACCGTTTCCTTGTATCTAATTTTCGAACTCAAGTTCAAGTTTAAATTGCCAAGGGTGGTATAATAAGGCATATAGGAAACCGCTTCATCTACTTCATGAAAAATAACAGTAATCAGGAATCACGACCGCGACCACAGGCGTACGAGTCGGGATGGGGGGGGGGGATTTGCAGCCCCCTGCCCCTGTGGATTTTTAAAGTGACTATATTCGGACAATCACCACCTCATATTCTGGCAGCGAGGTGCCCGAATATCCTCACATTTGAGGAGTGCTGTGCAAGCATGTGTAATTCTTGTACATTATCAATACAAATTGTTTTGCTTTCTCGCTTCGCTCGCTCACAGGATTCGTCACCGGTTTCGCGAACCGACGAACGCGCATAGGTTTATTAAGTACAGGAGATACGTCGGTTTGTGAAACCTTTGACGAATTAGCCCCCCTAAAAGTACAAGAGATACGTCAGTTTGTGAAACCTTTGACGAATTAGCCCCCCTCCCCGCGAAAAGTACAGGAGATACGTCGGTTTGTGAAACCTTTGACGAATTAGCCCCCCTCCCCGCGAAAAGTACAGGAGATACGTCGGTTTGTGAAACCTTTGACGAATTAGCCCCCCTCCCCCCCCCTCGAAAAGTACAGGAGATACGTCGGTTTGTGAAACCTTTGACGAATTAGCCCCCTCCCCTCGAAAAGTACAGGAGATACGTCGGTTTGTGAAACCTTTGACGAATTAGCCCCCCTCCCCGCGAAAAGTACAGGAGATACGTCGGTTTGTGAAACCTTTGACGAATTAGCCCCCCTCCCCGCGAAAAGTACAGGAGGTACGTCGGTTTGTGAAACCTTTGACGAATTAGCCCCCTCCCCTCGAAAAGTACAGGAGATACGTCGGTTTGTGAAACCTTTGACGAATTAGCCCCCCTCCCCGCGAAAAGTACAGGAGATACGTCGGTTTGTGAAACCTTTGACGAATTAGCCCCCCCTCCCCTCGAAAATGTGCACGTACGTCTATGACCGCGACCGTCGATTATGCACAGGGTCACTTGTAGTACTAATTCAATGTATTATTTAAATCTTTTTTTTTGGGGGGGGGGGGGGGGAGTCGTTAGGTAAAATCAACCGGAAGTGTCAGCGAGATGACAAAAGAAACCCAATTGCCGAGAGAAATATTTTTATCAAGCTATAAAGTTGCAAAAAATTATCGCATTTACAAAGAGGGAACTGGAGTTAACTTGTCTGTTTACGAAATCGCTCATCGTTAGGACTGAAATTGTTAAGTATATTTTACAAATATCCTTACTCTAACTTCATGCAGAGGTCAAGCAATTATTTTATTGCCCCTCGAAACTGAGATGAACTACATGGTAGATCACAATTAATTAAGATGCCCTCAAAAGCCATAGCATATCTTAATTGCACATCCATTATAAAAAACAAAAAACAAAACACACACACAAAAAAAAACATGCCTACTCAAAAGGCATCTGAAAATGTGACAACCCCGAAATCTGATGATCATTTTATTTTTTGTTGTCCGAGAATTTTTGAGTTATGCTTGGACACTCCCTAAAACCTGATGACCTCCCCATTACATAATACTTTCAAGGTAGAGTAGCCTTCATTTTCCATGTTTGCCTGATTACATTATTTCATCAAAGCAAAAAAGTTTAATGGACTTTAAAGACCATGTAGCTTTATAATAAATCAGAAAGTTTTGTTTTCATTCAAAGAATGTAGGTTTACAATGTAATCCTGTTCCTCTTTAGCATGAAGTGAGAACTTTTCACAAAGTAATTAGTTATAATCTACTTGAAACTCAGTAGCGTAAATATTTGATATAAATTTCATGGTGATTTGTTAGGCCTTCCACTGTCATTTGTTGGCTTAAAGTCATCTTTTTGAATGTCTACTATTTATATCTGATTATGAAGCTCAAAAGACATTACGAGTGTTGACTATTCCGAAGTATGATTCTATAAATTTGCTATTTAAGGGGGGATTTTGAAACCCGGGTAGTGTTTTAAGATGCTTGATCATGGTTTAGGGTTATATGCTTATTGAAAGTCACAACATGGTCCGGATTTGGCAATGACTTTCAGCCTATAAAGATCACAGGGGAAAATATGAATTTAGTAGAGAGTTTATGAACTTGTCTCTGGGTGGATAATGTTGAACCCTTTCAGGACAGGAAGTATTTAAAGACTAATTTGATCACATTTTTACTTCAAATTGGCAACAATAATATATTTCTTTTGGTGCTACATGGTTCTAATAAGTTGTCATGTTTTTAAAAACAAAATACATGGTTAGCAATTTTGTCGAATAGTTGAAAAAAATGCCAGTTTTGATAAAAACAATGATTTTTAACTTCTCGATGTGTTGCCAATTTAAGGATTTTAAAGTTTATTCTCGTTTTTAAAATTCCTAGCATCAAACACAACGGTTGAGAAACAAAAATGGACATAGTGTGTTCAGAAATTTTTGCTCTTTCTACTCATGCATGTGGTATATTATTTAGAGCTCTGAATCAAAAGTTATATTGCACCAAACCACAAAATGTGGTTGTCTCGAAAGGGTTAAATGCAAAAGTTCAGCTCTTTCCATCTCCGTTAAAAAACAGTCTAGATATATTTTATGAAAAAACAAAACAAAAAACAACAACACTGGTCTCCATTGTGTGTCGCTCTCGGATGAGCTCCAATTTCCAATTTTGAAAAACAGAAGAAAGAATCATATCTCATTTCACAAACAAGAATAATGCCAAAATGATATAAATAGAGATTTCGCCCATTATTTTCTGTAAATGAAAATATGGTAGCCTACATCCCAACATTCCAAATGGCTGAAAACAATGTTGGAGTACACACGATTTATTGTAATCAGTTTGTTGAAAATATTTATTCTTTCGGGCATTGTTCGCCCTTTTCATTATTCGAGTGCAGCTCCGCGCGAAATGAGATCATCATTCCACTATGGAGGTATTTTGCCGACAAACAGTAGCGTAACTACAAGGGAGCACAGGAGGGCATATGCCTCGACACAAAGAGAATAATAATTAGGGGAAGGAAACATACGTTACGATCCACTCTCACACCTTTCTTAACCAATAGCCTTGTTAATGTATACTTCTTTTTCCGAGTAAGACCCGCCCCGTCCAATCGATATACTGGTGCCCCTGCCCCCCCCCCTCATTATCGGGAACCACGCTACTCCATTCCCGAAAAACATAATTTCATTGTCATCTTCATTGCCATTTATACACTCATATTATGAATTGTAAGTGAACACCACGTCATGCATACTGGGAAGGGGTCAAGAGTTGAACCAGGAACCGAATTAAAAGGAAGAAAAAAATCATCCAGTGGTCTACCTCTGGTTTGAAGGAAAACTGAATTGAACTTATAATGATGCAATTTTGGAAAACTATGTGAATAAATGTGAATCGGAATCAAACAGTACCCTGGAATCAAAACCAGAGTTTTGATGGGGGTGGTGGCATGCCGAGGGTGAGAGGAATGATGGGGCACTGTTCAACACACACTCTTAGAAGAAATGGGCAACAAATTAACCAATTTTAACCAACATCGGACAACATACTGACCTGTAAACTGTTGGTTAAACTGTTGTTTAAACTGGCCAGCGCAAACCATACGCAACTAAAAATTACTGAATATTTATGTTATACTTTACCATTCTGTGATAAATTTTACCCAGCTATTGGTTTCGTACATCCGATTACACATTTCTCCAGTGTTTTTACCCAGTACCTATATAGAGAAAGTCGCCAATTGTTGGACAAAAATTGCATAACTTCAATAGCTCAGAAATTGTTAAATTTTTAACTAAGTAACTTTAATTTGCCCAATATTTTAAGAATGCATATTTCGCAAACACTGACGGACAGAGAGCCTAACACTAACCTTATTGGAAAAAGAACTTGTAATATATATTGTAAATGAGGGGAGCTGGGGAGGGGGGGGGGGGTGCTCCAGTCCCCTGCTCCTTTCTTCTGGAGCAGCCACTGATCAAAGCGCTCAATTTTATACATTGTATATTCCAGCACTGTCCCTAATTGCCATCTTATCGCTTTATGAAGGCGAATATACCAATATAAAATCCTGGGCACGCCACTGTTACTTATATTATAGATTTGCTCCAATTACTTACATAACAAGTAGTTGATCTGCTTTGGTACTATTTTTTTAACGGATGAAGTCATTCGTGTGGAAATTATAATTCCCTCTATCATTTACTGCCCTAAATTTGGTAATCTTTTTTCCCCTACTTTTTTTCTTGTCAAAGATTTTGGACGCACGTACCGCTTCGGAAATGCATTTTAAAAATGCTTTTTTGTCTGTATGATTTTGTTTTGCCCGTCAGATATATTTGACACCTACACCCCCTTAACACAGCATCTTGGCACAGTCCCTGTAGTTAGTTACAAACAAAGTGATCTAGAAAACTTGGTTGGAAATGCGAAGGTCGAGGTTTCGAGCCCTTACACGGCACTCAAGTAATTTGACAAGACATTATGCACATAATTCCGAAGGTTCATAATTCAGAAAGTGCAATATATATATAACTTTTCGGAATTACGAACCTAGGGAAATATGAACCCTTTTTCATTTTCCGAATAATGAACAGTTGAACACTATTTCATTTTCGGAATTACGAGCCGTCGGAGTAACGAACGTTCTGAATCATGAAGCGGAAAACGACATGTAACAGGTAAGACGCATGAATGTGCCCTACCATTGTAAAAAAAACTTCGAAGGTAGTGAAGATAGTACACACATTGTATAGCACTAAGAGACATTCAGATAATTGTTAATATTATTATTGAATAATGATTATTTTTTTAAAGATAAAGGCAAATTTCAGAAAATAATCTAATTGTAATCCTCTACCGCAGGGCCCCGTTGCATAAAATACCATTAACGGTAACTTTGCCATCAATGGTAACTCCCATGGAAAGCTTGATTTTGATTGGCTGTTGAGTGATGTTACCATGGTAGTAACCATTGATAGCAGATTTATTATTAATGGTAAGTTTTATACAACGGGGCCCAGGAGTTATAAAAACAAAGGGAAAACAAAGTACCTTAGATAATGCGGGGCATCGTCCAGTCAATGGGAACGAACTTTGTATATGATAGGAGCATAATTCTCTAGTTAATGCTTTTGTCTCCCACACTGATCATGTACTGGCCCATTCGATGGACCACAGCCAACTATTCATCAAACCTTGCTCGGCCTAGTTATTAATATGGCGTGAATAGCATGTATGAATACTGGCCGAGGGGTCAACACTATAGTTCACTTATCATTCTTTCAATACTCCACTAAAGGCAAACAATCTGAACAGAATAATGAGTAACTTGCTTTTCATAAAGTGAAATCTAAATCATTAGACACTTTACAGGCCTGGGGCACCCCGAAACTATTTCTAGGGCTTTAAAAGTCTATCTTATATTTAATTGTTCACAAAAGTTTCTTAAATTTGTGTATAAAGTAATATAACATAAATATAATTGTCTTTAATTTCATATATATCAATTACGATAGTATTAATAAGATCTAAACAGATATTGTCCTTTTTATGCCTCCGCCCACTGAAGGTGATGCTGGAGGCATCATGTTTTCGGGTTGTCCGTCCGTCCGTCCCGCTTTCTCGTTCATAACTCACGAAGCACTTGAGTACGTACGAACTTCAAACTTGGTGTTAGAATGTATTACTATAGGAAGACGATCTGATTAGATTTTGGGGTATGTAGCAGGGGCCGAGGAGCGTTTTTGAAAGTGGGGGGGGGGGGGGGGGGGGGGGCTGATCTGATTTCACTTATTAATTCACCAGCGTAAATTCAGTTTAAGCAGTGGGGGTATGATCGCAACATTGAGGGAATATTTCCAAAGTTTAGGGGCACCGATAAGGGCTATTTCTGGAAAAAAAGGGGCACCTACAACGGGAAAAATATACAATCTCTAAACATTGTCATATATACCCTACATTGTGATTACATTTATAAGGATTTCAATTAATTTTCTTTCTTACATGCTCTAATATAATTCACTTAAGCATCAAAGTTTGCAGTTGGGTTTGATGACCTACGTATTAATGTGTGAGCGAGGGAAGCGAGCGAGCAATTTTTTAAGACCTGTGAGGCTGCATGGTGATCAACATCTTATAAAGAGAAAAAAACGTTCTGAAAGGTGTTTAAACACAGAAAAGACCTCTAATAAATAAATAACTATATCAAATATAAATGTGAGCGAGCGTAGCGAGCAAGCCTTGACGAAATTAAAGTAAAGTTGCTCTTAATCGCTATAAATTAGGAGCACAAATTATGGAGCAAGAAAAAGGGGCCCTTATAAAGAACGATAATGGCAATTATCAAAAAAGAAAAGGAGCATGAGTATGTCATATTAAAAAGAGCATTTATCAGAGAATGAAACATGTGGTATTTGTCGCACATGAATATTAGCACTTTATACCAGAGGTAAAAAGGAAGAGGGGCTCTTATCAAAAGGAATTGTACTTCTTAGAAAGAAAAGGGACCCGTTTCAAAATGAATTGAGGAAAACTTATCAGAGGTGTAAAGGGGCACTCATCAGAGATGTCAAGTGTCATTTAACAGAAGGCGGAAGGGGCACTTATCGAATTAGAACGGGCACCTCTTAAATTTGAATAGAGGATATGGCCACAGGTAAAGATGCACTTATCAGACGGAAAGGGGGTAATTCTTGTTTCTGAAAAGTGAGAGTGGAAAAAAGGCAGTTATCGAAAGAGATTAATAGGTACATTTGATGCAAATGATTTAAAAGGGAATTGTCGAAGGAAAGATTTTATTAGGAGTTTTATGAGGGATGAAAAGGGAAGAGGCTCGTTTATAGAAATAAAATAAAGGGAGCACTTATCAGAAAGAATAGGGGCAATTATAAGATTGTAAAAGGGGAACGTATTATAATATAAAGGATACTTATAAATGGGGAAGGAGCACTTCTTACTAAGGATAAGGGACAGCTTTCAAGGAAGAAGGGGCACCTCTCAGATTTTAATAGGCCTCTGGCAATTATCAATGGTAATAAAATCAAATTTTAATATTGTGGAACAGGCAGGAATATAAAGGAAAGGAAGCACTTATCTAAAGTAATCTATGTAAAAGGGGAAACTTCTGGGATACCAAACTTTCTGAAATACTGGGGACACTGTACCCTCCCCCACCCCACATCGCCTGATTTTAAATAATCCTAAAATTTCTCTAAAGAGTTGATGCGTCATTCTGAATCCTGAAAGAAGACTCATGAACTTGTAGAAGATGTGATAGATAGACTGTCATTTTAGAGAAGAGAATGCTGTACAGTCCCGAGAAGTCACATGAAAATATCTGAGCTTGTTTTCTACAGTTTGTTTATAATACCATGCTTTATTAGGTCTAGATTTTGCATTAACTGTGCATTAAAGAGGCGGGGATGTATTGCTCATTTGTACCAATGGAAAACATGTTAGTAATGGACATGGATGAGAGATTTTGATATATAAAATTGGCAATATTGGGACATTCAAATCATATCTTTAGCATTTTATCTGCATTTTATGGGAATTCTAACTACAATTACAGTCTTTTATATTAATTTTATCAATCTTATCAATTACTAGAAATGATTTCTTCCTTGAAAATTAGGGGGGATTTTTTTTACGTGTCTACTTAAAAAAGTGGGGGGGGGGGGCTGCAGCCCCCAGCCCCCCGATTCCGCGGCCCATGTGTAGGTCAAAGGTCAAAGGTTACAGAGGTAAATTTCTGAAATTTCAGGTGTTGGCCTCGTTCTCGCGATAACTCAAGAACCATATGAGGACTGTATAAACGTCAAACTTGGTGCTATCCATTCGGCGGAGGGAAGATGACTACATGTTTGTAATATGACCAAGAGTGTGTCCAAAAACATTTCCGTTATTTGATCATGCATACACGCTGATTCCGGGGAAAGCTACACGGAGCAGTCTGCGGTCATTTACACAAGATTACGACATTCACTTGTTTAGAAGTTCACAATATTCTACATGATTGTACAAGACATATTCTGCAAAATTCATGTCTGACAACCCACCCCGACGGAAAATTTTGTCAGTTTTTGTGTTTTGGTAATGAATAGTCACATACTTTCCTTCTGACAAAGTTTGGCGCATATGTTTGAAATCTACCCGACTTTGGGGCCCTTTTCGGGGGCTCTGGGGACCAAACCCGGCGGCTTTGTTCGAGCTGACAAGCTTTTTGTGAATGACACGGATGATTTAAGTCAAGGGCGTCAACAGCTTCTGAAAAGTGGGGGGGGGGGGGGGCACTGAGCAAGGGAGGTGTGGAAGGGGGATGCCCTCCCCCGTGCCCTCCCTCCCACGGTAGGGACTTTTTGCCTGTAAAGTTTTGCCATCGAAAATAGGCCTTTGAATGCACTGTGTAGCAGAAATCAAACCAATTGTATATCATGTTGTTAAAAGCTTATGCAGTGGATTCTCATTATAACAAGCAGTAATATTACAAGCTCTCATAAGTAGAAAGGAATTTCGCAATCACAAATTTCAGATAACCTTGTTGTTACTCTGATAGAGCAAGGTTTCAATATAAATCAAAAATTACAGAGAGATAATTACTCCGGAACTTCAGAACTTCCCGAAAATCTGCCTACGACGCCGCCCACGCCCCCCTCAGGCCTGGCGCGGCGGCCGGCTATAGGCGAGATCTAGAATAAAATTTGCAACTCGATCGAACGGCGCGCCGCTCCGCGCCATGGCAGTGCTGTGCTGCATGGCGAGGGAAGAGGATTGGGATGATTTCAACAAGGCAACAAATGTCAACAAGGGCGGTTGAACATTTATATTTGAGTATTTCCCAAACTCAAGGCATGCAAAAGAACAAGATGGAAGTGCTTTTCAGGTTTTTAGTATTAAATGGGTTTGAACCCCAAAAAGTGGGGGGGGGGGGGGACAAATGATATGTCCCCCCCCCACTTTTAAAAGTGTGTGTGTGGGGGGGGGGACATGTCCCCCCTGTCCCCCACCTGTTTACGCCCTTGGTCTAAGTAACTTTAGCCTGGGGTCAAATCTCATATGTAGAATAGGGTGACTATTTCAGGACAGGCTCCTGGCCTGTATCTTTGTCCATACATGTGGAAATTTTGTCATAAGTCAGTTCCTCATGAAAACGGGGGCCTGCAGTGACGTTTTGGTTGAGCCTTTGAAAGAGCAGAAGTTTCACTGGGGTGGGCCTATCTTAAACTATAGGCGTATAGGTGCATGGATAAAATGCGCGAGACAAAGGCCATCAACTGATGGTAGAAATTAGGGTCATATAGCTCCTTCTTTAACGATTACTCCCTCTATTTCTCTCTTCCACCATTTTATTTTCCCCATATTTAATGAGGGGGGGGGGGGGGTTCCCCGTGCCCGCCCAGCTATACACCTTTAGGCACCTGTCTAGGTCATAAAGGAAAGAAATGTCTGAGTAACCCTTCAAAAACGCTATTAATAGACTATAGGCCTATCCTATATTTTCAATTGTCCCCCCCCCCACTATAGTCCACTGGATGATCATAAAGCAAGTTAAAACAAACTAGTTAAAAAACTATGACAAAGAATATGATAAAACTTATTTAACATAAGAAAAAAAATTGAAGCCACATACAGTAAATATAAATTATATAGGGTCTCATTTATAGAATGAGATCCTATATAATTTATATTTCCTTTAGTCCAAATTGGAAATGGGAAAACCGTTTTATTATACAGTTTATAAATGATTTATAGGGTTCCAAATTTTTATACCATTAATTAAAACGTTAAGAATTCCAAATTTGTCCCAGGACGGTGTTTGGTACAACAAAGTTTAACCATTTATTGTAAAGTGTAAAGTGTACTGGTATAATACATGGGCCGCGGAACCGGGGGTGGGGGGGGGGTGGGGCTGCATCCCCCCACCTTTTTGAGTAGACACTACGTTTTATAAAACCTCGGAAAGAAAGTTCGAAAATTAGTGAAATCGAATCAGCCCCTCCCTCCTCCACTTTTAAAATTGCTCCGCGGCCCCCATATGACTGTAAACATATGACACAGTAAAATTATTGGTAATTTATTGATCTTCATCTGAATGATATAATGTTTTATGTAAATGGTGAATTACAAGTTAAGTTGTTTGATCTGCATATAGTTATTTTGAACATCTATGGTACACTTTTCGCGCGGCAAATACGAAATTGATACCTTCGGCTTATCCTCCCGGCTTATCCTCTGCAATTCCGCACTACGCTGCACGCTGCGGTATAGATTCCCAATATATGCAGCCTATCTGTTGCCGATCCTGCCGACGGCAGTTAGTGTAACCCATGCAGTATCTGTTATGGTAGTTATTCCTAGAGAAAGAGAAAGAAAAAGAAAGATTATCGAGGTCTCGAGGATCGTGACAATTCAGAAGGGCAGGTAAGAACCTTCAGGAGTGGATGAAGAAGATGAGCGGACAGAAAGATCGGCATATCAATTGGGTGCAGCACCGTACATGGTCATGGTCTAATAGCACATACATCATCAAACTCCGTGGAACGGCGCTAGCGCGCTCCATTTAGGTGGAGCTCCGTGGAGTTCAGCAACACCACCCCGATCAGCTGTTTTAAGCTGCAAGCTGCTACTACATGTATATTCCTGTAGACGCAACACTGTGTAGGTTTGAGATTTAGGGTTATTAAATGTTGTAATTGTACACAGACTCGATTCTACAGCCCAGTGTAGATCCATGCTCTATTATACTTGAGACCACCTTACCAGTGCAATAGCGTTTTGTCATTTCATTTGCACTTTCAAGGGCAAACAGAAAGTTATAAAGAACATGATACTGGTACTGGTGCGCGATATTATCAGTGGTCTAGTTTTGTAAAAGTGGAGGCGTTACAGTAGAGTGGTTTAATCACTTGACAAGGACTGCAAAATTTGGGTGTTCGAACCTTGGCAAATACAAGTGTAGCAGCTGCCACCAGTTTGTAGGGTGGCCTATATGGAGCAAGCTACATCTAGTCGTGGTCCTTTAACTCGGAGAAAATGACATGTTGACTCCTCGCCAGTGTGGCCAGCGAAAAAAATACTATTCTGCTTGGGAGCATCGAAAATTCTGCTAAATCAAAAATTTTACTGCTAAATCAAAATTTTACTCAAAAATTCTCTGACAAGCATTTTTGGGGTGTATTTTTACTCGAAAATTCTCTGACAAGCAAATAAAAAAAAAAAAAAAAAAAAAAGGTAATCAGCATTTTTGGGGTGTATTTTTACTGAAAAATTCTCTGACAAGCAAAAAAAAACACAAAACACCAGAATTATGCTAAAATTCTGCTAAATTTTGTCAAATTATGCCTAGCATAATGCCAGATGCTAAAGCGGTCAAAATTCTGCCAGAAAGCAGAATTCTGCCAACTCTGGCAACCTTGCTCCTCGCTTGCCTGTGATGAACTGACCTGAGGTGTTGCACTTATCTCCACCTCAGGGGTTTATTTTGCATATGTGTATATATATTTGTATTACAATGGTAAATAATAGATACTCAAATAACATAATTTGCAAATGAAAGAAAGTACATGAATATACATAGGATTTTATGAATATAAATAAGTTGCTATAAATATACATTATTTTCAATGAATAATCATAAGGGCTAAACCAATCAGCGTAAAGAGAACAAATCTGTTGACATGGAATGGACATGAAGGGAGGAACAAAAGACATTGCAATTAGGAATGTAGAGGGAATGTAAAGCATGAGAGAAAGGGTGATCATGTGATATGAAAAGTTAAGAGGGTTGAAGGTAGAGGGAGACGAATTGAATTAAATTGAATTGAATTTATTCAAACCAGTCAAAGAACAGCAATGCTCGGTACAAACAAATATATAACATTACATAACAAACAACTGAAAATGACAGGCTTGGGACCCCAAAGAAGCACAGCTTGTAATCAGGGGCCCCTGCAGAAAATATCATACTTGTACATGGTATAACTATGAGAAAAAAACAACAAAAAACAAAAAACAAAAAACAAAACAAAACAAAACAAAAGACTAATTACAAATTATTTATATAATAAAAGAGCACAACAAAAGCATCACACACACACACGCAAGCACACACATACACACACGCACACACCCACCCACACACACACACACACGCACGCACACACACACACACACACACTCCAAACATGGCATCCCCAGGTGCAACTAACAACTGGCCTTAAATTTATCAAATAGGTATTTATGACATAATTTCTTAAACCGAGACAGGGTACTGCTACTTCTTATATCGAGGGGTAATATATTCCATTCTTTAACACAAATTGTTTTGAAAGATTTTAAAGTAGCATTAATTCTAGCAAAGGGTTGGTGAATAAGATGTCTTTGACGAGTGTTATAATTATGAATTTTAGAATTAACCACAAAAGTTTCCTGTAAAAAATAATGGAGGGATTGATCTTTATACATGAAAATAACACAATTCAATGAGACCATTTCATCAAAAGGTAACATATTCAACTGCACAAAAAGAGGGGCACTCGGAGCCAGATAATTTGAATTTGTTACATATCTAATAGCTCTCTTTTGAATATATGTATGCCCCAAGCAATATTACAATACATTAAATGTGGCACAACTAGAGCATTATATAAAGAGACCAATGTTCGCTGAAATACCGAACTTTTGATATCACACCAACATTACGAGATACTTTAGAACATATATTATTAAGGTGATAATTCCATGTCAAATGCTCATCAACTGTGACACCAAGAAATTTCACACTTGAACTTAAATCAACTTGACGACCACCAACCATTATTGGGTTTAAATTATCACTGATTTTCTTACCCTTTGATTGAAATAAAACACAATTTGTTTTACTTGTATTCAATAATAGCTTATTACAACAAAACCAGGCAAAAACATGACCAATTTCAGTATTTACCAACTGAATAAGACTTTGCAAATTCTTGTGAGTAAGTAATAGACAGGTGTCATCAGCAAACAAAGAATATGTTAGCAATTTGGAAGAATTAGCGATGTCGTTAATATAAATAAGGAAAAGCAACGGACCAAGAACCGATCCTTGCGGTACTCCATATTTAATATTTCTATAATCCGAGCTGATGCCATTGATAACTACAAATTGTGACTGGTTTTCTAGATAACTTTTAAACTAGTTTAAAGCCATTCCCCGAATGCCATAATATTCAAGTTTAATCAAGAGTATATTGTGATCAATCGTGTCAAATGCTTTAGATAAATCAAGGAATGCACCAAGGCAAAATTTCCCCTCATCCATAGCAAGTTTAACACACCCATACTAGTAGAGCAATTTTTCCTGAAACCAAATTGATGCGGTGTCAAAATGTCATAACAGAGCAAATAATCATTTAATTTTTTGTACATTATTGTTTCTAAGATCTTTGAAAATATAGGCAACAAAGCAATTGGTCTATAATTCTTGATGCATTTCTGATCACCTCTTTTGTAGACAGGAACAATTTTAGCGATTTTTAACTATATGGGAACAATACCCTGAGATATTGACTTATTGAATACGTTACACAGTGGATCAGCAATGATATGAATGCAACTTTTGATAACTTTAGGAGAAATGTCATCTGAACCACTTGATTTCGAAGCCTTTAATGAAGACACCAGCCTTGTGATTTCAAAAACAGATGTCGGTCTCAGAAGTAAAGATGATGCATAATTTTGCCTTGGCATGTAATCTTTGAAAGATGTTTGGGCTTCAGGAATTTCTTTACTTACATTTTCAGGCAAATTAATAAAGTAACTATTAAAATACTCAACTTTCTGCATGTCAGTGGTGAGTAACTTTTCACCATGATCAGGGGCGGATCCAGGATTTCGTATAAGGGGGGGGGGGCACACAAATGCAGGATTGTCAACTTTGGGAAACTGCTTGGAGGGAGACCCATATTTTTTTGGTCTCACCAGCCCTCCAAAAGTCACTCAGTGGGGGGGGGGTTGGCGACCAAAATTTTTTTTTTCGCCAACCCTCCAACAGTCCTCAGTGTGGGGGGGGGGGGGGTTTGGGATCCAGTTCCCCTCCATAATTCTCTGACAAGCAAAAAAAAAAAAAAAAAAAAGGGTTTTCTGGTCAAAAAGGAGGGGGGGGGGCACAATCGCAAAGAGGAGGGGCACAATGCATTGTTTTCCCTCAAAAGGGGGGGGGGGGGGGCACGGGCCGGGATTGCCCCCCCTAAATCCGCCACTGACCATGGTACATTTCATCTGGTATGAAATCCCTTTTGGAGAGATGGGGAGAGAGGAAGTGTAAGAAGGTTACATAAAATATTCTTGTTCAAATAAAATCTCTACACAAGTGACTGACTGACTGCTCCCCACTTGAGTGGAGATGAATGCAGTAACGAGGGGGGGGGGGGGAAGATACTGTAAGTGCTTTGTCATTTACTTTTAATCGCCAGGCACTAGATAAAACTTAGTATTATTATTATTATAATTATTATTGTTATTATAATTACTATGATAATAATAATAATTATTATTATTATTATTAAAATTATAATTATTATTATTATTATTATTATTATTATTAGTAGTAGTAGTAGTAGTAGTAGTAGTAGTAGTAGTAGTAGTAGTAGTAGTAGTAGTAGTATATAAACTTGTGTTTTGTAATTTTTCATCCTTAGGAAGCCATGGGGGCCGAGGAGGCCGACCAAGCTCATCTTTTCTCCTGGAGAGTGATGCTGGTTGCTATGACAACACTACATCACCAAGTCAGAGGGGGAGCCCTGGAGGTGGTACTCAGGGTGGGGCAGGAGGAGGCGTCATACAGATTGTCGTAGAAGGAAATGCTGAGGTAAGATAGACACATTTCTTGGCATACATCCAACAATGGTACACTTTTCATACGAAACAATTCTAAAATTTGTTTGAATTAACCTTTTGTAACATGTTCAAGCTTTGAACTAGGTGAATTATTTAAATGCCTGCCAGTAATCGTAACAAAAGTTCAAATTCGACAACTTCATAATCAGTATTTTTTAAAACCCAAGTTATGAAATATATTAAAAAACCCTACTATTTTAAAGTTTATGAATAAAATAAAAGATTATTTGCTTAACTCTTTCAGTGCCGATGTCACATATATGTGACAGATAGACTTGTCATTTTCATTCACCAATTGCTCGACCACAGGAAAGGTATATGGTGGTCAATGTATGTATATCAACATTTTGAGCATAAATCAAGCATTCTAAATATATGGAACTTATAACCATATGCTATCATAGATTTTTAAGAAGATAATACCTCATTTCATCATTAAACAATAGTAAACAAATGAGAAAACAAAAAATAATGGACAAAAAAGAAACTCAAATGTAATTTTCAGTAATTCTTATGCATAAAGTTGGGTATTAATGTTTGGTACCATAAGAAATGGTAAAAAATTTCCTACAAGTTTTGTACACAATATTTTGTGAAACAATAGATGGTTAATGAAGTGCAGACATTTGAAAACAGATTAATGTTATTTTGTGTACTTGTGGAGTTCTGATTGTATATTACGCAAACAAAGACTTCCTGTGAGTTATGTATTATCATTTGCAAATAGTAATATGTCGTATAAGTCAATTTTCCTTCATATTCTTTCATCTTATTTGCATTTTTATACAATTAACAATGATGAATTGTTAAATGACCATTTTCAGTAGTGTTTATATTTCAGTATGGCACAGTTCAACCATATACTGTCTTGTGCACAAATAGTGGAGTGGACAGGGCACACCTTAGGAAAGAGAAAAAAAAAACCAAAAAAACCCCAAAAAACATAATGCACATCCAAGATATAATATTCCCAAAAGTGCTGTGAAACTGTTATACAGATTGAACAAATCTACTTTGCATATTTAAATCCAAAGCAGAATATAATACTGCAACTTCAACTGTTTCTCAATATCTTTTGTAAACATTTAAGAAATGGTAAAGGGAGAGTCAAAGTGACCACCTATCACCTGTTCTACTCTTGAACAATGATTATATTGAAGGCTGTACATGAAGACCTCTCAAAGTGGCCCAAAGTTTTTTACGATGGTCAGTAGTACCCAGGGGCAGGCTGGTAATAAAATCGTCATTTTTACAAACTGATGAATCAGCGCATGCGCGCAAATATGCGCTTTGGAGAAAACGGTTTTACGAACCGTCGAATCGTGTTTGAATGGCCAGTGCTTCCTTATTCCGTATCAATATACGTAATAATATACACCATTTCAAAGTTAAAGTCATAAGCTTTCTTTTGATGTATATATTGATACATGAAATTATGCAACGAAAGCAAATTCCGTTATCTGAGAACACCTAAATCTATAAATTTGTTTCCCGCCATTTCACTTTTCTGTGCACTGCGTACGGATTCATCGGTTTGTAAAAACAACGACGAAATGTGAGTGGGGAGTTTTGGAGCGACCAGCCCTTTTTGCTGTTGACCGGCCCATTTTTTGTATGGTCTGCAAATTTAAAAGAAAAAATATTGACTTGCCCTTGGGAAAAATTCCACAAATTACCCGTGGTCAGTCCACCCTGATATTCCCTGGGAAACTGCTAATTTTGAGTCTTCCTTTTTTTTCCCTGAATAATATTATACCAGTTTGATTGTATATTCATGATGCCTATACTACATGTATATATTTGATCCTAGATAAATGGAATAATTTCTGCCAACGGTGACCCAGCTTCAGAAGATGATTCTGGCGGAGGCAGTGGTGGCAGTGTTTACATCACCACAGCTAGTCTGGTAGGAAGTGGACGTATTGAGGCAAATGGAGGACGTGCTATGGGAACAGCAGGAGGAGGCGGAGGAGGGGGGCGTGTCTCTATCCTGGGAGATACCACTGGTTATCAGGGAGAGATATTTGCTCTTGGAGGACAGCCAGGTACAATAATAAACCAGAAACTGTTGCAAAAACGAAACTATTGTGTTTAGTTAACAGGTTAACTACCTGTTGTAGCCATTTTACAGGCAAGAAAGTCTAGAATAGGGGGAGGACACATTTTTCTGAAAGTTCATTTTTCCGAAGGTTCATAATTCTGAAATACAAATTTTCCATATCAGGGGGTTCACCATTCCAAAAATGAAATAGGGTTCTTAATTCAGAAATGAAAAAAGGGTTCATAATTACGATAGTTTGTAATTTCGAAAATGCAATAGAGCCCTGCATAACATTTCGGAATTATGAACCTTTGGAATTATGAACCCTTTTTCATTTTCAGAATTATGAACCCTATTTCATTTTCATATTACAAACCATTGGAGTATTATTAACCTGCAGAAGAACAACCTTCAGAGTTATGAACCTTCAGAAAAATGACATGTAACCAGAATAACTAATGCACTAGTGACTTTTGTGAATTGCAAAAGGTCAGTTTTGCATTTCAATTATTTTGTCACTTGAAACTTCTGTAAAACTGGATCACTTGTGAAAGTTTCAAGCATGCGTATGTTTCTGGTTTTACGCAGTACTTATACAACAGGGAAGGTAACTCTGTACAAAATTTGTGTTTTTCTGAATGGACAGCTGTAGCTCTGGCAACATATTTTTCATTTTGAATATTTATGCATCTGGAAGTAATAATACATGTCCAGAGGCATTTTGGTATCATATTGTTTTCAACTGTTTGAACCATTTATCATCCACTTTTCTCGAGAACAATTTGAGGTATGATTCAAACTTTGTACCCATTTCCCTCACATAGTTTTGATTCTGTTGTTATATTGAAGAATGCTTACTAGTTTGATTTATTCAATAATAAATGAAGTATCATCAATCCAAATCCAACTATTGAGTAGAAGATGTAATAAAAACTTCAAAATACAATAATAAGTGTATGTGTGAAATTGGCACAACAAATTTATTGGCAACAACCTTACAGTGTTATCTTTTAAGAGTGGATGGCATCTTTAAGTACGGTCGGGTAGTTAAAAGATGAACAGTCTAGCAAAGAATTTCATGTGATGTAAAGCCAGGAGAAACAAATTCACTTGATATGTTTAGCTTATAAGCCAGTTCGTAGATACAGTCTGTGCATGAGCAGATAAAGGTCATCTGTGACAAATTCTTAAACCCACTGACACGAATACTTGATATGTGCCCATGCTTGAATGTCATGTAGTCATATTCAGTCATGCATCAATGATGCATTTCATGATACCCAGGTGGATTGTATTCTTCTCAAAAGGGGGAAACCAAAGCTATTCATGAGGCACCTCTATCACTTTGAGAGTGATTATTCTAAAGTGCACAAAGTTGGACCTCTCCATGTTTAAAATATCTGTGGATATTTGAGGTCATTTGTGACATTTGCTAACTATTGCTAACTATTGGAGATGATCTCAGTGCCATGGGTAACCTGTATTTTTAAAGGGCAATCCAACCTTGGTAATAAGATGATTTGTGTGAAAGCAGAAAAATAAGAAAAACAGGATGGCAAAAGAAATCGGACAAGGACTAAGAAAGTTATGGACTTTTGAAAAATGAGATCACTACATCTATGCGAATCTCAAATTGGCAAGTTGGTGAGTCAATTGTGACATTTTTGTGGACAACTCTCCCATTTGTCATACACAAAAATATTAATTTGCTGTTTTTGTCGAGGCGCTTTTACCCTCGGGGCAGTACTCAAAATATACTGGAAATAGCATATTGTTATAGGTCCTCATGAATGAAAAGATCCTAATGAGTAATGCATTTTGAAAAAAAGTGACATTTTAGTCATTTTGTGTGTTAGAGCGAATGGGGGAGTTGTCCACAGCTACATCACAGTGACATTACCTATTAAGCCTATTTGAAATTCCCATATGCATAGTGATTACAACTTTTAAAAATTCATAACTTTTTTATGGCTTGTCCGATTTCGTTCAAACTTTCACTATTCTGCTTCTCTGATTTTTCCTCTTTCTTTCAAAGCAACTTGCTATTAAGGTTGGATTTTCCTTTAATGGTTGTAGTTGAGCTTATGTGGCTCATTATTCGACGTATAATTGCACATTTACATGTATTAGCTCTATTTTTTACCCTCATATCCAGATAAAAGTTATGATGCCATCACAGAACCGAAGCGCATTACATCTCTTGATCCTGAACGTCGCACAATCACTATTGCCAAGCAGTTCTACCTGACAGCAATACGAACCAATGGAACTGACGCTGAGTTTGTTAGGCGATACTCCATTTCGATAAGTGTTGATGGTGGACCAACCCTTGATTACAAGGTTTAGCATGATTTCTTTTTCCTGACAGTCATTTTTACAGATTGAGATGGTTTATAAAAAAAGAAAGACTTGTGCTTAATTAAGAGCTGATACTGTCTTTTCTCCAAAATTGTTTTACAAAATAGTTGAACAAAATTAATCACAATGGATACAAAGATATTACCTCATATTGTTCCTGGCATTTCATGTTTTACTTGCTGAAACAATTACAGTATTATTGGAACACAGGCAGTGTGACCAGCCTTAAAAATGGACTTATGCTATGGAGCAGCACAAATGCTATGGAGCAGCACAAAATTCTGCTTAATAAAAAAAAAGCTGCCAAAAAAAGAAGAAGGTTTTTCAGAATTTGTGGGGTGTATTTACTCAAAAATTCTCTGACAAGCAAAAAAGAAAAAAAAGGTTATCAGCATTTTGGGGATGTATTTCTACTCAAAAATTCTCTGACAAGCAAAAAAAAAGAAAAAAAAGGTCAGCATTTTTGGCCCTATTTTCACTCAAAAATTCTCTGACAAGTACAAAAAAAAAAAGTCAAAGGGGAGTCAAAGAGACTGATGGGTTTTATCCAGAAAATCTTTTGTCATGAATATTTACTCATAATTTTGTCAAAAAAGCAATGATATTTCATTGTTTGAGTCTTTTTTGTCTGTTGAAGTCTCTGTGTCATGAAATGGGTGCCTGTGAAATGTGGGTACGAAAGTCAGATGTAAAAATTCTTTTCTTGTGATGTTATGGTCCCATAAATTCCTAAATATATGCACTGTTGGTTCAGTTAAATATACAATGATTTATTTCTGGTTTAGTCATTATATTGCAGTTTCTATTCTTCATTTGTTCTTCTAGACATAGTGTCTCTCCTAGGTTCAGTTTTTAAATTCCGATTTCCAGAACTTTTTTTGAATTGTGCATCGCTTGAGGAATCAGTGTAGTATTATTAATGTTTGGAGATGTACAGATTGCCTTTAAAATGATAGCATTTCAAAGTTCTGAACCTATCATGTAAAAGTGGTCATTGCTCTGATTGTGAGCAGGAGAGGTTTCACACTGACTTACATCTTATCTCATAAAATGTACTTGTCTTTGGTTGTATAATTGTCAGATTTTTTGCCATAAATAATGCCCTGAGATGTGTTTTATTGTGGGATATAATTAAACATGCTTTTGTCGGAATGATACTACTTTGATTTTTTAAATCAGTGAAATAATCCCTAAAGTGCAATAAAATAATGATCTTTTCAGCAACTAAAGTCTGACAGCAGTGCACACATCTTTGAAGGAAACACTGCTGATATCAACTATACAATCAGTTACCTTGACATCCCTGTTCTGGTGAAAACTGTGACCTTTGACCTAATGAATCGGACTGATCCCTTCTCTATAGATGTACAGCTCGTAGGGTATTATCCCTATCAAGGTTGGTTGACTTTCTATTCAAACAAAAGCAACAAGTAACATCGGTGATCTGAATTTTGAATGTAATCAGTGTTGAATTGAACTATCTATGTGGCAATATACAGTGCATCCCAGAAACAAGTTAACAGTTGGAAAAAGTCTACCCAAATAAATATTTCAAACTATTCCAAGGAAATTTTCATACCTGTGGATAGCTTAGGGTCTCTTCTATCAAATGACAAGAAAATGTCAACCAATATTCTATGCTTGAGTGAGCAAAAGCCAATTTTGTTAAAGGGTGCAAAATCGATACATGACAAGAATTGATAGTGGCTCTGGCTGGTATCAGCCAAGCTGAGTCATGAAAAGGCTTAGAAATTATTGTGGTCAATAAAAGGCAATTTATGAAATAACAGGCTTTATTCTGTGTATGTCTTTACACATCCCATCAACATTCTATGCCTGTGTGAGCAATTAACTACTTTGTTGAGTGTTTCAAAATGTTACTTTTGGTGAGTCTTTAATTTCACCTGGCTTGCTCACTCAACCATAAAGTTTTGATGGGATATATCTGTTCTTTCATAAATTATCTTAAAGTGATCAGAATATAACATTTTAAAGTCTTTTCATGACTATCAACTTTGCTGATACCAGCCAGAACATAAACATTTGTCAAGTATGGATTTTGCAACCTTTCAAAAAAATTGGCTTTTGCTCACTCAAGCGTAAAATATTGTGAGATATTTTGGTGTCATATAATAGAAGAGACCCTAAGCTTTCCACAGGTATGAACATTTCCTGAAAATATTTTGAAATAAAAAATGGGGAGACTTTTTTCAACTGTCAGTTTTAAACGGTTCTTAACTTCATTCATACAAGCCAGGACAAATACCAGTTCTTGTCAAGTCTGAATTTTGCACCCTTTCACAAAGGTGGTTTTGGATCACTCAAGCTTAAGAACAAGTCAGATTTTTTTGTGTTATTGAATAGGAGAGACCATAAGCTATCAACAGGAATGAAAATTTTGGGAAAATATTCTGACACACTGTAGAGATGTTCTGTTGGATGCCAATATGTTAATATTTCTTTTAGCCAGTACTTCTTTATTCATATTCATCCTTAAAAAAAGAATGAAAATGTAAGATTTACTTCTCTTATTTTCTGCTTGACACTATATTCAATTCTCAAAGAAATGTTGTATGTCATTGTGTTAAGGTAGCTTAGCAAAATGTAGTGGCATGAAAAGACGCATCCATATTTTTGAGAATTGGAGTAGGTACCTCATCAACAATTTCACCCTTTGCGTTTGGGACATGTCTTTTCATGCCACTGTGTTTCCCTAAGCTACCTAAACCACACTCTCTCTCTCTGTTTGAACATATTCTTAGAGCCAGAAACAGCCGTGTCATGTGATCAACAACCTGACGGTAAGTTTGAAATCATTGATTTTATGAGCTTAATTGGTGATAGGTCAGCATACTACAAGGGGAATTTGAAACCACATGCCCTTTTCATAGATCTTAAGCAAAGCTATTGAGTGAAGATCTTTCCAAGTTGAGAGAATAAATATTTCTCCTTTACTTGATACATCTTAAAGTACCAGATTAGGTTACCTGTAATCACCTGTAAGGAATAACAGTAAGCTGATGAAATACACAAGTATCTATGATGTGACCTTAAAATTTGCTGTATTAAGGCTGTACAATCACCTGTTTGCCATAGATACAATTGCTGATAGCACTGAGCACATCTTATTTGTCCTTCAAACTTTTGATAGCAAATTTTCACAGGTGTATCCTTTTTCCAAAGGTTAAAATTTTGTAAGGTTCGTAATTCTGAAAATTATGTAGCGTTCTATTCCATATTTGAAATTGTGAACCCTATTTCATTTTTGGAATTTCAAACCCTCGGAGTAATGAACCTTTGGAATGACAAACCTTCAGAAATATGACCCTTTGGAAATTCTGGTTTTCACAGTCATTTAAAGTTGTCATGTAGTTTCCTTGTTCATCACTTTTTATGTTGTATTGATATCGGAGGCGGTGGAAGGACAGGCTCAGACAATGGAAATGGGGGGGGGGCACCCTTTTTCCTCCAAACTAAAGGTGCCCCCCACTTCCATTGTCTGAGCCTGTTGTTCTGCCACCTCTGATTAATGTCAGATGATGAAGTTCATGCTAACGTTTTTGCTTGTTTGCAGAATCTGAGGCAGGTGGACCAGGTACCGTCTACATAGAAGACCAGATCATAATCAACAATCTCAGACAATCTCCTGTTGTAAGTACCATTTGCTTTTATGAGAAAAAAAATGTTAGTATGGATTTAACTTAAAAGGATGGAAAATCTTTGTTCATTTTGTTTATGATTTACAATGATGTATGATCAAAAACTTAAATGGCAATCCAACTTTGTAATAATTTGATTTGTGTGAAAGCAGAAAAAATATCAAAGAAGCAGATTGGTGAGAGTGTGAACAAAATTGAATTAACAGTAAGAAAGTGGTAATTTTGTAAAAGTTGTAATCACTTTTAGAATTTCAGTATGGTCACTGTGATGTAGCAGAGGTCAACTTACCCCATTCGCTCCAACACACAAAGTGACTAAAATTTTAATTTTTTAAAATGTAAAAATTTACAGGTTTTTTTCTTTTTGGAGGACCTCTAACAATGTGCTATCTACAGTATATTTTGAGTACTGCACCAATTTGAGATTTGCATCGATGTAGTGATCTCATTTTTCAAACATTCATAACTTTCTTATTCTTTGTCATCCTGTTTATTTTATTTTTCTGCTTTCACACAAATCAGCTTTTTACAAAAGTTGAATTGCCCTTTAACACAATATACAGATAACAATGCAATCATGTATATATATATATATATATATATATATATATAGCGAGAACACCTACACATTGCACACGAGAGTACATATACATTTGCTTCGACCTTAAAAGTCAGCAAATAAACTTGAAGAAGGCCAGGAGCCGAAAGCTTGTAAATACACCGAGTGACCTGGGGGGTGATTCACTAACTGGGATCGATATCATTCCTAAAATCAATTTTCGGGATTGATTTCATTCCCAGCTTAAAATTAATTCCACCTTACTGATCCACTAAATGGCTTTTAGGATGGAATCAATTTTATCATGAATATATATGAGCGCAAATGAATATTTACGAGCGCACTCATTCCAACCAATCAACGTACTCAAATTTCAGTCACCGCCCCTCAGTCAACCGACCTAATTCTCTACTTAGCGCGTAGCTAGTGCGCGTTACCTAGCTACTGCATTAATTGCGCGCACGCATCAATTGCACAAAACACAGGGCTAGGGGCTATGGCTAGGGGCCATGGGCGTGCAGCGCAGGCAGGAACGGCGTAGCCGCGCCCGGGTTGGGGTGGGCGGGCATGCAGTGGAGTGGCCGTTTGTGATTGTTTAGGAGCGATCCGGATCACTCCCAACCTTAAAATCAATTCAGAGGCTGGAATCAATCCCAAATACCTTAGTGAATCAGTCACTAAAAGCGATATCGCTCTTAGGATGGATATTGTTCCTAAAATTGATTTTTTTCTTATTTGGGATTAATTTTAGCTGTTAGTGAATCACCCCCCTGCTTCATTCTGTTCCATCATTCTCTCTTCATATAATTATATATATATATATATATATATATATATATATATATATATATATATATATATATATATTGTAAGTAAATATATGTACATATTGATTTATTTTGGATTTCTGTTAATTTTTCCATTTTTACTATGATGAGTAAATGTCAAAGATATTCACTATGTCTGTAATTTTTTTTCGTTTTTGTAATTACAAATTATCTCTTTATTCTGAACAGCTCAACTACAGTGATGATTGTTCTGATATATTATGGAGTGAATCTGGTGAGTGCACTACAGTAGGCCCATATTTACCTTGTACACTGGATTTGTAGTTTTTCTCAAAAGGTTTTGTAGTGGTTCATATATCTTTAAATACATACATATATATACATGCACATGTATTATTCTCTCCTCTTTTAAATCTCTATTGCAATCATTTATATAAAGTCTAGTTTGTTTCATGAATGTTTGCAACTGTACTGTATTCTGTCCAAAATTAGCACAATTATGATAGTGTGTTTTAATGGTTTCTCTATCCTCTCCCTTATTTGTGTACTTGCATTGGAATGAAGCATATAAATCTGTCATAAGAATATATCAAACATCTGTCAAATGTATTTGATGTTTTGTAAATATTACAAAACACATCTTACTTTCCACCATTTTGCACTGTTTATCTACAGGTGCAGCAGCATGGCTTCCTCAGTTGCCTGCAGACACACTGGTCTCTGACATCATCCTTGAGATGGGAGCAAATCTGGTTATTGCTGGGCGGGTCTTTGCAGATCGTGTCTCCGGAAATTCTGATTCCTCTTTACGTCTCCTGTCTGGAGGCCGGCTGACCGTCAAAGAACTCTTGGCTGCTGATACAGTAACCAATTCAGGCTCCACGCTTCACCTCCTCAGCACCAGGCCAGCATCTGTCACAGTTACCCACATTGTGGTTGTGAGGGGAGAGGTGGTGACTGAAACCCTGACACAGTTGATCTTGGGCGATGGTGCTGCAACCCCATCAACCCTGGAGTTGTATCCACAAGTTGGTATCGAATCCAATGTCATACTACACCTTCTTGGCTTGGAAATCAAGAGGGATGCTTCCATGGTCCTCCATGCCTCTGATGGAACAGATGTCTGTGGATACGCCCTGGAAATCAATAACCTGGAGTTGGGTTATGTGGACATGGAAACTGATTCAAGTCTGATGATTGCATGCCCTTCACAGGTTGTTGCGAATCGTATAACCCTGGCTGATGTGACCTTTGATAGCACTGGTGCAGCATCTGGTGTTTATCAACTTCCTTCTCACATCCGAACTCCCACACTCAATGTCATAGGGACAACCAATGCTGGACTCTTGAGTATATATGTTAGTGATACTTATGACATTACCATTGGGATCAATGGAATTCTTTGTTTTCAACCGATGGTTCCTGATTTCAAATTTCGTGAGGTCGAGGTGGATGGAAACCTCACTGCCTCACTACCCCTTCATCTTGATTGCTCAGTCCTCTCCATAGGAAGTCATGGCATTGTGCAGTGGTATGGCACAACAGACTCTGTACTTGAGTGCCACAATGTTTATGTAGAGGGATCCCTCTATCCTGGTGATCAAGTTGACTTTGGACGCGGTATCAACACCTTGGAAGTATTCTCAACGGGTAACACGGTCTTTACCCCAACCACAACACCGCTGAAAATAGAAACAGTGTCAATCAATGGTTTAGTGGATATTCTTGCTCTGCTTTATATTGTTCCTTATGAGGACACACAGGATTATGTGCAGCAGTTTCTTGTTGGACCTGATGGTGTAGTCAGTGCTCAGAGGTTGAACATTGGTCCAGAAGGAATTGGGATGCTCACTGTCCAGGGCATCTTTACTTTCGCAAGTGATGGAGAGTATCTGCTTCATGAAACGAATATCTATGGCACAATGAATTGTACCAATGCTTTATCCATTCGTGGCATTCGAAATGACTCCTATCTTCAAACATTTTATGGAAGTCAAGTTTTTATCAACGGTGCAACAGAAGGAGACCTACTAAATGCATTTGATGTGGTTTTGAATGTAATCTCGATCAATGGGACATTTCGAGTGATTGGACGGGCCATGCTTGAATTAGACACTTCTTTCATTGTGGATGACAATGGATATCTCCTACTTGATGACCTGGGTAGTAAAGTTCTGAATGTGTTTGCTCAAGTCCAGGATTGTTGATCGTACATTGTACCTCAAAACCATAGGGCGGGTTAACGATCGATGATCAGAAAAATAAAATGCATATAATATGCATATATTAATATATTATTCATTAGGGTGGGTGGATGGGTGCAGCTACACACCAAATGCAATTTTATTTGAGAAAAAATGTCTATTCAATTTCACAGTATAATGATAATTTGAAATCGGGTGTAGAATTAGCATTGCATTTTTTTCTTGTACTATGAAACCTTTACATATAGACTGCTCAAGTATGACTTCAGTAATAGTTCCAGTTAGAAACACTGTTCAGGGGAAACAAAAAAAAAAAAAAACAGTCATTGTAGACAGGTAGTCTTTATATACAGATGGTTGCTGAGACAGGTTTCATTGTATAAATTTTCATTTTCTTATCTTGTAATCTTAATAAAGGAAACTCCTCTACCTGGGAACATTCAAGCATTGATACTGGCTCATTTACCATCAGTGGTCAACTGTTTGGATCCACCCTGGATGTAAGTGTGAGAGGGGATTTCACTATAGGACCACTGGGTGTTCTGTCGGTCAGTGATGGTGGCTATCTGTCAGGCAGTGGACCAGGTAAGAATTTGGACCTTTGATATGGGGAAATCTTTGGAATATTGCAGGCACTGTATGTTTTAATTATTCATATACCCTACTCTCTCTTTCCACTTGTTCTTTTTTCTTTGATATTCATCCTCTACACATAGTCAAACATAGACTTTCTATTTTTTGTTGTGCAAATATCAAGATGTATGAGAAGTCTGTTCACACTTAAGGGTATAGGGAAAACATGGACTATCCTTTTATCATGAGCAGATAGAATGTCTTTTATATTAAGTTTAATAAATAAAGATAAGTACAAATTTCATGCATATTATGTTTAGGATGAGCCTATTTTTGTAAAAAGTACATTTCAGTATTGGTTAGTAAATGTTTTCTGTACAAATTGTCTTTTTTCTTTCAAACCTGCTTGGACCCAGTGAAGTTATGGAATTGTTATTTTATGACTGTCCAAAATATTCTACCCCTGGTTGGGAAAAAGGAAAGCTGTCCGATAATTCATTATTAGTACATATGTGTATTGTTAAGTCTTAACGTTTTGATAGAAATATTCATTTGCATGGGGCAGAATATAAAATGTATACAATGCACATTTGAAAAGGTTGAATTCATAAGTTTATGTCAGATGAAATATTTGCAGAATGGGATAGACTTGGCGAGAGTGACCACATTTTTGAATGTGTCGGAAACTGTGTTGCCATGGTAACGGCATGGCAACGGCATATTATGGCAATAAATCAGTGGGAAATGTTGCGGATCAAACTACTTCCTCATTTTTCGAGCAATGCTCATGAAATTTGGCATACACATTTGTCTTGGGATGAAGATGCGCAAGACATATTTTTGGAATGTGTCGGAAACTGCGTTGCCATGGTAAGGGCATATTATGGCAATAAATCGGGAAAATACTGCGGATCAAACAACTTCCTCACTTTTTCAAGCAATGCTCATGAAATTAGGCACACACATTGTTCTTGTGGTAAAGATGTGCAAGAAATATTGTTTCAATGTGTGGCAAGCTGAGTTACCATGGTAACGACATATGGCAATAAAATGGGAAAATATTGCAGATCAAACCACATCCTCATTTTAGGAGCAATGCTCAGGAAATTTGGCACACACATTGATCTTTGAGTGTCGATGTGCATTTTGGGGCGGGGGTATAAATCACCTTCAGTGATATTTTTTTTCTTGTTATAAATTTCATTTACCATTCTTCTTCAATATTTTAGGTGCTGGGAGCACGAGCCCATCAGGAGCCTCTGGAGCTAGCTATGGGGGACGTGGTGGACATGGACAAGCTACTGGTATCTTAGCTGAGGTACCCTATGGCAGTATCTACACCCCAGGGTACAGGGGTAGTGGAGGGGGTAGTGGGACTACCCCTCTATCTGGAGGAAGGGGTGGTGGCTATCTGCATGCAGTTGTACTGAATACAGTGACTATTAATGGACAAATTCAAGCTAATGGTCAAAACTCAAAGGCAAGTACCTACAGTTGGACTGAATGATTAGATTGTTATCTTGCTTTTTAGAAAATATGGATTCCTTTTAGTCTAATCTGAAGATTTTATCAAAAGCATACAGTACCTAATTGTAATCCAACACAATTTTGTAGTACTCTGTAGTCAATTGTATTTCTTTCTTGTCCTTCTTAGTTTCATAATATGCCCTAGGATAGTTTTATGATATACATGTAGACGTTAAAATATAAGTGTGAATTATTATTATTGTTATTCTTAGTAGTATTGTTATTAATATTATTATAATTATTATCATTATTATTATTATTGTTATTATTATTATCATTATCATTATTATTATTATTATTATTATTATTATTATTATTATTATTATTATCATTATCATTATTATTATTATTATTATTATTATTATTATTATTATTATCATTATAATTATTATTATTATCATTATTATTATTATTATTAATTTTATTATTATTATTATCATTATTATTCTTATTATACCAAGGAATACAGTTCTGGTAATTTAATGTCATATCCTTATGATGCTAGGTTTGTAGAAACATGGCAAGCATGATACTTATTACATTACATATTTGATTCTTGAAAAAATTCAAGATGAATATATGTGAAAACATAAGAGCCTACATACTGCAGTGCATAATTGCATGTCCCTATATTCATCCAAATAATGTGTAAAAGCATGAAGTTCATTCATTTTGTTGTAAGAGGGAAAGGGAAGAACGAGGTCAGAATGAATAAAAATGCAGTGTATAAACATGTACATTTATTGTAATTATGCAGGGAAAGAGAAAGTTGAATAAACATGTACATGATAAAAATTTACTAATACATTGCTTATTTCTATTATCAGGGATCGAATGCAGGTGGAGGTAGTGGAGGTTCTGTTTGGTTATCATGTGGTCACTTTGAAGGGACTGGGCGTGTCTATGTAGATGGTGGGAGTGGTCAGGGTAATGGAGGAGGCGGATCAGGTGGGCGTGTCCTTATCCAGTGCTCCACCCTGACTTTTGAAGATGAAAATATTGGAGCTGCAGGTAATAATCCCCCAGGCACTGACAGGACCAGGACAATTACCCAGTAGACTGACAGTCCATGAGACTGATGGCCCACAAGACTGATGACCCACAAGATTGACAGCCCCTGAGACTGACAGTCTCCAAAAATGAAAATGTCAGTCTAGTGAACCCTCAGAAAAGTTGTCAGGAGGCCTGTTAGACTGACATGTCGGTCTTGTGGGTCGTCGATCTCATGGGGATGTTGGTCTTGGTGATTCATTGGTCTGTGTGTCGTAGCCACCAGGAATGTTGAAAAAAAACTGATATAGATTTTTCGTAGATTCACCATTTAAATTTAGGAGGAAGATCAAGAAATACAATTAACTGTAAAATGCTAATGTTTTCACAGACTATTCTGTGTATCAAAATTTTAAAGTATGTCTATTAATTTCTATACTTTGATGAATATGAAAATTGTCAATAATTAGTAAATCTAAGGAATAACACCAAGATAAAACATATGGCGGAAGATTCAAAGCAAAATTATCTTTGTTAGGTGTTATCTTTTTTAGGAGGGGGAGATTGAGGGAAAATATGTTTTAACTCTGAGATTTTTGTATAGGCTTTCATCCTTTCCTTAACACAGTGGATTGAATATGCATAATTTTGATTATTTGTGTTCTTTGTGTAGGTGGACTTGGCGGAAATGTTGGAGGACCAGGACTGATTTACATAGAAAATGCGGAGACAAGATTGCTACGGATGGATAACAGATGCAGAAAGCCTGTAGTAAGTTATGAAGTGTACTTTGTGAAAATGCATGTTATGATCGTGGTCATATTGATTATGCTAACGAGTGATAAATGGATGAAAACTTGACCCCTTTTTTCCTGTGTAAACTTTTAAGGCTATTGAAAGACTTTGGTTTTAATTTTGAAGAAATAAATTCAGACTGTAAAGGAGTAGAAATATAGGAAGGATCTTGACCAACACTATAGATAACTTTTTTAGCAAAAAAGGAGAGGCTGACTTTTAGGTAGTATAGCTAAAAAAAAACCCCAGAAAGGCTGTTTATTATTCAAGGCTGAGTAGTCCCGGGAATAAAGAGACTCTACAAGTGAATTTTGTAGTGTGGTTATGTTTGAGAATACTTCTTCTAATTGTAATCAGTATTAAGTATTTTAAGGTCCCTCTTTTAATCAGTTTGTTTGATCTTTTGATATTGACAGGTGACTTTCCCTTCATCATCAATGGAAAGGGCATTAGAAGAGAACTACTACCAGTTCACACTTTCAGGTTAGCATCATCATGCAGGTCTCTAATAAAGGTCCCATGTTAATGGGTCAATACAGATCATTGGTACTTTAATCTAAACATAGATCATGGTATTTTTTTGAACATTTCCCCTATTTTCCTGCAACCTGCTTAGCCCTGCACTATAAGATTCCTCCAAAATCATTTTATGAATCTTCTGATATCATAGCCAGGCTAAAATATGCATAGCAGTGCACAGGATTATACATTTTAACACATATCTAAATGCGCTTGCAAATAATAACAACACAGGTTTTCACACAATACCTCCTCACAATCTTAATCTCTAGGCAATGCTGAAACATGTGTAACATAGCAGTGGCTATTATATTTTGAAAGAGAGGTGGTATTGTTTTTGTAGTCAGCATTTACTGGGTGAAATAAATCTTCATGAAACTGGAATATGACAGTTTACTGCCAAGGATCTCAATGACAGCTTAGTCTAAACTGTCTTTTGATGCATGAATTATTTTCCAAGGATATGATAGACAAAAGCAAACAATGGAATGAACAAAAATGGTGAAAGCTTGAAAGAGAAAAAATTCACAATAAATGAATCTTAAAACAATTTATTCTTGTTGTTTTGTTGCACAGGTGGTATAGCATTGCTAGATGAGAGTAGAATGGAACATGTCTTCACAGCAATCCGCATCAATGGAAGCGCTCATCTTGCATTCATTGGCAATGGTACCATCGTCAGCGTAGGCAATGTCTACGGAGATGATACCGGTCATATCCATGTCGGTCCAACGCAGATGCTGAATATCACTGATGTGAGATTACTTATTAGTTAATGCTAGTTAGATTTAAAGTTCAAGGTCAAAGTTTATTGTCCACATTTTCATTGGAAACAATATAAAATACATATTTGAAAGAAAATACTTAAATTTTGAATTAAAGAAGAACCTAAAGATCATCAAAACAAAGTAAAAGAATAATAGATAAATTGAAATGTGGGATCAAAATATGCATGAATATTAATATTGCTTGTTATTTATGATATACCTGTGCATTTATATATGTGTTATAAATATATATATATATATATAATATATAGAAGAATAACAAAAAATAAGAGTTCTGCTTCGGAATCGTAGTTAGATGAGGTGTAGAAGACAAGTAAAAGATTCTGTGAGACTGAAAAGTTTTCAAATTTTTGGCCATAGGCCTTCATCAGGAAATGATATCAGGAAAATTTATTAAGTATCAACAATATATATATATACATAATTCCTACTTACATGTAAGGTGATTTTTTTTTGGCGAAATATTCAATGGACGTTAAGTCAAATTTTTCGATTCACCTTAACGTTTTCAGCACTGTTTTTTCCCATTTCCGTAGGGGTAGGAGGCACTCTATCGATATAAACGTAGAGGGCGCCAAATTACTTATATTACTACAAAGTTTTGTTCGGTAGGGAGAACTCATTTTCGTATAATATAACATGGAAAATCTATATATGTATAACTCTTAGGTATCTAACGTCCTGAGGTTGGACTTAAGTCTGTTTTCTTGATTATATCAATAGTTTGGGGATTTACTAAAACTACCTTATCGCACACATTATGATTCTTTTTGCCTAAAATGCAAATTGAATCAAATTAATTCTAAACATATACTAACATTTTGAATCCATTAATTCTCTATAATGTCATTTCGCGCTGACGTACGATAAAAAGAAATAAAATTCGCCTTTTAGTTGAATCTAGGTATATATATATATATATATATATATATATATATATATATATATATTCATGTCATCTTGCCAACTTGTGTGATATTTCTTTTACAGATTTCTAGTTCTAAGTTGTAAGAGTTCCATCCTTTTATATGGTATTGTTTTATTGGATGTTATGAACCTTATGGCAATTATCTGGAAGATGAAAAGTGGTCTAGAGCGAAAGCTCAAGAACATTTCAAGAAATTTCATCTTGAAATGGATGCATGGGTACACTGTATGTTGCAAATAATATACATGAATATGCCTATGTTATACATGTATTATTAGATACCACTTCTTACGATTCCTTGGTAATTTGCATTTCAGACTTGGGCACACAAGCATCATAAAGTGAGATGGGCACCTATCATCTATGAGAATGCCACTCTCATACTACCAGACGCCACTGTTGAGATACGCCAACCATTTGACTGGAACACTTTCTCTGTGAACCGGCCATATGCGTGCCCAGCAAATGATAGGAGAGAGTCTGGGGTAACAATCTGGGGAACTCTGGATGGAAGAAAGGCACATCTGCTGGTTGGCACAGGTAGGATATAGTTAGAGAGAAAAAATGACAGAGAATGAGAAATTTATAAATACAGATGAGAGAGAGAGAAACAGATACAAAGAGAGAGAGAGAGAGTTTTATAAACAAAAGAGTGTGTATCATGTTTAATTTCTGGGATCTGAAGAGAATGAGATGAGAATCCTCAAATGAAGAGAGAAAGAGTTATGGACAGGAAAGAGAGGTGACAGAAACAGAGAAAGGGAGAGATAAGAAGAGATTTTTAGAAACTGTAGAGTGAGAGAGAAAGAGTTAGACATTGGAGGGAAAGAGATTGATAGAACGAAGAGGATAGTAGAGAGGCAGAGAAAGAGCAAGAGAAAGAGAGAGATATATAATAATATGTGAGTTAAAAAAGAGGACCCAGGTTAGTTTCATCAGTAGTACCTTGGCTATAGCTGAGGTACCATGATGAGATGCTCAAGCATTCAAGGAATTTCTTTCTACAGGATACCCTTTTACTGCACCTGTTTGGAGAGTGGAAATTTTACATTAATGTCTTGTTAAAGGACTTTATTTGGATTACATGTATGTCACAGATTAGAATTCGCTTTCTTCCTCTGGGTTTACAATCTTGATCTTTTTGTCTTTTAGGTTGTTTACTGCGCATGGCTGTGCCTAGCAACCGTGATTTAGAGTTTGCTGCCCTCACAATCCAAGATAGAGGTCATATGCAAGTAGACAGTCTTTACAATGTGACCCAGGATGCATGGAACATCAAGGTAAAATATTTACCTTTTTTTTAGTGTGTGTGAATGTGATTTAGCTTATTACAAACATGTCCATGTATCAATCAGATATGATTATTTTCATTTAGGAACTGACCTTTAATGTTGCCATCCAAAAGATGAAACTCAGTTTTGAAGCGTGTTCTGTCAACAGAAACAGTTTTTAGGCTTGATTCATGCTCTAAATATTGATATAAAACGAACACTACATATGTATTTCCTGGTGGAGAAATGTGTGACAAAACATGGCATAGTCCATTTGCCACATATACATGATACTGGCACAGCAAGAGTTAAGTTACCTGTCTATGAGAGTCACTAGTTTATTTCATTAATGCCTTTTACCCATAGTTTGGCTGTAAAGTTGGTGCATGACTTTCACTTATGTTACAGGTATGGCCTTATGAAGGTGAGTGCCGTATGTGCAAGACAGGAACTGTCACCATAGAAGGTGGAGGTATTATGACTGCAAGGGCATTGACACTTGAGAGCTACTCTGTAGTTGTGGATTCAGAAGGTACTCTGACAGTCAACGGACTAGGCTTGATAGATGGACCTGGATACCATGGTGATGAGACAAGCGGGGCAGGGCATGGTGGAATAGGAGGCAGAGGATCTAACCAAGGTCAGTTTTTATGAAAGGTTATTAACAAATTCATGGGGTTGTATGATAAAAGAGATTATCATTTTACAACATCTGTATTTTTGCTTCATTTTTTAAAAAGGTGATTCAAATGATCCAACATTTGGATCCCTTTACCAGCAAAGATGTTACCAGAAAGAAGGAGCTGCTGTTGCATAAAATTTAAACCCCCCCATTTCCTTTTAGTTCACATTCCTTAAGCCTACATACTGTTCCTGGATACTTGTGGAAAAGGGTGGTGTATGGGAAGAAATGTAGTCAGGAGCCAGGTCGTTCAACGAGTGATAGTTAAAAGCAAAATTGTGTTCATTTCTATGTAGATGCCAATGTTGGAGCAACATATGGATCAGTGAGGGAACCCACAGACTTTGGAAGTGGGACAGGTGGCAGTAATGGAGCAGGTAATACTGGAAAATACAAGTCACTTTTATGATATAGTCATTGAAAATCTTAATGATATTCTGGCTATATGTTAAAAGGAATTCCACCCTAATAGGAAGTTTCTCTGAAGGAAAGCTGAAATTAGAGAAGGAGATAGGAAAATTTGGAGAATATCAGAAAAACAAGAAAAAAGTGATTGAATTTTGAATGTTGTAATCATAATAGATGTGTGAAGCTCAAATTGGAAATATTGGATATGTTACTATTATGTAAATGTATTGGTGGACAACCCTTCCATACTAGAACTATTGGTAGCTTAGCGTAAGAACGCGGGAAAGACGCATGTGACAAAATTATTCAAAACCAAAATTTTATTCTATAGAGGCAGAATCAAGATATGACACTGTAGAATTAGTATTCAAATCTTTGAACATTTTAAGCAAAATAATATGAAAAATTTTATTCAGATATGTCTGATTCTATTTTTAGAAGCACATACAAAACTTGCATTATTCCTCTATGCCTCTTTCCCACGTCTTTATGCGTTTTGCTAAGCTACCTTATACAAGTCGTATTGCAGACCAACAGCTAAAATATGCAATTGCAGCAGTACTCTTCTTTCCTCTTACTCCAAGGCTCTTATGCTTTTCTTTCTCTCTTTTTGTCTGTTCTTGTCTTCCCTTGTTATATTTATATTCTATTGTGTACTCTGGTATATTACAGAAGCTCCAACTTAAAGGGGTTTATGCTTTCTTCCCTGAATTAATGCTCTTGAATTATGCTTGTTATTCTGTCTACATTATATTGTTTGAATATTTTGTGTAGTGTGAAAAAGTTACAGGAAGAAAGTGAATGTTACTTTAACTTCAAAAAAATTGCAGAAGTCAGTTTTAGAGTTTATGATAACTCATTAAAAATATTACTGATACTGTGGATATGCTAAGGGTAACCACCCTATGTAGTTTATGTGCGCTTTCTTAGTATACTCTGGCTTTGATAGGGCAGCCTCTCTGAATTTATATATGTACCTTTGTGCTTTTGTGAATTTATGAAATAATGTGTATTCTTGATCAATTATGGAAGGTGTTATATGTAATACAATGTTTAAAGGTAAAGTTGAATTCTGGTCATGAGATTGAATTGTAAAAGAAACTCTCTCAAAGCAATTGGGAAAGGTTGATTATATAGCACATAAGAATTGGTGTATGCTGTAAGGTTTTGGAATCCCCCAAATGATAAGAAATTGACTCCAATTCTGCTGAGAGTCACATGCACTGCAAACAGAAATGTATATATGGGACTACACACAAATGTTTGGCCCGAACATTTCCACAGTTTCTTGTCATATTTTGAATGTATCTATTATGATAATCTTCCAAACTAACATAAAAGGAATGAGAAAGCTCACAAATTATATTTTACCTTTCCCAGAACTCAAGCTTCCCATTCACCATGGAAACTTTTTACTTCAAATTCCTGTTATGATTGTATTGTGATTATTGGGTCATTTTTATTATAGAAATTAAAAGTCTTTCCACTTCATAAAAGCACTTGCTTAATCATTCAATGCCCTTTAAAGCTGTAAAAAAAAGTACATGTATTATGATATTTTTAATATCTCTTTATCTTCTTAATTAAAGGAGGTGGTTTACTACGTTTGATAGTTGAGACTACATTGGAGGTAGAAGGTACTGTGCAAGCTGTAGGAAATGGAGGCGCTGGAGGACCAGGATGTAGTGGGGGTTCCATCTGGATCACTACACAGGAGCTGAAAGGCTCGGGTATTATTCAGGTACCATTACTGTCTGTAAAAATAAGGTTAATCACACTCTCTGTGTCAGAATCATGGTAAATGCCTGTGTTTACAAGTCATCACCAGGGATGACTTGTAAGTATCAAATAAGCAGGACTATGATAATACACATGCACTATGAAAATGACTGTCATTATTATTTCTACATTTTTCATCATTATTTATATTATACTTTTTGTTTGTTGTTGTTGATATGATTTGTATTATTTCTGTGGTTGCAGGTTAATGGTGGCCAAAGTGGGAGTGCTACTCTGGGTGGTGGTGGAGGAGGGCGTATGGCGATCTATTACAAGACCCTTGATTGGTGGTTTGGACAGTTCCAGGCATATGGAGGTTCAGCAAGCAACCAAAGAAGTGGTGGTGCTGGTACTGTATATCTGGAGGTATAATTACTTCTAATTCATACTTTTATAACCAAGGAGATTCTTGGTAACACAGTCATGTCCTTTTTATATAGCTTGTTTATACAAAGCAGTATTTACAGCTCAGTTTTTTAGACAATTTTTATTTGATGAATTATCATATACCAGTGAAAAAAGAAATGTTCTCATGCACTGATCACTACTTTCAAAGTGGTTTCATTGACATTTTCTGTGATCACTTTTTGAACATAGTCATTGAGTCATTCCACAATATTCCAACCAAAAATTGCTGTAGATACATGTTCATGGCTGGGCCCCATCTTAGAACGAGTTGCAATTAATTCAAATCGATTGCAACACCTATCTCTTAAGTACACAGTTGCGATTAATGTTAAGTTGTGATCAATTTGACTCAATCACAACTCTTTATAAGATGGGGCCCAGGGCCCTCTTTCATTAAACTAGCTGTTAATTTTTTAACTACAACAAATCTATTACAATTTAGCTACCAGCCAATCAAACATGATGGTTTCAGTAGCTTACATGTATATCAATTATTGTGACTTGTTATTGATATCAGGTATTATAAACAGGACTGAGAGATTGTGTCAATCAGACAATTGACCAAACACCTTATCTTCCTTTTCTAGGACCAGACCATTGGTAGACAGAACCAGACTCTTTACATCCATAACAACAATCAGATCCCACCTTTTGAGGTCATTGAGTTCAATGACCCTGTCTCCTCGGACTCCTCTCGAACATGGCTTTCAGACCGCGATTCTAATATGACCTTTGACATCGATATTCTCACTCTCATTGGAAGCTCACATTTGGCTGTAGACCCAAGCATCCAACAGTAAGTCCATGCTACTCTAGCTCATTCAATGTACATGTTGTATTCCACATGAATTTAATAAGCAATCATTTTTTACTATATTTGAGAATCAGTTTGTGATACATCTGTTATTACAGGGGAAACTCAACATAACAAGGTCGGCTATCACGAGAATATTGTCACGGTCCCAAATTTACCTACATGTAATGCTATGGCTGCACAAAGCTTTATAGCGAGGTTGGCTTTAACAAGATATTGGCTGTAACAAGCTAAATCTAGTGCCTCCAAATCAAAGGAAAAGATTGGTAATCATTCCTCTTATAACGGACAAGCAATTTTCACTGCGCCTCTGCACCTTCTTCACTGAAGAATCTGCGCACACATGAGCATATAGTAAAGAGATATCGAGGCATTTGGGAGGCCGCAGTCGAGCTCAATGTGAAGCTGGTTGCGTCTTTTTATTCCTATCACACACAGCACAGGGAGCATCTTTTATCCATATCACAGCGCAGGGAGCATCTTTTATCCATATCACAGCGCAGGGAGCATCTTTTTATTTGTATCACAGCACAAGGAGCGTCTTTTATTTGTATCACAGCGCAGGGAGCATTTTTTTATTTGTATCACAGCACAAGGAGCGTCTTTTATTCGTATCACAGCGCAGGGAGCATCTTTTTATTTGTATCACAGCAGAGGGAGCGTCTTTTATCTGTATCACAGCGCAGGGAGCATCTTTTTATTCATATTTTTTCATTTTTTTTTTTCATTTCCATTTATTTCATCCATTCATAAAAACAAAATTACATTTACAAAATTTATAAAACAATCACAGTATGATAAAACATGAATGAGGAGACAGCTTAGAAAGGCAAAAGAGACTTATTGGTGCTGCCACCAACAAAAGTTAAACAACATATATGTTAATTTATACATAAATGTAAAAAAGCGTAATGCATAGCAAAACAAAAACAAACAATACAAAAATAGGAGTAAAGCCTGAACATAGATGAAGTAAACTAAGTATTATAAGTATCCAGTATGAGTGATTTCAACCTCCTTTTGAAGACTTTAAGAGAAGGACTACATTTAATGTATGAGGGTAATTTATTCCAGATTATGGGCTCCTTATAAAAGATAGAGTTTTTTGCAACATTGATTCTTGTCAACAGTAAATGAAAGTGGGAGGAACTGTGTGTATTATATGAGTGAAATTGGGCATTGATACAGAATTTGTTAGGGAGACTAAGTGGGATAGTTTTGTTAAAGCACAAATACATAAAAATTGCAAAATTAAAATCAGAGAGATCAAATACATTTAATAATTTTAAATGAGCAAATAATGGAGTAGTATGAGCAAGAAAACTGGCATGAGAAACGATTCTAATAGCCCTCTTTTGCAATCTGTGTAATCTAGACATAGAATAATTAGTTGAAGAACCCCAGGCAACATTGCAGTACTGAAGGTATGGGGATATTAAAGCATTGTAAAGCATTAATAATATTTTTTTTGGGAAGTACTTGAGTTTGTATAATATGCCTAATATATTCTTTGAAATTTTGGTACAGATTAAGTCAATGTGATCATTCCAAGATAATTTGTCATCAATAGTAACACCTAAGAATTTCAATGAAGTAGAACGACTAATAATAGTGTTATCTAAGGAAATAACTATTCTATCATAATTGATTTGCTTATTCGTGAAAATCATATAATGCGTTTTGTTTATGTTTAATACAAGCTTATTAGAAGTCAACCATGAGTTGACCTTCGTTAATTCAGTATTGAACGCAAGAACCAGATTATAGATATTTTCATCGGATAAAAAGACGCTAGTATCATCTGCAAATAAAATGTATTGTAATTTTTTAGAAGTTTGACAAATATCATTTATGTAAATAAGAAATAAAAGTGTGCCAAGAATGGATCCCTGGGGTACCCCACATCTAATATTGAAGTCTGATACTTGATTATTTACAATTACATACTGTTTTCGATTAGACAAGTAACTTTTAAATAAATCTAAGAGAATGCCACGAACACCGTAATAGTCTAACTTAGTTAATAAAATGGAATGATCTAAGGTATCAAATGCCTTGCGTAAGTCAAGAAACAAACCTATTAAACTTCTTTTATTATCCAGTGTATTGCTAACTTTAAATGTGAAATCGACTAATGCAGAAGATGTAGAGTATCCAGAACGAAAGCCACGCTGGCAATTAGACAGAAGATTATAATTAATTAAATATTTGAGTAGGCGATTGAAAAGACACTTTTCATAAATCTTGGAAAACACAGAAAGTACAGAAAAAGGACAATAATTACTCATATTTTCAGATGATCCATTTTTAAAGACCGGAATAACTTTCGCTATTTTTAGATTATTGGGGAAGATACCTGAAATTAGTGAAGTATTGTATATGTTACATAATGGGTAACAAATAACATGTATAACACGTTTGATAATCGATATATCAATCTCATCAAAACCTGGACTAGAACGATTATGTAAATGAGTTACAATATTTATGATTTCTTTTGGAGTAATTGGCAAGAAAAAAGCAGATTTGTCATTTCTGTTAAGATATCGTATGTAATCTTTATCAGAAGAGTGAATATATTTATTTTGTTGCGTCAAGGAAGGACCAATATTCACAAAAAAGTTATTGAATTCGTTGGCAATATCAATTACATTAGATATGGATCGATTATTCACAATGATTTTATCGATACTCTTTTTATTTGGTATGTTTCCCATGGTCTTGTTTATCAGTTTCTATGTTTGTCTCATGTTGGATTGCACTTCAAGAAATTTTTTACGAAAATACTCATTTTTAGCTTTCTTTACTTCATTATTACATTTGTTTCTAAATGATTTATAAGAGTGTTCGTTATAAGGAGAAGGATATTTAATATACTTTTTATACAAACGGTATTTCCTTCTACACATTTTACGTAAATTGGTATTAAACCATAGTTTATCCCGTTTATACTTTTAACCTTTTTTACCTTAGGAAAACATTCATCATATAAAGATTTAAATATATCAAAGAAACTATTATACATGTAATTAACATTATCATTCACGTAATCAACTAGCCATAAGGTAGATTTCAACTTTTCAATAAATCTTAGAATATTATTTTCACACATATCACGTTTGATAATAAATGATTCTGCTTTATTGTCAATTACATCTTCATGTACGCAATAGATAGGCAAATGGTCACTAATATCTGCAAAAATAATACCACTGCTAGCATTGTTTGAATTGTTAGTAAATATATTGTCAATTAGCGTTGCTGAAGTACCAGTAATTCGAGTTGGATTATAGATCAAAGGAAATGTTGAATTGACCAAAAACACATTCAAGAAATCATTAACTTGTAGGCAAGAGTTGGCATTAAACAAGTTTATATTAAAATCACCGACAATATATAACAATTTTTTTTCTTTATTGATGCTATTCACCAGTGAATTTAAATATTCTGTAAAAGTTGTTATATGTGTACTAGGCGGTCTATAGAAAACAGCAAAAGTAATATTTTTCTTGTTAACTTTAATTTCCACAAAGATAGATTAAAAAACATCATTATTTATATCCATATCATTCCTATGAGTAAAAGTTAAATCATTCCGGATATAAATGCCAACTCCACCTCCGTTTCGATCATGTCGTCCTTTTCCTATGAAATTATATCCACTGATATTACAGACTGGATCATTAAATTTTAACCAAGTCTCAGAAATACCTATTGCACAGAATTTGTAGTTTATTGTATTTAAAAATGAGATAAAACTATCAAAATTCTTTTTTATACTTCTGCAATTGATATGAAGACAAGAAAATTGAGTATTCGATTTGCATGAGCTAATAAATTTATTAAATTCATCAGGTAAAAAATAATTTTGTCGAGGACCATATTCTTCGTCATCATCAGGAGACAAAATTTCAGATAATGATTGAAGATTCAAAGTATCTATATATTGTTGATATGAGTTGTAGTCAGGCATAACAAAAGGAATATGAACAAAAATAAACAACTAAAAGAACATACATACATATCACAGCACAGGGAGACTGGCCCCTGAAGTAAGAATGAGACCATTTTTTTTTCATACTTTGAGTATGTGCTATGCTGACACAGACACAGTACCGATATTTAGTGCGGAAGTGTGGAACTTAACTCTTAGTCTGTAACTTAGCATCTGAAAATAATGCTTTTAATGCATTTTCCAACATGGTCCGATATTTTATTAGCTAATTAGATGATTACTAGTTTGAATGTGCATATATATACTTGTTCCTGATGTTTTTATTTCAATCAATTTGTGTAAAAAAAATGAACTGAACTGAATTCAGATTGAGAATTAATATATTATCAATGCCATCATAACTTTCAAATGAGTATATAAGCTGTGGCAGAAGAACTGAGTACATTCATTATTAGTGTACATGTAGAATCTGGTCACATATGTGCATTTTTATGTATGTTCTGATATAACTATAATGAGGAAAATCCTGCGGTTCCGATGCCTTCAGGAATCAACAGCTTTTAATTCATTCTTAATAAAGGATTGAATTTGGGTGTTAAACAAAGTAAAAACCTGATGAATGAATGAGAACTTGTTTTAGAATACATGATTTTTTTTTCTTTTGCAGATTTCAAGCAAAGAGGTTGATCAGTGACCAGCAATCTTTCTTGCATGTGGGACCCGGCCAGGTCTTCGTTATCTCTGTTCCAGAATGGGAGGAGCTCGAGGCTAACATACATGTTTACGAAGGTGCTGTCCTGCTCCTGCCTCCAGTTTTCACATGCTACAATGTTGTTATTGTAGTAAGGTGTGTACATTGCATTATTAATGTTTAAATACTTAGGTATACAGTGCAGATCATTAGTGAACTCATTATTCAGCCAGAATGATAAGATATCCAACAGCAAATTTTGAAAGCAGAGTAACTTTAATGCATTTAAATTGTATACTTCAATTGTAGGCTAAGTTGGTGTATTAGCTAGCTCACAGATTTATCGAGCGCCAATTTTCATCCCTCCATTATAAACAAATTACTATAATTCTGAAGCAAAAGAAATAAATGAAATTAATTTAGTCATGAAATGACAGGAGAAAATTATTTCATGACATGAATATCCTTTATTTTTTTCATTAAAGAATTTGTATGTAACAATGAGGTGGAAACTTGGCACTCCATAAAGAATGGTCATACGTTAACCCTAAATAGACTGGGGTATTTTGGAGGCTGGAAAAACTGGGGGGGGGGGCCTAAAGGGCCCCCCCCTCAGATCTCGGCTGTAGATTGTCCGATTACGACGAAAATTGGTCCGAAGATAGTTCATTATGTCCTCTACATGAATCCATAGTCAAATTAATATGAATATTTTTATTTTTACAGAAATTCCTAATTAATTATGCGAATATGCAAATTTTTTCGAAAAATTGTGTTTTTTTCTATTTAGGTGACAATTCTAGTCTAGAATTCCCTTTACAAGCTTGTTATCACTAAGACTAAGGTGTTCATTGCCTGACATTAATCAAAAAGAATGCAATGAAAATATAGCTACAAGAAGCTTTTCTATCATTTGCTTTATTTTCTTATGTACATGTATTTCTTTGTTTTTTATTTCTTATGTATGTCTTTGTTTTATGATCTAATGTATTTCATTGTTTTATGATCCTGAAGAGTTATTTGTATGCACAAATGACATTAATCAAAGAGAACACAATAAAAACATAGTTTGAAAACAGTATCTGTAATGTTCTTTCCAGTCTCCATTGACTCTACACACAAACGAATGCAAAATACTGAATCCTTCTTGACACGCCATGTGAAACGGTGACGTAACTCCGTAACTGTACACGTGGGGCATGCAAATTTGGTGTCAAAAGTTGCGCAAAACTCTAGGGAAAAAAGTCATGAAATTGCAGCGCAAAATCTTTTACCGTTACAAAATGATCGCAGTTTATGTCGAGAGGGGGGTTTTGGCCCCCCCCAGTCTTTTTAGGGTTAAGCAAGGTCCACTTTTAACAATCACAATACCAATGTTAAGTAGTGAATAGACTACATGATATAAAACATTTGTGTACTGTGTATTTTATTTTCAGAGGAACTATTAGTGCCCATGACATCACAGTGGGCAGTGGTTGTCGTCTGCTCCTCTCAACAACTGGAACCTCTAGTCTTCTTGGAGATGACCTCGATACCTCTCTGGCAGTTGCCCGTGGCAACCTGGCAGGCCACTACCGCTTTGATTCCCTGATAATTGCTGATGGCGGTGAAGTTACCATGACTGAGGATATCCCGTTGGTCAATCGCAGTTTTGAGCTGACGGTGGACAAGCTTCATATCCGTGGTGGTGGTCAGATGCATGAGGTTGCCATGGTGATTAATGCTAAAGAGCTGATTATAGATGACCTAGGTCTCCTGGTGGGTGATACCCATGGTTTGGCCTGTGACCCTACAGAAGGTGATGGCCTTGAGGCCAATGTAGACAACAACGGTGCATCAGGTAATATACAAGTTGGCATGAAGTTGTTAATTGAAAGAATATTTATGCTTCTGGGATGATGTCAGAGATATTGTGTTTTCAAGTTGAGTATCCATCTTCTAAGCTTCTATTCATCTGTCTGTCCATGAATTTTACAACATATACATTATACTATGTGGGAAGCAGTAAAAGGATTTAAATCATATTGATAGTAATTTCCTCAGATATAAATATATTCAGTATGTCTCTATTCAAAGTTAATTTTTGTTGTTTCTGATTTTCTCTGATAAGGTGCTGGTCATGGAGGTAGAGGTGGGCGTGGTTCAAACCAACCAATCACAGGAGCAGCCTATGGTCACGTTTATGAACCCTCCAGCTTTGGTTGTAGAGGAGGAGGTAATGGAGGGGGTGGTGGAGGAGGACGTTTGATGCTTCATGTGAATGACACCCTGAAGATAGATGGAACAATCAGTGTGAATGGTGCCGATGCAAGGAGCTATGCAGGAGGAGGAGGGAGTGGAGGATCAATTGAGATTCACACCAGACTGATGCAGGTAAAATCTTTGCCACTTCTCACCCTGGGGAAAGAAGGGGTTGTCTGTATCACAATATGAAGATATACATTTAGAATAACTACATGAATGGAATAGAAGACAGTGAGAGAACTGTTTCTTGTGGTCTGCATATGTATGGCACTCTTGAAATGAAAATATAAATCTTGCTGCAGCCATAACCGAGTAAATTCCATAAAACTTGGGTATTGATTAACCTATTTCTTTTGGCAGCTACTGGTACATCTTTCCAGTTGCTGACCTGTGATCTCTTTGCCAGGTTTTAATCTTTGCTAATAAGCCCTGTTTTTCTTCATAACCCCCATATCAGCCAATCATTCTTTCTCTCCCTGGCAGTGATCCCTGGCCATGCTACATTGTTGACTTAGGGATTAGTGGTTCTTGGCAGGTTTGGGCAGCCTCCCAAGACCTCCTGTCATAAGGTGTTTCAAGATTACTCATTTATAATACACATTATAATTTTTGTGTAATGAAAAGTATGTTTACGGGGTGTCGTCCGTCCATCTGATATCTCAAGAACTGTTTTGAGGTATGAACTTCAAACTTGATGTTAATACATGTATGTATCATCATACGAAGAGGATCTGATTAGATTTTGGTGTATGTAGGTCAAAGGTCAAAGGTCATAGAGGTCAACTCTAAAATTGAAGGTTTAAGTTTCGTTAATGCAATATCTCAAGAACCTTTTGAGGTATGAACTTCAAACTTAGTGCTGGTATGTGTCACCATAGGAAGACGATCTGCTTAGATTTGAGGGTACATAGGTCAAAGGTCATAGGTCACAGAGGTCAATTCTGAAATGGAAAGTTTTAGCCTCGTTTAATGAAATATCTCGAGAACCATTTGAGGTATGAACTTCAAGCTTTTAGCTAGTATGCACCACCATAGTGAGACAAACTGATTAGATTGTGGGGTAAGTAGGTCAAAGTTTGAAGATGATAGAGGACATTTGCCATGAAATTTCAGGTTTTTAGCATCGTTATTGCAATATCTGTTGAACAATTTGAGCCATGAACTTCAAACTTGGTACGTATGCATTACCATAGTGAGACAAACTGATTAGAGTTTTGTTTATGTAGGTCAAAGGTCACAGGTCATACAGGTCAGTATATGTGAAACAAATGTTTTTTTAAAGTTTTGCTATCACCGTATCTCAACTATTATAGCTGTGAATTTCTAATTTGGTACTAGTATGCATCACCATAGTGAGACAAAGTGATTAGATTTTAGGTTTAGTAGGTCATAGGTCAAAGGTCATAGAGGTCAGTATGCATGAAATTTAAGATTTGTTGGTCTTATTATCACCATATCTGTTTGCATGACTAGGAGGAGATAATTAAAGTGATCAGACTTTTGGTTAGATAAAAGGTCAAAGGTAAAAATAAAGTTAATTAATATGTAATTGTAGGCCTTTTATTCTGGTTATCACAATATTTCAAGAACAGTTTAAGCCATGAACGTAACTGAATGTAGGTGTAGGTATATACATGTACATGTAGGAGATGCAGTTGCATTCATCTTGTTTTTATTATTATTATTTATTATTACTGTTTCTTCTTCTTCTTTTTCTTTTTATTCATATGTTTGTAGTTTTATCTTTGGTTAATTTTTAACCAAGAACTTAGAAAAAGACCACAATGCAGCAGAATGTTGCCAAATGTTACCGGATGTTGATGAATGTTCCTAAAAGTCCACAGTACTCACTTAGTTGTGCTAAAACATATTTCCTATTACCATTAAATAACATCATGGTGCAACCATTTTAATTCTGTTATCTTCAATTAGAAATCCTTATTGAGTTATTTGGGATTGTGATTATTTCATTTACACAATTATCTTTTTCTGAAGTACATTTTTTTAGTAGTTTGTTTTACTTTAGTCTCAGAGTTTGTGGATTTTGTTAAGTTTTCTTTTTACTGCAAATCATTTTCATTTGAATTAGGGCTATGGCACAGTTTCAGCTAATGGTGGACAAGGTAACAGCTATTCAATTTACCATGGAGGAGGGGGTGCAGCCGGTCGCATTGCTGTCTACTTCTCATTGAACAGGACCTTCTCTGGATCCTTTGAGGCACATGGAGGCATATCAGGTGGTCCTAGTGCTGGTCATGGTGGCCCAGGAACCATGTTCTTTTACCACACAGGTAAGTAAAACTGAAAACAAGCTCATGTATCAGCATTGTATCATGTACTGTTATGGTATAATAATAATTATAATGATAATTAGGATGTGATTATGGCATACAGACATTTGATTGATAAAGAGCGCACCAAGTTAGTACTTTTGGCAAGGTTTACAATCGATCAGTCAACTTGTATTGATGTTTGATTCATGCAGGTACATGTAAGATTTTTTTCTGTATCTTTAAAGACCGAAGACAAAGTAATGACTGGTGTTACAGGAAAATATGAGACTAATATATATGATGGCCTCTGACAGGTGACCTGTCAAATTATTTTTTCCTCTTCTCAATATTTATACAATGTTGTAGCATTTGTTACTTGATCTATTCCCTTTTTGATTTTTACAGAATTATCTTGGGATTTTCTTCAACTTAAGGGAGTATCTGTCTTATGCTTCTCCTTTTTGTGAATTGTATGATCTGTGAGCACTTGTAATTACATGTAGATAGGAACAAAAAGAAATTAAAAGAATACTCTAATTGTGCAAGCTTATTTATCCTCCATATGTCAGAGTTTGATCACCGTACATTGATTGTGGATAACCATGGTAACCGCCCAGTTGATGATATCATCAGTGACTATGAAGATGTGACACAGGATTCTGGCAGAGCTTGGATCCTACCACTGTCAGGAAATCACAAGTTTTCTGGTAGGCACATTTTTCTTTTTGCTGGATTGCTGTGTCATTCCATGTTTCATGTTGAAAATGTGATTTACCCATTTGACACAATATCATGTTGTGTTAAAAACTGATTTCCATTTGATAGTAAGAAGCAGAGCCTTTATTGTTAGCTTATTTTTCAAAAAGAATGACAAATACGAAATATTGCATCACATTAATTCATAAAAGAATGGTGAACATAAATGGATAAATGTATGTTGCATAAAGTTCATAAAGCAGTAATACTGTGGAAGTTGATGATAATCTTTCATTCATTTTATTTTTTAGGGAGTTACAATTATCACTTTGAGGAGTTCCAGCTTCATGGCAGTGCGCACCTGGCTGTGCAAGCAGAAACTTTGAATGAAACTGCCAGCTTCTACTTTAAGAACATGATTGGAGATCGCACAGGAACCCTCCATATAGGGCCCAGTCAGATCATGGACCTCTACCGTACTGAGATAGACCTTCCATTCAATGTTCATGTCTATGAGGATGGTGTCCTAGGCCTTGCTAACCACACCATTGTACATGGTGTCACTATCACCCTGGAAGGCACTCTTGGCTTTGTTGAAAACCTTACAATTCACCATGGTGGACGACTCAACTTGAGGAGAGGTGGCCGTACAGCAGTGTCTGCGGATACTGGTCACTATGAATTTGACACTGTTCATGTTCAAGATGATGGGTACATACAGATGACCTCTGACCCAGTGTCTGACCCAGGAATGAACTTCCGTGTCAGAGCTCTGCAGGTGGATGGCGGGGGTGTAGTGGAAGGTACACATCTCTATATCCATGCAGAGAACATAACCATTGATGCTGGGGGTGTACTGACTACCAACGTCCAGGGGTACACAGTTGAGGATGGTGAAGCTCTGTATCCTAACGGCACTTACAGGAGGGGACTCCATGGAATCATCAACTATGGTCAAGGATTCAGGCAAGGAAGTTGGGCATCCGGTGCTGGCCATGGGGGCAGTGGTGGACATGGTTTAGGTGGGTATTGTGTCTTTGTTTTTTTTTATCTGTGAGTAAAGTTTTTTAAATATTATAGAACTTTGATGTGAATTTTTTTGGGAGTGGTTTAAACTGGCTTTTACAGTTTCTGAAATGAATATGCTAAAATTAAAAAAAAATGTCATTTACAATAGTAGTTTTTATCAAAGAGATTTTAGTAGGTAGTATCTGGATGCACTGTAATCTGATTTCATCATAAAAATATAGAAGTTCCTTTGAAATGAGAAGATGAAAAGCAAAAAGTTGATCTTGGAAAAGCACATTCTATTCGAATTACATGTGAACTTTAATGCATTAAATTGATAAAAGTCCTAGTATTTTATTTAGATCTGAAAAAAATGAATACTCCCATCATAATCAAATGCAGCAGAACAACTTGAGTTAGCAAGTACCCTAGATATGACCATTTATCTCACTCTTCTTCTTGCAGGTGTGAGATGGACAGGGAAGCCATACAGTGATTTATATGAACCCAAAGAGTTTGGAAGTGCAGGAGGTGGCAGCTTTGGTGGTGCTGGAGGTGGGCGTATCTGGTTCAATGTGACAGACACCATACACATTGATGGCATTGTGTCCTCCAATGGTGCCTCTGGTGGTACTTATGGTGGTGGTGGGAGTGGAGGTAGTATCTGGATGCACTGTAATCTGATCAAGGGTTATGGCTCAATCACTACCAATGGTGGCCCAGGAGGAAGTAACTCTGGTGGTGGTGCTGGTGGACGTATTGCCTTGTACTTCTGGAAGAATCGTACCTCAACAGGCTTCAAGTATGATTCCCACGGTGGTATAGGAGGTTCTGGTAGCACTGAAGGAGGAGGACCAGGTACGGTCTTCTTGTACCACATGGAGCATGACCATAGGTCTCTTTATGTGGACAATGCTGGTATTGAACCTCAAAAAAAGCTCATCGACTGGGAGAATTTAAATGAGGATGGATGCAGGGCATGGCTTTTGCCACTCTCAGGCTTGCATGATTTTGCTGGTTCTAACAATGAGTTTCGTTTTGAAGAACTCCAGATCTATGGCAATGCACATGTGGCCATATTGACACCCAATGAAACTAGAGAGGCAGTGGGAATTCCTATAGATTTCAGTGGTCAGCCGTTTGAAGTGCCCGGTGCCTTCAGCATGGTTGTATCCTCTGCTCCTGTGATGCATTTCCTCTACATGATAGGAGATCGCACGGGATCTTTCCACATAGACAACATGCAGGAAATGGATTTAGACCGTGACGACATTGATCTCCCTTTCAATGTGTATGTCTATCAGGGAGGCCACTTGGGTCTTGCGAACAGGACTGTTGTACATGGTGTGGAGATATACAACTCTGGTACCATCTCTCACATCCAGAATCTCACCTTGCACCATGGTGGTTTCCTTTGGCTGATGCATGGAGGACATACTACTGGAGAACCAGAAAATTATTACCAGTTTGAGGTTGTCCGGGTGCAGGATAGCGCAGAAATCAATGCTGTTACAGACCCCATTTTTGAGCCAGGAATAACTTTCTTGACTGATTTATTCTTCATTGAGGGTGGTGGTAGGATGCAGGGTACCAGGCTTACCATTCAAGCAATCAACATCACTGTCGATGATGCTGGCCTACTCTCTGCCGACGGCACTGGCTATCAATACCACCACAGTGATGACACCCATGGTATGGATTCCTTACATGGAGCAGTCAACCCTGGGAAACCACCAGATACCTCAAGGTCTGGTGCTAGCCATGGAGGCACTGGAGGCAGAGCAGACAGTGGGCAGACTGGACTGCCCTATGGTGACCTTTATGAGCCGTATGTCTTTGGGAGTTCTGGAAGAAGAGGGGATAGTGGTTCAGGAGGAGGCACCATCTGGATGAATGTTACAGGTCAATTTCTTTCTCAGCTAAGAATTAGTCAAGAATTAGAGAAACATGCCATTTACTAATTGTTTTGTGAGAATATGTATCTCAGAGAGAAATAATAAATGTGTTTTCTGTGAGGATTTTTCTTCTTTTTATGTACATCAGAAAATTTAAAATGAATGATGCCAATTTCCTTTAAGTTGTAGTCTGATACAAATTTCAAATAATGATTTTTAATGCTCCTTTAAATTATTTGAAATATAGTGTTTTTGTATACTCTTTGAAAGTAAATGTCCATGCATGAAAATCACATGGTTTTTATTGTGTGTATGCCATATTAATGAAGAACTTCACTCTCTTTTTTTTTTGCAGATACATTTCATATTGATGGTGAGGTGACAGCTAGAGGTAATAGTGGTAATGGTGGTGGAAGTGGTGGTAGCATTTGGATCTTCTGTGATACTATCAAGGGCTATGGACGGTTCTCTGTTGATGGAGGTGACAGTACAGTAGGTGGCGGAGGAGGAGGCGGACGTTTTGCCATGTACTTTAAAGAGAATCTAACATCTACTGGCTTCAGCTACCATGCTAGGGGTGGAAAATCTGGTAATGCTGAGAACGGTGGAGCTGGTACTGCATTTTTGTATGATCTTGAAATTAAACACCGCACCTTGATCCTTGACAATGGTGGTCTTCACCCTCGGACGAAGCACCACACACTGTGGAACTACAAGGAAGTTGCAAGAGATGGCTGTCGAACCTGGATCTTACCGCAGTCTGGACGTCACTTTCTTGCAAATGGCACCTACTCTTATCACTTTGAGGAACTGCAGGTTTATGGTGTTGCTCATGCAGCCATTCTGCCTGATCCTGTGGATTCCTATGCATCATTGTTCTTCCTCTATATGATTGGGGATCGCAGTGGGACATTCCATGTTGGTTTTAACCAGACCCTAAATCTTGAAAGACCTGAGATAGATCTACCTTTCAATGCTAGAGTCTACCATGGAGGTTATCTTGGATTGGCCCCAGACACTATTGTACATGGTGTCAGCATATGGATGCATGGTGAGCTGGATCATGTGGAGTTCCTGACGATCCGTTGGTATGGACACTTCTCAATGGAGCATGGTGGACACACTAAGGGTCATGTCAGCAGCTTCTACAACTTTACTGCAGTGACAATTCAAGATTTCTCTCTCATGTCTGGCATAACATCAACTACACTGGATCCTGGAATCACTCTTAGTGTGATCACTTTAGATATTGAAGGAGGAGGGGAAGTTAGATTTTCTCATGCTTCCATTCAAGCTGAAAACCTTACCATTGATGATGGTGGCCACCTTAATAGCGATGGACTTGGTTACAATACAACAGACAGCATTGACTTATCCCAAGGTGTAAATGTCGGCAGAGGTGCTACACATTCAGGGGGTAGCTCTGGAGGTAGTCATGGTGGAACTAGTGGGCATGGTGAGTGGACTGATCTCACAGGACAACCCTATGGCAACCTGTATGAGCCATTTGATTTTGGAAGCGTAGGGGGAGGAGCCAGTGCAGGATTTGGTGGAGGATTCCTCATGCTCAACATATCAGGCACCATTAAAATTGATGGAATCATGAGTGCAGATGGGGGCAATGGTGGACACACTTCTGGTGGTGGTAGCGGAGGCAGCATTCTTATGAACTGCAACCTTATAAAGGGCAGAGGGTTCATAACTACGAATGGTGGCAATGGTACCAGTAGTGGGGGTGGAGGTGCTGGTGGCAGGATTGCTGTGTACCTCATGAGGAATGAGACATTCAGGGGGAAGTTTCTTTCTCATGGTGGAGATGGCTATGAACCAGGAGGACCAGGAACAGTCTTTCTCTATCACCTGTTCTATGAACACCGCACTTTGCTTGTGGACAATGCCTTTCGTAAAAGCTCATTTGTCACTCCCGTTGAGTCCTACCTGGATATTTCCAGAGACAGCTTCAAAGCTTGGGTCCTCCCACAGTCTGGAGAACATCACTTTGCAGGCGGTAACCATGACTACCATTTTGATGAACTTCAGATCTATGGCAATGCGCACTTCGCCATTCTTACAGAGCCTCGCAATCGCAGTGCCTCTCTCCACTTCTTGCATATGATTGGAGACCGGTCTGGGGTGATTCATGTTGGGCCAAACCAAGTGATGGACTTACAGCGGGAATTCATTGACACTCCATTCAGCTCCTATGTCTACAGAGATGGTTACCTTGGTCTTGGGTATGCTACTATCCTTAGCTATGTCTTCATCCACAATGCTGGTACTGTAGATCATATTCATAACCTCACCCTCTACAATGGTGGTGCAGTCTATGCACAACTCTCTGGCTCCACAAACAGACTACCAGAAAGAGAATTTCGCTTCAATGGAACAGTACGCATCAAGGCGCGGTCTGTCTTTAACTTCTCTGCTCCCTTTGCTCATTCAGATGCATACCACCTGAAGGTAATTGATTTAGAATGGTTCATAACCTTCATGGTATGGATAAATGTTAAAATAATTATGAACAAAAATAATGAACCAACGCAATAAGATAAAGTCAAAGCAGCTTTGTCATATTAGTGCTCAAACAAAAAGCGCTCATTTATGAAAAAAAAAGAAGAAAATTGTAATTTGACCTTATTCATTTTTTGATGAATTTTATTTCCATCATGGTTTTGTTATTTTACAGTGTACAAGTGTAAAAGTGGAAGAAATAAACTTCAAACATATCTGAAGTACTATAAACAATATAGAACCAGCTTCTCAAAATGCAATTCCATTCCCTTCTTTAGTCACATATCAGATTGTGTACTCTATGGTTGATTTGAATTAGAAGATGTTCTGAATTGTTGACTGCCATGGCAAGCTACTATTATCTATAATGCACATGTATTTTCCTGTATATTTAGACAGGGAATCTTGTTGTGGAAGGTGGCGGAAGGGTCTATGGCAAGAACTTTGTTCTGGAGAGTGTGAACATGATTGTGGATGATGGTGGTTATATAGACGTCAGTGATGGAGGTTACCTTGCACAGCTAGGACAGGGTAAGCAAACATTCCTCAGCATTATAAAATAATTGTGCCTGTCAGTAGTGACTTGCACCATGGTTGAATGGTTTGAAGCCAAACACATATTTCCTTTTTTTTAAATAAAAGACAGAAGTGAGACTTCTGAATCTCTTTTAACAAAGGACTCTACAGACTTGTCTTCCTGAAAGTTTCTAGAAGTATATTGAATACTGGCCCTGATCTGTCAATGTTGTTCTATGCTAGTATTATGTCTTTACAGGTACTGGTATAAGTCACCATCTTGGTAGTAGTGGGGCATCCCATGGAGGACTTGGAGGTAGAGGAGAGTGTCAGGGGTATGTCACCTGCACCCTTCCCAAGAATCTTCCATATGGTAACCTGTACAATCCTAAAGACTTTGGTAGTGGTGGAGCTGGAGTTGCTGGTGGTATTGGTAAGTATTTTCTGCCTACTTTCATTAATTACCTTTCGATAATTATTTAATTTTAATGGGTCAGCATTTGAATCAGTTTCATGGAACATGGCTTGAAAAAGTTGTAGCTGTTGAAAAAAAAAATTATGACATTATGCATGTACATGTGGTCGTGGGTCCTGCAGTTGAAAATGTGAGCTCTTATCTTGTATAGCCCATGAGGCTATGTCACAGACAGTCCTGATGAATCAAATTCAAATTATTTTGGTCCACAAGCAAGTAATAGTAAGTTGGCATATTTGCTATGAATTAGATGTGAATACCATTGAAGAGATAAACACATACTTTTGTACCTTTGTATCAATGTTGTGTTCAGTTTTATTTGTAAGTTGTTGAACATGTTTTTGTAAAGTACATGAAAATCCTCTTTAATAATTTTTGTTTGATAAAACTATCAGGTGGAGGAATTATCTGGATTCAAGTGTTAGATGTTCTTCAGGTGGATGGCACCATAAAGGCCAATAGTCTTGATCTTCCATTGAAGTTGTTGAACATGTTTTTGTAAAGTACATGAAAATCCTCTTTAATAATTTTTGTTTGATAAAACTATCAGGTGGAGGAATTATCTGGATTCAAGTGTTAGATGTTCTTCAGGTGGATGGCACCATAAAGGCCAATAGTCTTGATCTTCCATTGACCTCGTCTGGATCTGATAGCTCTGGAGGTAGTGGAGGGAGCATTCTAATAGAGACGGGGGCTTTTATAGGTGAGGACAATGGAGCACACACACACATATATCCTGATATATGTAATATATACAATGTATATATGTATATATATATATATATATATATATATATATATATATGTATACATATATATCTAAAAATGTTCATTACTACCTTTTTTGATAAACAGAAAAATACAATCCTTTATTTCAACTAAACGAGCCTCTTTCGATACTCTCTATTCTCTTTCCACATTCTCTTTCCCTCTCTTCCTTTGTTAAATGGAACTTCTTAAATAGTAGTTTGAGTGAACTTCCTAAGTGTAAATATTTTGACGACATCTGTTTATGTTAAACAGGAAATTATAGCCTTAGAATTGTTGCTTAACATTCTATGTCAAGCAATGTTGATAAAATGGATTTAGATCCTACTGCTGCCACCAGCATAACATTTCAGTATTTAAAACGCGACATAACAAGGTCAGCTATAACGAGGTAACCGTCATAACAAGGATATTGTCACTGTCCCAAATTTACTTCCATGTAATTTTATGGCAGCAAAAACTTTTATAGCAAGGTCGACTATATTGAGCTAAATCTCATGCCTCTAAAACAAAGAAAGAGATTGGTAATCATTCCTGTTATAGCGAGCAAGTAAATTTCACGGTGCCTCAAATGGACAAAAGTCATTCAGGTGCAGAATGTATTCACTGCACAATGAGCATACATGTAGTATAGAGATATCGGGCCATCTGGATGCGGACAATCGTGCGATGACGGGTGCGTCTTTTTATTTGTACCACAGCGAATCAAGCCCGGCCCCTGAAAAAAGAATGAGACTTCTACTATGAGTGTGCCCTATTCTGATATGAGTGCGCCCTATTCTGATATGAGTGCGCAGTACCATAGTCAGTGGACATCGACTGGGAGATTCAGTGCTCACAAGTGTCACAGACTTGACTCGTAGCATCTGAATATAATGCTTTAAATGCATTTTCCAATATGATCCAATATTTTATTAGCTAATTCAGAGGATTGATGTATTGTTTATGCCTTCATAGCTATCAAATGAGTTTATAAGCGACAGCAGCAGAACTCAGTACATTTATTATTAGTGTACATGCAGCAACATCAAGCAATATTGATTGAATGGGTTCCATTCCCACAACTGTCAACAGTGTATTGCTTTTAATGGCACTTCTAATACACTACCGCCATGACAAAAAGAATATGAAAATAAAAGTGTATGAAGCGATCTAAAGAACAGTTATTAAAAAGAATGCAAGCAAAAAAAGTAAACGTTGACCTTATACCTTGTGACCCTTTTTTGTTATTTTGAATCCTATGTTTCATGTAACAGTGGGGTATAAGTTCATCATTAATTCATTTTTAAAAATTTTTTAATGCCACTCTTTTTCATCATTTTTTCTGTTTTACATTTGACTTAACTGATGAAAAGATTGTGAAATGAAAATGTATGAAGTGATGTGGAGAAACACTTAAAGGGGGTACCCAATGCTGAAACAATGTTAGTTCATTTAAAAGATCATGATTTTATTATAGGTTTTCCCGCCCATCTTCGCAATTTTATCATCGGAATCAACGATATTTTCATTCAATTTCACGCGAAATTGATTGACAATGTGGATCAGCATTTAAAAAGCAAATATTATCGTTCAATTTGATTTTTTAAGCATGCGATTTACTACTGTTAGAATACAAAAGTGCAGAAAGATCATTCAAATTAAATATCTATGTAAACAGCATTCAAATTCGCACAGGACAGGACGTGGAAAGAATCTGCGCAAACAATTTCATGAATAGGCATACAGTTTCGTAATTTGTGCAATGTTTTTCATCTTATGGAAATGAGTTAATGCATGTTTCTGCTTATATGAAAATTACGAATGAAGAAAGAGCAAGGTGTTCAGAGCTGCAGGTGTGTTCAGGTGTCAGTGCTTATGTTAGGCATGCTTGAAGCCTCCTCCCCCCCCCGTTATATATACATTAACATTTAAAAAAAAAGCACCCAAACCGAAAAGGTCTAGACATTTGTGCAATGTCTTTCATCTTATGATAATGAGTCAGTGTATGTTTTTGCTTTCATGAAAATCATGAATGTAGAAAGAAGAACATTATGATAGCATTTAGCAGATAGCTCTCATTACACCGATAATCGTTGTCAGAGAAGGTTCTTCAGTTTGGTATAGTTCTTAGAACCAGGTATCATGGCAGCTCGTGTACGATACAATCGTATCTCTGATGTCGACAGACGTCGCTTGGTTGAAGCATTCGAAGGAAACAACCAAGATTATCTTGAACTAGCAGATAATCTCGGGATAAAAAGGTCTACTGCTCGATCTATTGTACGAACTTATCTAGAAACTGGCAGAGCTAACAAGCTTCCAAGAGGAGGGGCACATAACTCCAAAATGGACGAAGAGATGAAGAACTTTCTTCGGGATGCCCTTGAGACCAACCCTTTGCTTACACTCACCCAGATGAAGGACAAGCTTCGGGAAGGTCTTCCTCAAAAGCCAGGCGTGTCCTTGTCGACGATTGCTAGAACTCTCGATGGCATGCTCTTCACGCTAAAGCTCGCAGAGGATGTACCTGACGCTAGAAACTCACCACGAGTGATCCAACAACGAAGAGACTATGCCGAGTGGTTCCTGGAGCACGGCATCGTCGCCAATTGTGTCTTCATTGACGAATGTGGCTACAACATTTGGACACGTCGTACTCAAGGAAGGGCACTACGAGGCGTTCCGGCAAGGAGGGTTGTACACGGGCAAAGAGGTCGTAACTGTAATGTGACGTTTGCAGTTTCTGCAGCCGCTGGTCTCGTTCATCATGAAATCTCTTTCGAGACTGTCACCAGGGAAAGGTTCGAGCATTTCCTCGCCGCTACAGCCGCAGAATGCAACGAAATGTTTCCAGATGATGAGCCAGTCATCTTGATTTATGACAACGCTAGGCCGCACGTGAGAGCTGAGCTACCAGCGGATGCCAACGCTCTCATGGAAACGAAGCTCCTTCCTCCCTACTCGCCATTCTTAAATATGACTGAGATGGCACACTCTTCATTTAAGAGCGAAGTGAAGAAATGCCTGGCGCAACCTGAGTGGCAAGGTCGGGTCGGAGACAGGATGGCAGCTGAGCGAGCTGGAGTCAACATGCAACAGTGGCGGTGCAACATTCTAGGAGAAGTTGCAGAGCGGTGTGTCGACGCCATTACCCCTGCCAAGTGTACCCAGTGGTTCAACCATTCACAGACATACATGCCCAGGTGTCTGAATGGTCAGGAAATTGATGGATGAAACATACTGTTGAGAGTCAAACAACTTGAAGAAAACGAGTATATGACTTTAAAAAGATGAAAAAAGATGAAAAGAAAAAAAAATATGAAAAGAAACCCCCTCACAGATATGCAAATAAAGACCCTGAAGACCACAACAAAATATATATATAACCCATGACCATGTACATGATGTATGACAGGCAGTTTATACTCATTGTATGCAAAGATAAAGAAGTAGACCACAGAAGATTAAAGAATAATGTCATATAAATTGAAAAAAAAAGAAAAGAAATGTGAATGTCAAATGTATAATGACAGAAAAGAAATTAAAAAAAAGAGAATAAAAATGAAAATGAAAAAGAGATAGAAACCACTTACGTTGTTTTAATTGAATGGCGTAAGTGCGAAAGTGATTGCCTGAAGACGAAAATGAAACCGCGATTCAGCAAGGAATTTCTTCTTCCACTCAAACTTGGCGAAATTGAATGACGGTTATTCATTACCAAATTGAATCAAATTGCAGTTAATTTGAACGATAGTTTTACTAATTTCAGTGTTTAAAAAATAAATTGAACGCAAAAAGTGTTAAATTGAAACACTGGAAAAGGGATGGACTAAAAACTGCGTGAATTTGAATGCTTGATCATGAAATTGAATGCTGTTTTGACGAATTCGGCCGGGAAAACCTATAGAAGAAAATCATCTGCCTTAAATTTTTTTTAAAATTCGTGTTGCCAGAAAATCCCCGAAATATGGTAAGATTTCAGGATATTTTGCCCCTCAGCTGTGTCCCAATTTCAGCTAGGTAACCACAATGACGTCAAAGTGGTTACCTTGTCGCGCAATTATAGCAAAATGCGCGCAAGGTGTAATGCATTTTGTACAGTCTAGCGCGCAACACATCTGCAATACGCGAACCTGGGTAACCACTTTGACGTCATTGTGGTTACCTAGCTGAAATTGGGACACAGCTGAGGGGCCAAAATATCCTGAAGTCTTACCATATTTCGGGGATTTTTCTGGCAACACGAATTTTTAAAAAACTTAAGGCAGATGATTTTCTGCTAATAAAATCATGATCTTTTAAATGAACTAACATTGTTTCAGCATTGGGTACCCCCTTTAAAAAGAGAATTACATGTACAAGCATCAAAATTAAACTATAAACTTACTTAGTGACAGTTCATGTTTACGTACATGGACCTAATGCATCATGCAACGATAGAGTATTTCAAAATCATCAGTTATTTTTTTGATTCTGTTAATTCTAGTTCTTTCTTTTATCATTTTTTAAGTTTACATTTGTCTTAATGACTTAAAAATATAACATGGCTTGTGTATAAACATAGATCGTGTTAAAATTGATGAGATTATTTTTTACTTTTTCCCCCATAAACCTGTAATACTGTTTTTGTTGTTTGTCATGTTTTGATAAGGTGGCCACACTGGTTCAGTACAAGCAGCTGGTGGTGCTGCTAAGTACACCAATGGTGGAAGTGGTGCCGGGGGCCGCGTAGCTATATATCATCGCACAAATGTAACCCATGGAGAGTACCGTGGCTCATTGAAGACAGAAGGTGGTCCAGTGGGTGTGGGCGGTGCTGAGGCAGGGGCAGCTGGTACAGTTTACCTCAAGCATCTTGATACAGGGTTCTCTGTGCTGAGGGTTGACAACGCTGGAAGGAAACCAGTCACCAAGGAGATAGAGAATGTTGGTACGCGCCTTGATATGACAGGTGGAACCAGGTCCAAGTCTGCAATATATACTGCCCCTTCTGGTGTCAGAGTTGTTTCAACCGGGGCCACCTATAATCCGTAAGCAGATAAGAATTCAGTTTTAGTGTAATGAGTTTTCATTTTGCTGTCTTGGTATATGTGATAAAATTGTGTATTATAATCAGGGTGGGTATTATACACTACACTGGCTCTGTACCTGATGCATTAAGTCCGCATTATCTTGCTTGTTACGGTAATGATGTTTTTGTTCCATCAGAAAACTGCACTTTGTTGAGTATTGATTGTTTCAATTCCTTATGTATTGCTGGATATGATTTCTGAAGAATATAAGACATTTTCTTATTTGAACTTGTCACTGTCTTTAAACTCAAGTTGCTCCGATCAAGGTAAAAATAAATATTAGTGCAAGTTTGAATGTGTACAATGCAGGGAAGCAGGGAAGTAAGAAAAGCTGTATTTTATAGGTTAATATGAAGAAATTAAAAGTCACTGTGGCTCATTAATAAGAAAAGTGTTCTAAGAACTGTGAGACTTGGTTCAAAACAAGTCTAGTGTACATGACTCATCCCCTGTTTCAAGTTAAAAGTATTAATCCTCAGTAACATGGTCTCTAATAACCCTGTACCATTGTTTTCCTGGATGATAATGATAATCTTCTGTTTTTATTTACATAAGGTCTAGTTATGAAGACTATTACTATCTGGCATACCTATTTGACCAGACATATGACGGGGGTGTGAACTCATATTACCGAAGCAGCAGTCGCAGTGTAGTCTTAACCGTTGAACTTGGGCAAATCTATTTCCTGAATGTCATTAGAGTTCATATCCATTGCTACTATCAATCAGAGTTCAGAGTAAGTGTTTATCTTTTCAAGCATTATTCTTTTTAAAAAGAGAAGAGTAATCAATTTAAAAAAAAGAAAAAAGCAGAAGGAAATGTATACTACTGGAATGTTTCAATGTACTGAATGTTTATGATGCAGGGCTGTACTGGGCATAGACATGTCGATTAGAGGTATTTGTTCAAAGGGTACGACAGTGGCTGTCAGAAGCCTTAAATGAAAATGAATCAATGAAACATAACAACTGATAACTCCAATACATGTCTGATATATTTCATGATGAAAATTTGTATTGATGCTTTTCAAGGTGGAGTCTTCTTTAGGAGGTATCACACTCGATATCACAACAGACTATGTACAGCCTCCTAACCCCTGCCAGGGTTCTGGTCCATACCTGGAACTGTCTGTGAAACGCAGGGCGGATACTCTGAAGTTCCATTTGACATCCACAAGACCAATCACTAGTTCTCCTTATAATGATGCATCATTATCAGAAATTGAGGTCTTTATTGACGAGTCTTATATACATACAAGGTGTGTGATAGAAGATCTCTTTCAATTTTTTTTCTATTTTATTAAATTGCTATTAAACTTCCTTTAACATATCTAAATGCTTCGATAATTTCATAAATAACATATTCATGCTAAGATACACTGTAGGTAGGCCTGCATGATAACTGGGTTTAACATATTCCAAAGATAATTTTATAGGAGTTTTGTAGTTCTACATTTGTACATAAAGTATAATTAATTTTGTTCAGTGTACAAATTCTTACTAAATGATTATTAGACAGAACTGAATTCACTTTATTATCAATCTAGATTTATATTGCATTTATACATCCATGATGTCTCTGAGCACTTTACAGATATGATAACCCTGGTCATTGGATTCAAGCTTGCCCACACACAATATATGCACATTCCCATCTTCCTGGTGAGCATTCCAGTCAGGCATCATTTTAAAGACATGCAAAATGTTTAACAACCATGTTGACTTTGTGAAAGAGAAGCAATGTAGAGTGCCTAGCTGGCTTAAGGACAGGAGTCCATACTGGGGATGAAACCCAAGACCTCTGCCTATCCAGTCAAATGTTTAAACCACTTCCCTGAGTCACTGATTCACATACATGTATTCATCATGTATTTCCATTACAATAACAATCCTTGAAATTGTTTGATATTCTAAAGGTATGAACACAGAGAACTGGACAGTGCTAGAACCTGGCTGGAACCAGTTGAGACCAGTTTTCACCATTTTGATGAAGTTCATGTACTTGGAGGTGCACACCTTGCCTTCATGCCAATGGACTACAACCTTACTGAGCCCGTCTCAGTTGAGGTTGGCCAGTTTCATGGAGATACAACTGGTAAGCAATTAGACCTGCGCTTGATGAAAAACTTCAAAGTTTGCCATTGCCACGTGAATGCATGTTTACACTACATGTACATTTATACTATGTAAAGTGTATGGAGGAACATATAATGTATATTGCTGTTTAGCTACTCTACATGTACATATATGTGCATTGATGTTGCAAGACATTAATGGGTTTGAATTATTGTTTTTTTTTTGTACTGTGTTCTTCAGAAGGCTCTTGCATTTGCCAATTTATTTCATCTGGTTTGGATGTATTTTTAAATAGTGGACTTGGAGCCATGCAGAAAATTATTTTTAATCACATGCAATTTGTTTTATTCCAAGAATTATTATCAATTCATTTTGAAGATTTACATAAAATAGTTTATGTTTTGAATACATTTTTTTTTTATGATGTATATATTTATTACCTTGATTTCCCAGCATAGTTGCCATTTTTATAGTATTTGAATTTAAGTCTACATTATCATAGACTCCTCTAAATCCTTAAGTGCATGTATTATGAAACTATCGATCAAGAATGTATTAGTATAAGGATTTAATCAAATTTTCTTATTCATGTCCAGGTTATATCCACCTGGGATTCAAACAGTCCATGTCCATCAACATCACCCATCCTGACATCTCCTTCAACACACGAGTTTACGAAGAAGGGAATCTAATGATGCCTTCTCGGGCCTTCTTCAAAGGGGTTGAACTTGTTTCATCTGGAAATGTTAGTTACTTAATCTTATCATTTTACTTTTAAAGTGTTTGACATTGTAAAGGCAGTTCATTTTGAATAAAAAATTCAGCTTGAGAGGAGAGGAACACAGAGCAAATTTACATTACATGTTGTACTTGTTTGTGACCTGAAGAGCTTTGTTATCAAGTCTTATTATAAATGTAATGATATATTTTCTGTTGCATGCAATTGTGTTTATATTTCTGGAATTGTGATAATAATATGTCTTCCCTTTTCCTCCTGTTATTTCTGCTACTTGTACATATTGATTTTATATTTGTTTTCTAATTCCCTTGTGCTTTTAACTTTCTGTACCTGGTATGAATGATCAACAGGTTTCTTTCCCTTTCACTCGTATTATATGATTTACATATTTATCCACCATTTACTCCTCTTTCTACCATTCACTTCCAACTAATATTCATTGTCATTTCTCTTTACTGAATCTCTTTGATGTCAAATCTTCCCTTCTTGTTTTCTTCCATGCTGTAGGGTTGTTTTATGTGGTTCTCTTTACCCCTTTTCCCCTCTTTTTTTTCTTTAATTAATATATCTCTTCTGTATGATTTACTTTACCTTAATATATTGTTCTCTCTCTCCTTCAATCTTTGTTAGTCTCTTTCATTTACTCTCTCTGCTCAATATTTTTCTAGGTAGCAGGCATATTTAATGACTTGTTTGTCTTTGATGGTGGTTCTGTTTGTTTGGATGTCAATAGTAGCCTTGGTTATAAGTGCAGTCCTAGAGAGTATAACCTCTCTCTCTCTCTCTAGACTCTTTTATTTACCTCTTTATTTCTCTTTCCTTCTCCCTTTTGCTCTTTTATGGACCCTCTCTGTTCATGTTTTCAGGTAGTAGGCATTAATGACTTGTTTGTCTTTGATGGTGGTTCTGTTCGTTTGGATGCCAATAGTAGCCTTGGTTATGATAGCAATCCCAGAGAGTATAACCTGTCCAGTCTTCATGTCCAAGATGGAGGTGTGTTCTGGTTGGAGAGTGCAGGTGTGTGTGATAGCATGAGCCTCACTGCTCACAATATAACTGTAAGTTTCAACACCAAATAACCTTTTATCAGTTATACATGTATAGATACAGATCATCTCCCAGGAGATAAGAATATAATAATGAAAAATAATATGATGTAGTTTTCTTATTCTCTCTTGGTACATTGTATATTTGTTCTTTAGATTTTTACTAGCAAATAGTCCTGTTTCTTATTAGATTTTTCAAATCCTTAATTTGTTTTCTAGTGATATTTGGTACAATTTTACTCATTTTCTCATGCATAACATATTTGATGCAATGTAGTAATACACTTGCATATTATGTGGTTCATGTATTTTGTTACCTTCATCAGGTGCATAGAATTCTGTGCCCTAGATTCTAAACTGAAATTATTTTTCTTAAGATGTATTTCACAACTAAGAAAGCATTTTTTATTTTTATACCTTTGTTCAAAATATCTCAAAGGTTGAACATTTGTAAACTAGTTTCTAACTTGGTCATTCTAACTTGGTCATATTGTGTTATTTGTAACAAGTGTATTGTTTTGTTTGATTGTGATACCTAAAGGTGTATGGAGGTGGTCACTTTCAGTCTAACGTGGGTCTCAATATATCTACCTCTCATCTTTTTGCGCTCTACTCTGGAGGACAAATCAGTCTAGACCATTCTGGTTTTCAGACCCAGTCTTCCATCGAGCATGGATCGACGATGGTCAGAGGTGCGGGCCAGGGCTATGGTGAGACTCCAAAAATTTAATCTTTTGAAGACAATGTCCAAGATTGAAAATGCATGTTAAGTAAAAATTAAACTTTCTACAACTAGCTAAAGAGAAAAGTCAGCTGTGATAACTAATCACCATGGGTCAAGCACAAAAATTAGACAAAACTCAAACAAAGGGAAGTAAAAGTCTCAGAAAATTTTAGCAAATGAAATGATTAGGAAATGGTATGAAAGGAGGTCATGTACACATTGTTTTATGCCATATTATACACTACTCTGCCCTTCTAATTTGGCACAAAAATGACATCTCCATTATCTTAAAACATAATCTTGCTTGTGCTCCTTTAAAAACAATCCTCTGATTGTTTTTTTTTAAAGGAACACAAAAATAACATCTCCATTATCTTAAAACAGTCTTGCTTGTGTTCCTGTAAAAAAAACAATCAGATGATTTAAATTACCAGGAGAGCTTGTGGCAGGATTTACTGCCTTTTCTCAACTATCTCTGCTACGAAATATTTTCTGAGTTTTAGATTTTCAGGTAAGTTTATAATACTGCATTTCAAAGCATACTATTCCTCTGGCCATAGAACTTGACTTGAACTTTAAATTCATGATCCAATTATGAACACAACAAATACATGTAGCTCTTGTTATTTAGGATAATGATCCTAATTGTGTAGAAATCATTTTAATGTAGCATTTAGACTGATGGAAAAATTAATACTTATTCACATAATCCATGTTCTCAACCAACATTTTTTATTACCATTAAATCAATATAGGTGACCTGTCATCAGGTGGTAGTGGAGGAGGTCATGGTGGTAGTGGAGGTCGGGGATCAGGACAGTCTCTAGTTGGTCTAGCCTATGGATCCATCTATGAACCAACTGATTGTGGCAGTGCAGGAGGCTACGGACAGGACTACGGTAAGCTTTCCTCCAGCATTTACCAGTTTTCGTGAAACAAGTTCAAATCATTTCAGGTTTTCTAGCTATCCTGGAAAATGAGGACCTTATTTTTCCAGTCCATGAAAAGTCTGGGAATTTGAGAAAAATTACTTCAACTATAGAAAAATAAGGGAATTTTAGTGGCCCCAAAGAGAAGCTAGCCAGTCTCTTATATTTTGTTTCATGTTTCCAAACAGTGTATCCACTTGATGATTTGCTATGATTGTTCTTTAGTGTTTAAACTGACTCCCTTTCTCTCTGTAATGATCCTGAAATTTTAACACCTTCCATCAGGGAAATAGGGGGAAAATTGTGGAGTTTTGTTTTCATCAAATGCTGGGAACCATGCAGTATATTACCCATTTTAAAGTGAAGAAAGATATTACTTTTCTTAAAGGATCATGAGTTTGAAATGTGAAAAGCTAATTGCCCAATACTTTTGAATTTCCACAGCAGGAAAAATTGCAATTTGCTTTCTTCTAATTATCATTTAGTAGATAATTTGGGTGTGTACATGTATGTGAATTTCAAGCAGACTGAGGGATTTAAGGGTTGGTTATTATACAAACTATACTTCTTTCCAGGTGGGCTGTCCTTTGGCACAGAACTTACCAAGAATACTCTCCAGCTACTTGGGATCGGAGGCAGGGGAGGTGGAGCTTTGAAAGTGACATCACGTCTTGTGATCATCGATGGTATCATATCAGCCAATGGGGAATCTTCATTGTACGCCAGAGCAGGTCAGATTGGAGTTTTTAATTTTAAGGGAAGATGCCAGCAGTCAAATGTGCTTGTGTGAATTATGTCATGTACAGAATGAAGAAAATACACCTTTAGATGTAAAATTGTTGAATCAGAGTGAATGTTTTGGGGGAATGGAACACAAACTAAGACAGTGTGTGAATGAGTTGTGGGGAGCTGGAGCTTCCATCATGCAGACATTCTATGAATTGGCCTACACCGAAATGTCAGACTGGTAGCTCCTGCAGATAATGTAAATACTGTAAATTGCTACATAGATATATGAATGGATGAATGGATAAATAGATAAATGAGCTGATGAGTGAATGCCTTTGGAGGAGAGTCTGGATGCAGTGTAGGGATAGACTGTGAGGAGCTGGATGAATGGATAAATGTAAATGGATGGATGGATGAATGGATAGATGGATTTGATAGATAGATGGTCTGAGAGTGAATAGATGAATGAATAGTAGAGCTCATTGTTGATGTTGCTGGGAGAGGGTCTGGAGGCAGTGTCTGGTAAGACTGTGAGGAACTTGATGGATAGATACATATAGATGTAGATTAATGGATGAATGAATGTATAAATGGATCGATGGACAGATAGATGGACTGATGAGTGAATGGATGAATGACTAAATAGACATCATTGTTAATGATTTAGGAGGAGGATCTGGAGGCAGTGTTTGGATAGACTGTGAGGAACTTGATGGCTATGGCACCATCTCTGTTGTTGGAGGGAACGGAAACACTGGTGGAGGAGGAGGTGCTGGTGGAAGGGTTGCCGTCAACTACCAAAATATTGTCAACTTCAATGGGACCATAAGGGCTACTGGAGGTAACTCTCGTTATCACCGTCATGCTTATAATTTTCTCTTCCATTGGTGTAGTTTGTCATTTAAGGCCAAGGATTGTGAGACTAATGGTTATTTTTTATTGAGTTCCCTTGCTCTTACCACCCATCAGACTAATTATGGTTTGGGTTTGAATAAGGTATATAGCTTAGGGTTTGCTTTGTTAGACCATTGTAATTTACTTATAACACTAAGATACAACTACAGAGGGTGTAGTTGTGCAGTGTGCAAAAAGTTTAGCATAATTCACCGATAATTTTTGGACTGAGATATCATATGATCTCAAATGCTACACAGCACCTTATACATGTAGTTGTCAATCATTTGTAATCTCCTAAATACACAGGGAGTGCTACCTCTGAAGATGGTGGAGCTGGCACTGTGTACCTGGAACGTCACAAAGTCCTGGCAAATGAGTCTAGACAGGTCACCTACAGGATTCTGAAGGTCAACAATAGAGGGCGTTCTGAGCCTCTTGCCCTTGATGGAACTCAAGGACCCCTCCGTAATCTACTCGATGGTCGCTATGATGATATTTCTGAAGCTGGAGGAATAACCTGGCTCTGGCATACAGACAATGAGTATCAGTTTGATGAGGTAAGCCTTCCACCTGTAATGTGTCATTAGATACATTTGTTCTTGTATTGTGTTTTCATACTCAGAAGTTTACATGGTATACAAAAATACAGTAACATGAAGAAGTAAGATAAGTAAAAGGAGAATATAGTATAGATTACTGCCCCCCCAGAAAAAAAAAGTTCTGTTAAAAGCTCTCATAATTGCTATTAGTCTATAATTAATCAACTATGATAAGTATTAGAAACAACTGGGGAAGAGAGTGGCATCATTAAAACATTACTTGATAAATGTACATCTAAAAATATTAACAGATCTAAGGTAGTTTAGCGAAATGTCGTGGTGCATAAGAACGCATCCGGAACGGACGCATTCTTATTGTGCGTGAACACTGCAGAGAGCTCCGAGCCTTCTACATAACGATCGCATGGAGCCTATAATGCAGTCTTCCCGGATCCGAGCCAATCTTCTTGATAAATTCAAAGAAAGAAGCTCTTGGTACCATTCACTGATTCCGGAAGTACGCCCTCTTCTGTCAGTATATGTGTATGAAAGGCTAGTGTGTAGTACTGGAACAATAACAACAAAATAAATAGAATATCTAATTATTCTAAAAATAGAGTGAGTTTCCGATGGCATTGGCTTGCCTAACATTTTATTGTTCTTTATGTTTTATTGCTCCTCTTATTCCTTTCTCTCCCCTTCTCCAATTCTTCTTATCTTGTATGACTAGAATATGTCCGATGCATTTCAACGATCATAGTGTGCTCCCCCCCCAAAAAAAAAGAACTAGAACGGCGCTGGTGGAAACAAAAAACAACAACACAACACCACATAATTAATGGAAATGGCAGCCATTAAACCCAATATAATGATTGCCTTCGTATTCTCTCAATCTCTCCCTCTCTCTCTTTCTCTCTCTCTCTCTCTCTCTCACACACACACACTCTCTCTCTTTTTCTCAGTTTTCTCCAAATATTCTGATTCTTGTTCTATTTTCCTCAGTTCGCATGTTTATCTTTAAAAAAATATGTTATGTTCTAAAATGATAGCATGTGGATAAGACGTGGAAATCAATATCAGAAATTAAAGACGTGAATGATGATGGAAAAATTTACTTATATTTTAAGGGCAAGGAAAACGAGAGAAATGAACTTTTATAGGATAATGAAAAATGCAGTTTTGTATGTTTTTAGAATTTTCGAATTGAAAACTACATTTAGAACTAAAGATAAAAAAAAAAAAAACCCTTTATATGTAATGATATTAAATTGTTCCCCATGATCATTTTCTAGATATGCAGCAAATAACTATTGTAGCGAAGAGACAAGTACATAGTACAATGAGGGGATTTTTACTTTTAGAATTTCTTATTATGATATCATTAGCTCATCAACCCAAATCAAATCAATACTAACATTTGTCCTTGCTGTCGGCCTGAGACCTGTAATAGCCGCCTATGCATAATAACACTTTACTTTGTCATTGAGGACAATTGAAGTTTAACAGGGGATTTGCAGTTGGGCTCTCTCTCTCTCTCTCTCTCTCCTAATTCTTCTTTATATCAATAGTCAATAGACTTCCTGTCTTTTCATCATAACAACAAACGCTGGCGCGGATCGAACGCACGTATAAAGCCGCCCCTCCCATTATTCTTCTGTCCCACGCATTCAACTCAACACAATAGGTTCGATCCCCATTATTATTTCTCCGAAGAACTATAGCTCTATGCAAAATTTGAGACAAGCCATTCACTGTTCAAAGTACCCTTTCAATGAACAGACTACGGGCTTCAGTGTATGATACATTATCTTGAAATATATCAAACCCTAACTGATGTAATGGCAGGACCCTATCAAAAAAAGTATTAATCATGTAGCTTTCAATGCTGGGTTAGTAATTGATTTGCCCCCAAGCCTCCGTCATCAGTATAAATACTGATGAGGCTACCCATCAAATGTCAATATAGACATGATTTTTATTTATCAGTATTGTCATTGTTGCTATCGTGATTATTATGATTAAGATTACGATTAGCATTAGCATTATGGTTTTGATGTTGTTGTTATTATTATTTATTATTATTATCATCATCATCATCATCATAGTCATAATGGTATTGGAGCTATTTTTTACATCACATGTGTTGATTTTCGGGGGTAGTGTATTAAAGAAGTGAAACTTATTGAGCCATATGAGTAGAGCATGGTGTGGTATTTCAACAATGGCGTAGCCAGGATTTTTCAATGGGGGGGGGCAGACGTGAAGGATCCAACCGCTTAGCCAGGATTTCATTTTAGGGGGGTTGGGTTGTGATCGAGATTGAATTGGTGATGAGCACGCAAAGCGTGAAGGGAGGGGGGGGGGGTTTGAGAGAAAGATAACGGCTCGCAGCAACTTTTTTTTAGGCGGAAAGTTAGTTCGACGCCCGGACTGCTTTTCAGTTATTTGGACGCAATACTGCACTGTTGGTAACAGAGGTGGGTGCAGGGAGGAGGGAGTTCGCCCCCCCCCTCCTGCCGCCCAAAGCGCGAAAGCTCTGACGTTTTATAGCAAATTTGAGATAAAGATAACGGCTCGTAGCACCTTTTTTTAGGCGGAAAGTTAGTTCGACGCCCGGACTGCTTTTCAATTATTTGGAAGCAATAATGCACTGTAACAGGGGTGGGTGCAGGGAGGGGGGGACTTTTCCCCCTCCCGCCCCAAGCGCGAAAGCTATGACGTTTTAACAAATTTGAGAGAAAGATAACAGCTCGTAGCAAACAATTTTTTTAGGCGGAAAGTTATAGTTCGACGCTCGGACTGCTTTTCAATAATTTGGATGCAATATTTTACGGTATGTAATAGGTGTGGGGGCAGGGAAGGTGGAGTTATTTTCCCCCTCCCCTCACACAATGATACAAGAAAATCGCAGATGTAGAAGTCATGATCATACGGGCCCATTTTCGCGAGGGGATAGGCTGACGCCTTTTACCCGAATATCAACTTTTCAACTTCTAAATTAAAAAACAAAACAAAACAAAACAAAACAAAAACAAAAAAAAAAAAAACTTTTCGTAGTAAAAATGTACAGAAGTTACATATCAGGAAACCTCACTACCCAAATATGTGGATATTCTGGCACCTCTCTACCCGAATATGAAGTGGTGGCTGGCCAAACATCGGAACTATGAAAATCCTCGGGAGGGGCCTATGCACAGCCCATTGCCGAAGGGGGACGCATTTTGCCCGAATATTATCTATTCACTTTTTTGAGAGCGAGGAAAAAAATAAAAAACAAACAAACAAAAAAAGGTTTTCCTTCTTTTTCTTTGCTTCCCTTTTCCTTTCCCTCTTTTCTTTCTGTTTTAGTTTAATTTCCTTTCCTTTTCCTTTTCTTCCCCTTTCCCTTTTCCTTTCTCTTTTCTCCTTTTTCTTTTCTCTTTCCTCTTCCCTCTCCCCATTTTCTCCCTCCTTTTTTGCCGACAGAGGTGGCGCATTTGCCGACAGCAATTTTGAGTGGGAGTGTGATCCCTCAAGCCCCCCCCCCCATCGACGCCGCTGCCGATAACTCTTATCGTCATATTTTTAAAGTCGGCATTATTTTGAAATTAGCTTACGATTCATTTACCATTCATTTTGGGCGCGAAATGGAATGTTTTCTCGTGTGACTGAGAAAAAATACATTATGAATCTTATTCCGGGATACAATTTTCATATACATATTATTACTTTTTGCGGGGGTCCGTTTTATTGCCACCCCCCCCCTTTCCCATCCCTCGATAGACCCTACAGATCTAGAGGGCCAGCGGTTCCCCATAAACTTACTTCCAGTTCAAAGCGCTGTCGGCGAAAATATATACCGTTTTCTTTTTCCTGACAATTCTAGATGATTTGCATCTGCTATCATTTTGGTTGTTGTTGGTCCTAACCCCCTCTCCCCTCTTCCCTCGAGAACCTTAAGAAGGCCTTTGGTATATTCCCAATATCATATGCCTAGTTAGAATTTAAAGTTGGCCATTATTTCTCCTTTCCACTGCTTAAATTTTCGGTTCCACACTCGCCACAAATATATCTGGGAAATTTGTTCCCCCCCCCAAAAAAAAATAGTGGAAAGTTAATATTCGGACAAAAGGCACCCCCCTTCGATAATGGGCTGCGCCCCCCCCCCCTGATGATTTTTTAAGTTCCGATATTCGGGCAACAATGCAACACTTCATATTCAGGTAGCGAGGTGCCAGAATATTCAAATATTTGGGCAGCCAGGATAATTATGTAACTACTGTATTTAGATTAGAATAGTGGCCGCCTGGCCGGTATGATCAAGCTCTCTCTCTCTATGTGTGTGTGTGTGTGTGTGGGGGGGGGGGGGAATTAGGGTATAGCCACTGAACTCTGTGGGTACAGCTTAGGGTGCGGCATTTTTTGTAGGCAAATTTGAGTGTCAGACCTTAAAGATTTGTCGGAAAATTTTGGCGTCATCCCCTCCCCATTCAAAATTTTCTAGCGACGTCTCTGCAGAAAGTGAAACTAGTATAAGCTAATGAGAAATACAGTTTTTTTTATGTCTTTTTAAATTATCGAATTGAAAATTACATTTAAAACTAAATACCAAAAAGAGCCCTTTGCATGCAATAATATTTGTCCGCATGAGCATTTCCTTTTTAGAGTGCGTGTCGTTCTAGCTTGATCTAATCTAGATATGCAGCAAAAAAAGTAGCTAAGAGGCAAGTATGGTATATAATGAGGGGATTTTTACTCTAGAATATATCATGAATCCATCAAACCAAATCAAATCAATACTATCATCAGTCCATGCTGTCGGCCTGAGTCCTGTAATAGCCGCCTACGCATAACATGTTGTTATGTCACTGAGGGAAGTTCAGTTTAACAGGGATTAGCAGTAGGGCTCTCTCTCTCTCTCCTATTACTTCTTTATATCAGTAGTCAATAGACTTCCTGTCTTTTCATCATAAGAACAAACGCTGACGCTGCTCGAACGCACGTATAACCAAAGCCGCCTCCCCATTATTCCTCCGTCCTACATGCATTCAACTCAACACAATAGGTCCGATCCCCCATTATTATTTCTTCTTCGAACTATATAGCTCTATGCAAAATTTGAGACACAAGCCTTTCACTGAAGTAGCTTTTCATTGCACAGAGTAGGGGCTTCAGTGTATGATACATATCTTGAAATATATCAAACCCTAACTGATGGCAGCATGCACCCTATAAAAAAGTGCTTAACTAAAGGCCACGTGCAGTTGATGTGATTCCCCCTCTGTTTTTCTATAGTCTGAAGTACCCAAAACGTGTCCCTTTTTTCTGAAAACTGTTCCCTTTCTCTCTTATAGGTGCCCTTTTCTTCTTTTGATAAATGCCCCTAATTCTGTCTAATTTGTGCCCTTTTCTCATTTGATAAGAGCATTTATGCTTCTGATAGGTGCCCTTTTCCCCCTTCTGATAATTACCCCTTTCCCTACGTAATATGTGCCCTCTTCCTCATAAGTGCCTCTTTTCACCTCTTTTAATTGCCCCTTCCCACCTCTGATAAGCACCCTTTCCTCTTCTGATAAATGCCCCTTTTACCAATATTTCCCACTGTTTCTTACAAAAAGAGCTATATTTATATAGCGTCAAATAATCGGTGCGGCTTAACAGGTACCCATTACTAAACTACAGTGTAAAGCAGTGGGGCTGGAGGCAAGAGGGGCATGCCATGCCCCCCCCCCCAGCAAAGTATTTGTCATTATGCCATAATACTACCAAGTAAGGATATTATTTCCCGGAAATTTCCCCCAAACTCTTATAATACATAATGAAATCAAGCATTTATCATACTAAAGTATGTTGATATCGATGAAATCCTAAAGAAAAACGACAGGGTTAAAGCACGAATTAAAATATCTTTCGACATTCCCCAAATTAAGTTTCTCTTGTCATTTTCATTATATCGCCGTAAAAAAATGCACAAACATAGGACTTCAACGTTAGAAAAAAGTCTGAAAACTTTTGCTCCTCGCTTCGCTCGCACATGGATCATTAGACTATCACACATTACTGCCATTTAGGGAAGCTGAAACATGTCTAGAACCACAATAAAAAGGAAGAAGATGATGCTTGATATGTATTAATCATGTTCGGGGAGGGGGCAGGACTTCTATTTAGAATTTTCACTTCTAATTTTGACTAAATTATATTCACCGGCTTGCATGCACAAGCTTAAAAATAAACCGACTTTAATTTTTCAAGAACTTCAAGACCCACCCCCTTCCCACTCCCGAATTTTTCACACCCGTAAATAAAAGAACAGCTCACTTATGATCAAATCCTGGCGTATGGCCATATTTTCTCGTGGGAGGGGCTGATGCCTTTCAACCGAGTATCATGTTTGCATGTAATCTAAAAATGAAAATAAATGAATAAATTGCGAGCCAGCGAATACGCATACTTTTCGTAATGATTTTTTTTTCTTTTCTTTTCACCCTCTTTCACCTTCTCTTTTTTTCTCTGTTATGTGACTGAAAGGGAAGGGGAGGGGTGTATTCGCGTGTATTGTGAGTATTGCGACGGGGACCCTTGGACAGGGCCCTTTAAACAAAAAACGTCCTTGAACATGTGTGACCCGGCACCACAAAACCACCAAAAAGTCCCCCCCCCCCCGAAAAAACAAACAAACAAACAAACAAACAAACACAAAAAAAACAACAAACAAACAAACACACAAACAAACAAACAAATCTGATTTTATTCTATTTGGATAGAACAAAGTCTCAGCTTTAAACTTGAAACTTTACAACCCTTTTGATTTAGCGAACGAAAAGAACTTGTAAGATAGGTTTGCTGGTATCAGTTAGGGAGGAAATGAGCTCTAAAGTTGAGGCCTATATTTGATTTGATTGATTTAACTACATACATACATACAGCGCCTTTCCATATAAACATGCTCAAGGCGCTTTACAATAAGAAAAAATTAAGCAAAGTAATTATTTTGCTCTCTGAGTGCACACAACCAAATCCAATCATAGAGAAAACAAATAAGTCTTAAGATTTCTTTTAAAAGATTCAGCTGAAGGGGGCAGGAACGAATGTTTAAGGGTAGACTATTCTTATTTTATTTACCAATTATAAGAGCATAATGATAACATGAGAAAATAATATTGGAAGGATCGCCCTGCTCAGCCGTGCCATTGCAGCTCAGCTGTTCTACAGAGGGGCTATTCAAGCGTGCGGAGCAAGAAAACAAGAAAGAAAATCAATAGAGAGTGAATCAAAAGGCCATAGCAACCGCCATGAAATGAATTGTCGGATTGGGTTGATATTTTGTAGGAGTGTTAAACATAGGTTATTCATTGTATTACCAAGAGTTCAAATTGTGAACTTTAGTCATTCGAAAGTTGTTATGATGCACATGACTCGGAGTGTTCTAAAAACACTCTCCATTATGGAAAGATTAAGCACACCTCGGCCGGTGGCCTGACACCTACACTAGACAATGCCTATTCACTCCGTTGGGATGTCTTTCTTTGTTCCCTGTTACATAAATACTGGTTTGTTACCTGTATCGTCCTTCTGTTATCATACACTGAACTTGCAATTTAGCCTATAATAAACTTAAATAGGACCTACTCTTTTCTTGTTCACATTGATTAACCCATGCAATTTGTTTTACATAGAACTTACATAGTCTGGGAACCTTCCCGAAATAGTCACCCCATTTTACATAAATTATGAGATTTTACCCCCTTACAGTTACTAAGACTATCCATGTTATTCACAAAAAGCTTGTCAGCTCGAACGCAGCCGCCGGGTTTGGCCTGGGCTATTTCTCTACGTCAGGGGCAGCGGAGCGTCTTTCAAAGTGGGGTAGGTGGGCACCAGCCAAAAAGGGCACTTTGGGGGAAAAGGGGGCACCTACAAGGGGTGAACATAAAACGAAAAAAGGGACCATTTTTGTGACATTGGTATTACCCTACAGTCCAGTTAACATGATTAATACATTATCAAGCATCATCTTCTTCCTTTTTATTGTGGTTCTGGACACTGCTTCAGCTTCCCAATAAATTAGCAGTTGTGTGTGGTGGTCTAATGACTCATGTGCCAGAGAGCGAAGTGAGCGAGCAAACATTTTCAGACTTTTTTCTAATGCTGAATTCCTTTGGTTGAGAATCATTTATAGCGATATAATGAAATTGACAACAGCAAATTAATTGGGGGAATGTCGAATTATCTTTTAATTCATATCCCTGTCGCTTTTCTTTAGGATTACATCTATATCAACATACTTTATGCGATCTGCTTGCTTTCATAAGAGCTAGCGAGCGTAGCGAGGGAGTTTTGGGGAGATTTTCAGAAAATATTGCCCTTAATTGGTGTAAATTATGGGCATATTCGATAGGAAAAGGGGAGCTTATGAGATGTAAAAAGGGCATTTATCAGAAGGGGAAAGTTGGCACTATTTAGAAGGGAAAAGGGGCACCTATCAGAAGTAAAAATGTACTTATCATCAGAAGAAAAGGGCACTTATTAGAGAGATAAGGAGCCAATTATCAGATTTTGAAAAGGGGCACTTATCAGGAGGGGAGAAAACACTTATCAGAAGGGGAAGGGGCACTTATTAGAAAGGAAAAGGGGCACTTTTAGTAGTAAAAAGGGCACTTATCAGAGAGGAAGGGGGCATTTTTTCAGATGTAAAAAGGGCACTTTTGGGGTACTCGAAAAAGTGGGAGGGCACTGTGCCCCCTGGCCCTGCTCTACGTTGACTAATTTTCCGACTACTGACAAATGAACGGGCTTCATTCTCTCCGTTTTATATGTTATCATTTCCTGCTTCAGTAGGCTATTCAGGAATGGATAAACAACTGAAAAGGATTGGCTGATGTATGTAAATAATTAGCCACGGCGCAACCTTTACAGCCCGCCCCCCCCCCCTTAGAGCTTCTAAATCACTTTGAAATTTTATTGCCATGACAAGAATATCTACAATATAATCCGAAATATTCATCAGTGCACAGCCTTATCACAATATAACAAGAAAACAATCTTTTGCCTACTTACTAATATTTATTATTATTATTATTAGTATCATCGACATCATCATCATCACCATAATGACAATTACCATCATGTTGGGGGGGGGACATGTAACCCTGTCCCTCTGTATTTGCGATTATAAGACTGAAGCAAGGCAATCAGAAATTACGATTTCCTTCGAATTTCGAACTTTTTACCTACTATTTCATGCACTTTATACTTGTGGGCGCATATATTACTGCACAAAATTCTGATGGAAATTGGGATCTCAATTAGGAAGAGGTCATTGACAGAAAAAGGTGATGGGCAGAAATAATTGAAGGCAATAAGAGCAATATATTTGAAAGGCACACAATACTTTTAACCTCGTAATAATGATCCAGACTCTCTCGGATATTTGTTTTAACCATGAAAGAAGAAATAAATAATATTTATAAAAAAACAATAATACTCTTCATGAGGAAAACATGTTTAAATCGGTATTCAAATCGATGTTCGTCTTGAATTTCCTCGTTAACCCTTTCAGGACAAGAATTATTCAAGGGCTATTGATCACATATTGTTCTTCAAATTCAACAATAATATTTTTCTTTTAGTGCTACATGGTTCTAATAAAATGTAATATCTTCGATAAAAACTATAAGTGGTTACAAACTTTGTCGAAATTGGAAAGAATTGCCAGTTTTGATAAAAAACAGTGATTTCGAACATCTTAATATGTTGCCAATTTAAGAATTTTGGAGCTTATTCTCCTTCTAAAAATTCCTGGCATCAAACGCAATATGGTCATGCAACAAAAATGGACGCAATGTATGCAGAAATTTTTGCTTGTTCTACTCGTGCATCTGGTACATTTTTTAGAGCTCTGAATCAAAAGATATTGAAGCAAACCACAAAATGTGGTCAATTGTCTCGAAAGGGTTAAACGATAAAGCCCACATACTGATTTTAGCCTACCATGAAAATAAATATTAAAAATATTTTTAAAAGACAGAGAATTTCGATACTGATAGACTCACTGCTCTTAGTAAATGCTAGTTTTAGAGTCCCCAGTAAGATAGAACGAAACAATTAGATTGTTATTTACAAGTGTTTTTATCGAAGTATATAAATACAAGAATAGATAGATACGTATTGAGAAAATTTAATACAACGGATCATCATGAATGTGTCCCGCAGACTTGACCCATAATAATAGTGGTTTGCCCCGTAGAGAAAAACACGTAGAAGTACACAATAATATAGCCGTAGAGGGGGCTATAGTGTTTTAACGAGTCTGCAGAGGAGACCAAAAATAAATCGCGGCTTTTCAGCACCGGGAGACGGGATCGCTTTTGTCAGACACAGAGTCTTCGTTCCCCAGGGGGTAAAATCCCGGAAGCGAGAAACGCTGTCGCTGATTGGCCGCTTGCGTTCTTTTGTCTAAAACCCCAGTGCTTATGCACCACGACATTTCGCTAAGCTACCTAAGTATAGTTGGAAGAATAATAGATGAAAGAGAACTTTATGATGAGATAATGGAGTAGAAGAAGAACCCTTGGAGATAAAGTGACAAAGAAATTGAGATACTCTTTGTTTACATCACATTCATTGTGTTTCTTTGTTCTTCTAATTTGTTTTTAAGATGCATCTGCATGGTAATGCTCATGTGGCCATTCTGAGTAATGCATCCAGTGAGTCTATCTTTATAGAAGGAGGGGAGCTTTATGGAGATCGTTCTGCAGTGATCCATATTGGCATGAATCAATATCTTCGCTTTGACTTCATTGATATTTACTTTGCTGCCAATGTTCTCTTATACAGGTATAATCTAAATTGTTTTAGCATACATTTGTAGATTTAGATATCTGGAAATATCTTGCTTCAGCTATGTCTAACTACCCAAATTTTTCACACTGATGACTTTCTTTACTACGATAAATCTGTTGTACTTATAGATACCATTGAAATTTGATAAAACTTGTACGATCGGTGAATATTCATCCATTGATTGATTTCTGAATAGTATGTGCTACTCTCTTTAATAATTCAATACTAAAATCAATGCAATTCAGATCTTGTTAATATAGATTATAAAACGGGTTCAAGAATGTAGCCATCCTGATTGGTCAAATAACACCACGTGACCGTGCAAAAAAAAAGTGATAACGCACGGCGAGGGGACTAACGCACGGCTAATCCGGATCAAACACTAAGATTGTAAGAAAACACTAAGACTAGACCCGTTTTATAAAACTTTTAATACATGGTTGTGAGGTCGTGCATTAGTGCGATCCAGCAACACGCAGGTTTTTATCGTGATGTCTAACACACTCGGCTACGCCTCGTGCGTTAGTACACCACGATAAAAACCTTTGTGTTGCCAGATCGCACTAACGCACTCCCAACCATGTATTAATAGTATAATATAATTCTTCATCAGTTTCATGACATATTATTTGTAATTCCCTTCTGTTGTAAAAATGTAAAAGAATGTGAATTTGAGAACTTACCATTAGTGAAAAATTATTATCATGGATTCGGTAATTATTCCTTTGTAAACTATCTTCCTTTCATGGACTTTTGAAGTCAACTGTGATACAACAAATTAATTTGGTTTAAGTCAAGCCAATAGAATTATGTTGATTTCTATCAGTCTTATCTACTAATTTCTATCAATCTTATCTACTAAGTTTGTAATTCCCTACCAATGTGAAATACAGTGAGTTGAAAAGCGAATCATTTGAAAATTATTATACAGGATAAGTAAATTAATTTCTTTAATAAAATATGCCCTTTCATAGGCCATTGAAGTCAAGTTTAATATGACAAACTAGTTTAATTCAAATCAAGTCAATAGAATTCTGTTCACTTTTATTAATTTTGTGTAAGTAAAATACTGTAAAACAATACATTTTTGAGGCTTGAAACTTTTGTGAATTTTGTAGTAGGTCAAGATTTGCAAAAGTTCCGTGCTGCAAAATTATTGAATTGCAACTGGCAGAACATGAAAATTTCTATTTGTGAAAACGGCCATCATTAACTATTTTGAGATAGTTTCACAAAAGTTTCTACTTTTACCGCATATTTATAATTCCTTCTAATTTAAGATATGGTGAGCTAACAGTACCTCCAAGACTGAGCATGAGAGATGTATGGATGGATATCAAAGGAAACTTTAATGGAGTAGATCAGTTTACAGTAGATGAAGGTGGTCAGCTGACTATGTGGTCAGTTGGACAATCTAGTGACCAACCTGTAGGTGTCTACCAGTGTGTCAACATGACAGTCAGATCAGAAGGAAATGTTAAGGTAGATCTCCTATAGTTACTGTAGCTATATTGGCAGTTGAGAATAATAATAATTATAACAGTCATGATAATAATGATTTTAATAATAATAATAATAATAATGATGATAATAATAATAATAATAATACTATGATAATGTTAATAATAATGATAATGAAAATAATGCGCTTTGGTGAAATCTCCTTTAATTGCTTGTGTATCACAGACACACAACCTTTCTACATGTACTTAATGGTTTCTACAAACAAGTGGGTGCCTTCAATAAAGCTTTGAAGACAGTGACAGCTTGGGTTTTTGTTATGACAAGTGGAAATCTGCTCCAAAAGTTTGGAGGGGTACAGCTAAAAGAGTTATTTTTGTTTTAGAGTGGGGCAGTTTTAGTAGCAGCTTGTTCTCATAAATTCAGTAACCATTTTGAATTTCACATATCCTTTCATTGTTCAAAAAAATAAATACTGTATCAAAGTTTGGGTGCTTAAAATTGGCTTTACAGTGCTTACAAAGATAAAAAAAAAAAAAAACCTGAAGGTATCACGCTAACTGGTTATTGTTTAAAATGAATTAGAAATAAGTATATCTTTGCTTTTTCTTTGTTTTTCTGAGTCTGTAATTATCATAGAAATTTATTAACTCATTGACTACTGAATTATTTCAGTCCAATAGGCTTAATACAGGAACCGACACGTTCCAGTAGGCAACGGGTTCAAGTACTATCATTTATAATTTATTATATAGATGTTGGCTGTAGAAGGAGATGATGACATCACATTCCAGACCACTTACCTCATCATCCAGGCTGGGGGTGTAGTAGAAACTAATCGATTGATCCTCATTGCTGAGAACATCACCATCGATTCATCAGGTATGCCTTATTCTTTAAAGCTCTGGATTTATTTTCCTCTTTTGTAATATTTCCCACTATGAGGAGAACATGATCACAGAATTGAAGAATGTAGGTGTCGATAAAATCGAAATAGAATAGATTCTCTAGATTTACAAGAGAATATTTAATGCAAGTAAATGCCATGTAGTCTGCTTCCCTTTTCATGTTATGCTGAGCTTTGAGTTTTAGATCTAAATGAGACAATCCAACTAGTGTTGCCTTTGATGTCAAGGAGTTTTTTGAGATCATAATTGTTATATGAATGTACGTGCATATAGATAATCATCTTTGATCAGGTTTAGAATAGTACTGGTGGCAGAGAGAGAGAGAGAGAGAGAGAGTAAGAGACAGAAGGGCCTTAAGTTCATGTAATACATTGTATAATTTAATTTAGAGCAACACACTACAGTCAACTTGTTGATGTTTGTCATATTTTATCCTTGTAGGATCATTCACTGCTGACCATAGAGGACACCCTGCTGGAGAGGGTCCAGGAGCTGGTCTCTCTCGCACTACATACCTAGGACTCCAGGGTGGTTCTGGGGCAGGGCATGGTGGAAGAGGGGGGCGGTCCTATGGTGGGATCTACTCTGCCTTGTCCTATGGCTCCACACACCTGCCTCGAGAGATGGGAAGTGGTGGAGGTCTGGGAGGTACTGATGGCAGAGGGGCAGGTAAGAAACATGACTAATGAGCATTATATCTCTCCTAAAAAGAAATTGATTCGTCCATTTGATGTGATGAGAAATAATTCAGATTGGCCTTATGCAAATGAGCTAATTGCCATGCATTGTACCATAATTCAACCATAATTCAACCAGAGCCTCTAGTGGCAATACCTATTTGTACACCCTGCACCACAGGAGGTGAAATTAATCCCTCATGCAATTTCTTTTCCAAAATATCAGCAAACCATTCAAGTACGTTTCATTCTTGTTTTTGAGGTTGCTAAATTATTGTGATAAGACAGTGGTTGTACTAAAAATAATGATTGAATTGTATCTTACAACTTTATAAAAATCACTTTGTACACTTGGACCCTTTAACAAACATTTATAACCAGCAAACAGTGAGAAAAGATATATTTTGTGTGTTTTTTTTATGATCATGATACGATTGTGTATCAATTCTGCTTTAGATGTCATATGCTACCTTTTCACACATTTTTTGTCATAGGGTAGTGAAGTGAAACTATAGAACCCAAAGGAGAGATTTTATGAAATTCTTGTTGGTGTTGTGCTTGAAGAAAAGTTACTAATTTTGGTTGTTGCATTTTGGTCTAAACTTAAAAAAAAGAAGTTAATTTTGGTGCTCTGAAAATGCAAAGATCAACAATTACACGAGAACATTCTTTTGATTGTGCTCTCTATAGGTTCTATGTGGCTGAAGATCAGTGATACCCTGAGGGTCGAAGGTCGTCTCCATGCCAATGGAGAGGATGGACAGGGTATATCAGGAGGAGGAGCAGGTGGGAGTCTGCTGCTTGATGTTTTCCATCTTGATGGATCTGGAAACATAGAAGTCATAGGAGGCAGTGGTGAGTCAAATAGGCTAACTTACATAAAATGTTTAACATACCTGTATGCATTGAGTTGCATTTTTTCATGAAATTTGTTTTGAAACCTATTTAAAAATGAACATTTGCCATGATATTGATATCATACATGTATCATAGCAAATGATACCTGGAATTTCGTTCAACGTAACAATCATTTTATTGAGCCATGATTAGTTATTTCACCTGTGACAACTGATAAAATCATGATTTTATAGACTCCTATTGTAACTGAGCACCAAACAATGTGTGTGGGTTTGTGTAATTGGGTTTTTACAGATGGTGTCAATGAGAAATGATTATACATCCGTAGACTGAACTTTAATGTCACTATCTGAAAGACATGACCCAGTCTCTAACCGATGTCTGTCAGCATCAGTTTGTAGGTGAAAATGAAGAGCTGTCTGTACCACTAGACCAACTTCCATCTCTCTGAATTACCCGTTAGGTAATCCAAGAACTAAAAGGCTAATCTTTTTGTCTTTGTTACAGCAAGCAATGGCGGGGCAGGAAGTGGTGGTAGGAGTGCCATCTACTACCAGCATAACAGCTTTACCGGTGACTACCTGATGCATGGGGGTTCTGCATCAGAGCAGAACGGTGCTGCAGGTACCTTCTTTCTCCAGCAGAATGCAAGTGATGGGGACACACTCTACCGCCATCTTGTGACAGATAATGGTCAGGAATCATCATCATCTGTGGTCCTGGAAGAAGAGAACCTCAATATTAGAGGATCATTTTCATATGGCAGTCGGTCATATACTACATTCAGTGGGGTTACCATTGCAACCACTCGTAGTCCTTACAGAAGATCGACTTCCTATCCTTACAATGCTCTTAGCAACATGTTCAACTCTGCATCTGGTGCTTATATTACTCAGACCTCTTCTGTAACAGTCACAGTCACATTTCCTATCATGGTTCATGTCAAGGCTGTGAAGATCACTCCAGTGTGCAGTGGGTAAGTTCTTTGGAAGAAATATTTTTTTTATGGTAGTTATAGGACTCATGCTCCTGCCACATTTATTATTTTTTAAACTTCAACCCTGGACTAAACACTTTACCTACTCCTTACCCTAATCCTAAACTGAAACTAAAATGAAATCGCAGCTGTAACTCTAGCCCTATATTTCGATGGAAAAAAACCTGAAGTAATTTTGCCAGTTTATATATGTTTAGCAACTCCTATTGCGTTTCATGCTTGCCTTGCCTTGTTTTTCAATCTTTTGTTGCAAATAGCTAAGTTCTTGCATTTTGTGAACTTCAAAAAGTAATGAAACATATGTACCTGTATCTGTTTTTGGAAGAGGAGACAAACTGAACTTAATCAAATTCTAAATATGAATATGGCATATCTGATCACCTATGTTTCCTGACAGTATTTTTAAGGATATAAAATTTATGTATAAGAAAATATTCTCTTTCTTGGTTTGCCTGCTTTTATTTTTATGATTCTTGATCCTCTCTGAAGAAATGCAATTCATTAATATTGGGGATATAATGGAGCTGATGTGTGTACTAAATGATCTCTATACATTCATGTGCTTTACTAAAGCTGTAGATCAAATTTATATAAATCCTCACCTCCTAGACTGCTATTAAATTTAACTTTGAACTACCCATAAGTTTTTGATTATATGAAAATGAAGTTGCACAAATGCAATGGTAGAATTTATTAGGTGGTCTGTCGTAGACCGATCACATCTTAATTTCGTCAGAATTTTCTTTATTATTATTATTGTTATTTATTATTATTCTTTATTTACGGCACTTTTTTGTGAGCGTGATTACTCGAATTCGGCTCACTCACTTTTCATCAAATTTCAGTGAGTCATCAGGCCTATCACGGTCAAGTGCCAGAAATTTTTGTGACGTCATCCAGGCGCCATTTTGTGAAATCACATTATTAATCATATCTTCATAACGGGTCATCAAAAATGAACACATAAACTTCAGGTCAAGGGTCAATGTAACATGTCAGCAAAATCTGCGCGCGCATTATGATGTGCACGTACGCGCGCGCGCATTATGATGTGCACGTACGCGCGCGTCAAAATTTAAAAATGCTCAAAATCATCTCAAATGAATTTTGCACATGTTTACGGCCATTTTAAGCATTTCAAAATTTTCCGTGTATACACGTCCGCACGTGCGTTATGCGCGCGTGCAGCGCGTACGGAACGCTATTCTTGACAATTTCCAACTATTTACAGTCATTCTTAACATTCCATAATGGCACACGCGCGCGTCAAACTTTAAAATTTGTGCACTTCAATGAGCAATATGATGTAAAAAGCAGTAAAAACATGCCCATATAGAATCCGCCATATCTCGTCAGAATGCGTGGAAACCCCCCAACTTTTTTACATATTCTGAAAGCCTATGAGTTGTACATTCGAATTCATGAATAAAATTGGGGGGTCGATCGATCGGAACATCGTCATATTTGCATATGAACTCAAAAAATTAATTTTGAAAAAATGACATCATGATTTTTGTATTCATTTGACAATATTTCAGTAATAGGTTGTCGATTTTCTTCCAAATTTTGATATGTTATAGCTGAGACAATTCTCTACAAGATTAGTAGCCATTATTTTTCATTTTGACAAAGGCATCATGGCGTATTTTTGCGATTAAAGGAGGCATGTCAATTTTATTCATTTTGCGTGTATTCTCTATAGGACATGACTTTTTCTCAAATCTTGATTCTACATTCCAGTCTTCTGTGAGCAGTATCTCTGTTATTTCTGCTCATTTTTCTTTCAAATTTTAGTATGTTATAGCTGAGACTATAAGCTTTCACTAGTGTGCCCTCCATTTTTTGATCAGATGTCGGGATCATGCACATTTTTTCACTACAAAATGTCATTTTAGAATCCCGGTTTTTGCTTACTTGTTGTCTCAATTGGAAAAATTTTGGTCTATTGGTAAAGCACTTGCCTCCCATCCTGCTGACCCAGGTTCAAACGCCAGTGGGTCCATTTTTTTTCCATTTTTGTTTTCTTCTTTTTCCCTTTTATTTTACCACCTGCTTTGACTACTATAACATATACAATCACAAACAATGTAATAAACTTTTAAATTTTGTGTGTTATGTCTATTGGAAAGTAGTGTAAAGTAGTTGTGTACAACCCAGTGCGAAATCTGAATGCCTTGTCGTGTATTAAATCTATGGGTTAATCTCCCATGTATAATGCAATATGAAATCGTCCGATTTTCTTTGACGCAAGTCTCCATCTATTGTCACCATAATCAGGATTATTATCTTACACAAATATTATCACATCTTACAAAGCAATTTGCCAACGGGCAGACAGACCACCTAATTCATCTTCAGTGACGAATTAAAGTTCTAGTTTTAAGCTTACTTTACTTTCAAATTTCTGATCATACAGCCGAGGATCTGGAACACGGTTCCGTATTCATGCATTTCCTGAGTCTGAGTCTGATGTTGTGGATGTTACTAATGGGTTTGTGACCACCGTTGGTTGCTCTGGGATATACCAAGGATTATATTATGTCATGAAGGATGTAAACAAGGTGGGTTCAAGCCTGATGTAACCCATTGACTACTGACTTCTCTCATTTCCATAGACTTAATACAGGGACGACCAGGTTCTGTAGCCAATGGGTTAAGGGCGATATGCAGTTACAGCAAAAGTCATAATATTCAGGAAACGCTGTCTGCTTCTGCTCACCTGTTGGATGTAAGCACATTTCTCCAATTCACTTGAAATATGTACATATACAATGTATAATACGAGTTGCACTAACAGGAGGTTTGGAAATGCGACATAAAAATTAAGATGTAATACCATGTTATTTTGTCCCTTCCAGTTTGAGATCCACCTTCTAGGAAGTGGGGGCTATGCTGCTCTGAACTATGTTGAGTTCATATCAACAGAGAACCCTACATCATCAGAACAGAGAAGTTATGCCATTTTACCAGAAACACTCATAGTTGCAGGGTCAGAGGAACTTCCGATGCTGGAGTATGATAAGGTAAAATGATTATTAATCTCATCCACATCCTGATCCTCCAATCAACAGTGAATGGAAAGAGTTCTCCTTTTGGTTTTATTTCATTATATCAATGCTCTTTGGTATTCAGTTAATTTCTTTGTATTAGATGTCTTTCTAAAAATATTAGGATTTTAAGCATCTCTATCCATTTGATGTTGCCATACATATATTTATCTGTTTATTAGTTGTAAACTCTTCTGTAAACCATTTTGTATGTCTTTCTTTGCAGAGTGAATTTTTTTGAACCTTTCATTTAGAAATAATACTTGTGTTGGAAGGAACTCTATTAGAGAATACTCTTTTTTCTTCAATCAAATTTTAATCTGTTTCATACTTTTTATAGCATGTGTGGCTGTTATTCCCCATTTAGTACTACCAACAGGTAATCCCACTTACATTTCCATTTTAATTGTTTGTAATATGTGAAGACGAAAAAGGCCTTGTCTATCCTAAAATATAAAATGGATTCTTGAATTACGACAGTTGATCCCATGAAATACTGTCTGTGTCAAGATGTATAGTGAAGACCAAAGAACCATATTTAAATTGTCTTATAGAATTTTTGTGGGCTTTGTGATACATGCTTGCAAACTTGATGGTACAGTGGGAGGTTAACTTTACTTTTTTCTTTCATAGGTCACAGTTAGAGGTGGAGCTAAACTTGGACTTACTGGCAACTCTTCAAGTCTTACCATCAGTGATTCACTGACTGGTGACCATACTGGACAGGTCACTATCAGAACTGGTCAGTCACTTAATGTCCAGTCAGCATCCAGGACCTTCCTGACTGTCTCACTCCTGGCCAAACTCAACAGCTCCATCACACTCTCAGAAATACTAGAATGCCGTCGCATTGATATGAAAATATATGGTTAGTGTAACGGTGGTTTAAAAGACCACCAAAGTTTTTAAATGCAAACTCAACACAGATGTTTTTTATGAAGATGACATGTGATGCATACAGTTTATTATATTTATTAATATACTTTTTTTTATTGTGATGGTTCTAATAAAAAAAATAACATGCAATAGGCCTATATGAGTACATTGTACAAGGCACAATGACACATTTCCTTAACCCCTTCTCTGCCATGGATGGCAAATAATGCTCAGGAATTTGAGTGCTGACCAATGTGTTTGAACTAAGAATGGCTACATTTCTTCCTGAGAACAGAAAGAGGTCCCTTCATGAAGAGGTTTATTTCCACAGAGATAGTTTTAGGTAATGTATGAAATAAAGCAGTACATGTTTAAGTCAAGATTGAACTCTGGAAAGTCATTTATGAATCAAAAACTTAGCAGCACACAAATTGTTAAAATCTTGTGACTGGTAAACACTAAACACATGAAAGTCTTTCCTCAATTTCATTTGATAGTTATTTCTAATACAAATACAAGCTTTATCTCTTTAAAAAAAATTGTACAAATAAAGGTGAGCTACACAGACTGGATAGACTGACAATTGGTGACCAGTGTAGAGTAAGTGTTGAAAACCCTACGTACACCCTACTGGAGATTGACCACTTGGACATCAAGACATTTGGGTCTCTGAACATCAACAATGAAAATGATGGACATACCACTATCAGGGGTACAAATATGGATGTAAGGAGTGGAGCTCAGGTTAGTTTCTGATGTTGCATTGTTATCAGAATCCTGTCAGGGGTAAAATCAAATATCTGATGATTTGTCATTTGTATATGATCACCCTCAAGGGTGCAATCAGACAAATTTTGGTGTTAGAACCTTCATTTGGCGAAAGATCCAAGAATAATTTCCTATATTACATGTACTTCAACAAATTTGATATGACATGCATTTTTCAAACAATTATCCTCCTAGTTTTAGGTTACATAAAATGCAGCAGGATTATTGAATCTACTGAGAAGTTATTAAAAAAATGTTCTGTCTTGTACAGATGATGTGTGGAGATCTGAAGGTAGATTATAGTGTGGTTAGTCTGGAACCATCTAGTCTCTTCCAGGTTGGCTTCTCATCCAACTACCAGCACCACAGATATGAAGGTATGCACACTAGCAATATCAGACTCACTGTAATCCAAGATTCTAACTTGCTATTATTAATTATTCACTGGAAACATGTGCATAATTTCAAATATTCTGTGTGGTTCATGTATTCATTCCATACCTCTAGCTACATAGTAAATGTATATGTGTAATATACTTGTGTAGTTAGCATGATCAACAATGGTTTTGGAGAATAAATTTGATCCAAGGTTCTTTTAAATTCTCAGTGTAGTGTAACCAGTCATCTTGACGAGATGTCCTAATATCAGTTATTTTGTGTGCTATAAGTATTCGTAGCATACCCATCCAGCTACAAGTGGTTAGTTCAGTATGCCCTCTTGTGATTGATATTTACATGTATTATGAAAAACAATGTACAAGTAAGACATGATTTGGAAGAATTCACCGGAGGCACTTGTATTGTAGATTGGTGTTCCAACATTTGTCCTAGCGAACGTTGCAGCGCTCCTTTTTTTTCATCAAAGATATAGTGTTGGGTTTAGGTTTATGATTGAGTTTTACATTAGGTATGTGGTTAGCATTTGGGTTAAGTGTACATTTGTTGCAGTTGTTGCTGGAGCATGTTTCATCTATAACCGTATTACTAAATCAAATCAAATCTATCAAATCAAATAAGCTGTCAGATTGTAATTATTATAGTTCAAAATCTATTTACATACATGTACCTATTCCCTTATTTCTTCAGGAGTGGGTCTTGGACTGTCAGGATCTTCTGGTGGCTCAGGTGCAGGACATGGTAGCAATGGTGGTCAGGGACTCTCCCAGGCCATCGCTGGGGCTTCCTATGGATCATTCTTGACCCCTGACAGCTTTGGGTCAGTCGGAGGTCACTCTGTCTTCCCTCACTGTGGAGGTTCACCGGGTGGACGTCTGTTCCTCAAGGCAAACAAGAGTTTACACGTTGATGGGGTGATGGATGCATCAGGTAAACAATTTGCAGACACTAATGATAATAGTGGCAACCAATAATAATGACTATTTTAAGTTTTCTAATGACTAATGTGCATTGCGATACTGCTAACAATATTTCTTATTTGTATAGTACTCCTATCCACCATGAATGATGCTCATGGCACTCCAGTATTACTCCTGATTTAGCTAGATTACCAGTTCCTGTGCTCGCACCATTCAAGGAATTGTCTTCTACCAGAAACCAATCTGCATGTACTACATTTGAATGAAGAGTGGCGAGTGTGTTGCCAAAGGACATTCGAAATGATATGTTACTATCAGCCATTCACTGGATTCACAGTCTTTGCAATTCTGTTGATATCGCATTTATTTGAATTTGTCATTGAGTAAGAATTAGTGAGGAGATGTAAAACAACAAATGTACAAAATATTTCTAAGAAGTTTTGCATGTATGTTGGTTTAAAATTCCTATATAATAAAATAAGAATGGAAAAACTAACATGGACACCTGCTGGTCTGTTTCTTTCAGGTGGTTCAGGGGAGTCGCCTAATGCAGGAGGTGGAAGTGGAGGAAGCATCTGGATTGAAGCAGAGACCTTTAATGGAGATGGAACTATTAATGCTCTTGGAGGAGATGGAGAGGGTACAGGAGGAGGTGCAGCTGGTGGAAGAGTGGCTGTCTATTACACCAACAACCACTTCTCAGGTAAACATTTAAGAGAGAGTTGCATGGATTCAGTGAAGAAACACCATTTATGGAAATCCAATAATATCTAAATAGAACCAAAATATTAGGCTGTAGAATTAGTATTGACATCTTTGACCACTTTTAAGCAAAGTAATACGAAAACTTTTATTCAGATATGTCTGATTCTAATTTTAGAAGCACAGACAAAACTAGCAATTTTCCGCTTTGCGTCTTTCCCACATCTTTATGTGCCATTGCGTTTCGCTAAACTACCTAACTGGAAGTGATCCTGCAGAATGACATTGTTAGCTGCATTTAATACATATATTACATGTATATATGCTTAATCTCAATATTCTTTTGAATATGTTAACACCTTCTGTACCTCTTAGTTTACAAGTAATTATTATCAAGAGTCACCTTGGAAATTCACTTCTTGTTTCATTGTTAAACTGAAGTAAATATATCTTCTATGGACAAAAAAAAACAACTAATGGGCTTGTCTCTCGGATGGTAAGTTACCTTTTATTCGTTCAAATATAGTTTACAGCATGTAAATTCTTGGGAAAGAATTGCCATAGCAATGAAAGGTTTAACGTCAAGTTGAGGATGTTTGCTCAATACCCTCTTTCCTACTGTCAATCTTAATATATATTTTTTAATACCGTGTGTTTTGTTCAGGATCATTTGTGGCAGCAGGTGGATTGTCTTCCTATGAGCCGGGAGGTCCAGGGACAGTATACCTTTACAGACTTCAACCAGTCAACGGCACCGCTCTCCTTGATGCAACCAGCCCTGAAGGACAAATCACTCATGATTCTAACGTCTCCTCTCCTCTCACCAACCGCACGCTCTATCTCAACAATCTTGGTCGTCTGCCAAGATCCAAGAATCGCAATCTCACTGAGCTTTACTCCAATTACCAGTCTGGTACCACCATAACCTGGTTAGAGCCGGGTGAGCTAGCAGACATTGCAATCCTCAGGAATGACAACTCCCACAACTTTACAGAAGATTTCGTCATAGATGAGTTGCATGTGTACGGAGGTGCAGAAGTGGCTTTCATAGATCCTTTGCGTCCTACAGAGATGTTAAGCATGCGCCTTGGAACCATCGGTGGTGATAGATCAGGTCGCATGCTAATTGGTTTCAATCAGACCATGGAAGTAATTCAGCCTGATTTCCCTCTCAGCGTTGATGTCTACAGAGGAGGGGAGATAATTCTCTATGGAGAACTAGTCGTCAGTGGGGTAACCTTCAACATTGAGGGCGTCCTTCCTTTTGCCGAAAATATGACCATCAGAGATGGAGGTGAGATATTCATCTTCATTCTATTTGTATTTTTCAAGGAATTTATAATGGTGATGGATTTTAGCATTTTAGATTCTCCTGAACTTTGTTTGCCATACTGTATTTAGATGCCCATATTTATTCATTTATTTATTTGTGGAGTATTCCATTGTTTTCAGGAGTGCTAAACATGCACAAGATGATAGGTTTAGATGGAGAAGCTACTGAGACGGTTATCTTCAACTCCATCAACATCAGGAATCATGGATCTTTCCTCACTCACAATGGGAGAAGTAGAAGGTCTCTCATTGGGGAGTACTTACAGGTTAGACCTCAAATGGTTGTTGATTATTTTTTTTATTTCCTATAATGAGATATAGGAACTTCTGCAAGGATGTCTGCTTTGATAATCGAACACGTTTCTTAATTGCCAACTATAATGACTGATAAAGTATCCTTTATGGGTACTCGTACAATCATCTGAATTTGGTACATGTTTGATAGTGAATGTATATCATCTTACTTTTTTTTTTTTCAATTTAAAAAAAATATATACTGACACTGAATTTTATTATTATTAAGTACTAGGTTTGAAAAAAACATTTGACACTTTTGATCTTTAATAGCTCAAAATTTTAAACTTGTATCAGACTGAGGATTTCAAAATGTGAAATTGAAGGATGTCAAATTTATTTGCAATAAGTTTATTGAAATTTCTTTCATTATTTTCGTAAAATAATGCTCTGAATATTTAATGAGGTTTTCACTTTTTGAGAAATTGAGCCTCCAAAATCTGTGTGTGTCAGTAATTCATTGAGATCACACCAATTGCAATTGCGGATCGCACCTGCCATTCTGCCAACCTTTTGTGATCCAGTGTCAATGATTCATGAGTCTGGGTTAAAAGAGGTGCTCTGAAATTTCAGCTGCTATGCACAATGTCAGTTGTTGTGCTGTGAATTAATTACTGATACGCACAGATTTTGCGGCCTTAATAAAGGTGAAAATCTGAGTAAATATTCTGAGCATTGTTTTAAGAATAGAACTCAAAGAGTTGTCTTTAAACTTACCAATACAAGTTATAACTTTTGAGTTATCAACGCACAGAAGTGTGAAATGTTTTTTTTTTTATACCTAGTATTCAGCGTCAACTCTGCCTGGAAGGGCAAAAGCAAACTTGATCCACTGTATCCTAACCTATGCCTTTGGAACAGCAGAGGTGCTTGTTGACATATAATACATGCCTTAGTAATTTTCCTAGACTGGATGTGGACCCATGATCTTTCGTTTGGCAGGCAGGGTTGTATATGGTGATTAAGTTTGCTTTTCCTATCCCAGGCACAGGTGACTTAATAAAATTAATAATAGTAATGAATTATATGTCTCTCTCTGTGCAGGTCTATGGTGGAGCATCCTTGCTATCTACTAACCTCTATCTTGAAGTGACTACAGTCCGAGTAGACTCATATGGCAAGATCAATGTCCTTGGATCAACCGAAGAATCAGCTGGTAATGTGCACCCCTATCTTAACTGTTTCAGTGCACTGGGAGAATATACCTTTCCAAATATTAAAATGCTTTTTGTATGTCTAGAATAATCAGAATAAGAAAATTTTTTTTTTTCAGAAACAGAAACAAATACATGAAATATGACATTTGTTGCCATGGAAGAATTTGTGTGGCAACTTTAAGTATATAAGATAAATCAAAGTTTGACTTGGATTTTAACCTTAATAATGATAATAATAATTTTTTTGTTTTTTATGATTTATTCCCCTTTTTCTCACTCCCTTTCCTGATTTCATCTCTTTTCCTCTATCAACCTGTCCCTCCCCATCTGCTTCTTCATCTAGGTGAGCCTTTGTGTTTTTATTATTTAAGTTAGTTACTTAACGTATACTATGTGTAAAAAAACAAACAAATACTAAAAACAAAACAAAAAACAACGATGAGATTTCTGAGTCATGTACATAATTATAATGTTTTTTAATTGGGAACATGCTATTTACTAGCTCCGCTTCTCTGCTAGTTCCCTTTCGTTACCTTTTCGATTATTATTATCAAGAAACAATTGAAATGTGTGTAAACCTCTCTCTGTTATAACATTTATTTTAGAAAACAATATGTAAAACCAAGTCCATATGCGTTATGTTTGAATGATGAGTTTCTTCTACAATGTAAATACTTTATATGATTTATGAACTGGTATCGAAAAATAAATGAATCTTGAATCTTGAATCTTGAAACCGTCTTGTGTAGCGCATATCGTCGTGTGCCCGGCAGAAGGGCGCGAACGCCTGCGCACATGGAAAACACAGTTTCGAGAAAAATGCGATTAAAGATTATGCTTCATTTTGCAGCCGCATTCTGAAGTAATTAATAATCCAAACATCTTCTAAATTTCACCAATTTATGACAAAATAACACTTCAAGAATCATCATTGTAAATTTTATTACCAGTAGTGGTAAACTTTCAAAGATATGAACACATTTTCCGTTCACGACCTTCTGCTGGGAAGAAATTACGCGAAATCAGTGTTTTTCTTCCCGGCAAAAGGGCGCGAACAACGGAGCATTGTTCGCACCCATTCTGCTCCGTTGTTCGCGCCCTTTTGCTGGGAAGAAAATCTGCGCGACGTAGGCCCGGAAGAAGGGCGTGAAGCCTCCTGCGCATAGCCGTGTATGTGACGCGAATGTTGTTCGCGCCCTTTTGCCGGGAAGAAAAACACTGATTTCGCGTAATTTGTTCCCAGCAGAAGGTCGTGAACGGAAAATGTATTCATATCTTTAAAAGTTTAGCACCATTGGTAATAATATTTACACTGATGATTCTTGAAGTGTCATTTTATCATTTGGTGAAATTTAGAAGATGTTTGGATTATTAATTAGTTGGCAATGCGGCTGCATTTTAAAGCATAATCGTCAATCGCGTTTTTCTCGAAACTGTTTTTTCCGTGCGCGCACAGGCGTTCGCGCCCTTCTGCCGGGAAGGATTTTTGTATTTGGCTGCCCGCACCATTTTCATTTTCTTGTATTACGTAACAATTCAGGCATTTTATGAGTTGAGAAGCATATCAGTCGAAAGGCCTTTTAATTCTCTATCTTATGTTACCAAAAACTGAAAATCGAACATTTTGTCAATTTTTGCGTTCGCGCCCTTCTGCCGGGCACACAACGATATCATGTAATGATTTAACGTCCCTATGTGCTTCATTACCCTGGCTTTAGCTCCGGCGGCCTTAATCAGTGCACAGTGCATTACTAGGAATAAATCCTGCCAGGTACCCTTTTAACACCTTGGTGGAGAGTGACACAACAATAAATGATTTGGCCTGTATATCTTATTTATCTTTTTTTTCCAGAAATCAAATGTTGATAGGTCGATTAGCCTTTGTTCATCCCCAAATTGTGGGTTGTATTGCTTTTCTTCATCTATATTTTAGTTTGTACTAATGTATGTGATCGTTCTGTTTGTGATTTTATTCGAACTGTGGAAATAAAGTTGAACTGTCCTGAACTCACAAAGTAATTTTTCATTATGGCTATTATTGTCAACAACATGACAGAGCTTTAGATGGATATTTTAGTTCAACACAGGGAATCTTCTCAAAGTATACTTTCGTGTAAGGTTTCAATGAATCTTTAGATTAAAAAAGATCTGCAGTGATGGTTACTATCAATCAATAATTTGCTTCTATTTCTTCACATAGATGGTCCAGGTGGAGCATACACAAACACTGGAGCCTCCCATGGTGGAGAAGGAGGTGGGGAGAACTCAGTGGTACCAGTCCCTCGAGCATACGGCTCCTTCACTACCCCAACAGAGTTTGGAAGTAGCTCAGGCTCAGAAACCAGTGGAGGTGGGGTCCTATCAGCTGTAATCACAGATCTGAGGGTTGAAGGTCGTGTTGAGGCAAATGGCATGGACTCTAGTGATACTGGTGGGGCAAGTGGGGGCAGCATAATGATAGAGGCAGATACAATTCACGGTACTGGTGCAATCTCGGTAAGATATGAAACAAGCAGAAGCCACTGCACACTACACATTCCGAAATTTTGAAGATATTGCATTTGGGGTAAGATGTAAAAGATAAACAATAGGAAATTTTTATGAATGATTTTTCATGTACATCTCTGTAAATACATTATAGACATGTATGCCTTCATACAAAGTGGAGAGTATATCTGCTTTTTTTGTGCTAACCATCATTGTTTTGTTTGATTTTTTTGCAGCATAATAACTCTGTATTTAGTTTATGCATAGTACATATATATTATTTTCCAATGTTGGAGTCATCTTGAAGCATTACAAGGGTCTTAGTTAATGAAGTGTGTGCTTAATTGGGTTGTTACAGACATGTAGATACATCAGGGCACCATTGCATAAAACTTATTATCAATAACAACTGCCACATATCTATGACAAATTTACTCTCAGCCAAACAGATGCAAGTATTTCAATAGCTTATAACTGTTATTGTAACTTGTTATAGATATCAAGTTTTTTTAAACGGGGCCCTGATATGATTATATATGTCTTTGTACCAACTTTTAACATCATTATTCAAAAGACGTGACTCAGTTCCGAACTGCAGTCCGATCAGTGTCAGTTTATAGGCAAAGACAAAGAGCTGAATTTTCCACGGACCTTACGTACCGCTAGACCCACTCACGTGTCCTTTGTCAGTAAAGGTTTGTCTTCATTTGTTTTAAAGGCGAATGGAGGAGCAGGCACATGTGGTGGAGGGGGTGGTCGAATGGCCCTCTACTATCAACACCTTAGCAGTGGTGTGACCCATGAGGTTAGGGGAGGTCAAGGGTCAATGTATGAACATGGAGCATCAGGAACAGTCTACCTGAAGGAGGAGGGTGATGTGGAAAAGAAGATTCTAAAATCATACAACAACTTTGCCAGAGCAAGCTCACAGGTACATTATAATCTATTTATTCACTTTTCATTGACATGTTAATCTGTTATCTATTTCATTCTACATTATGCTCTACTGGCCACTAAATTTACAAGCAATTATAATAAATGAATATTCAAGAGTAAAACTATGATTTTTTTATTTTTTATTAATTGTTAAGTTAGGCATAAAATATCTAACATGGGAACACATTTATGTGATTGTACCTAGGAAGAGTTAAATGGCTACTTTTTGTCTGGAGTTATACACGTATTATAATATTCATATATTTTATGGGATTTCTTGCTTATTGCACATAAAGGTTTGATCTGCAATGAGTACATGTTAAATTCTACCTTGTAATAGGGTTTTAAAACAAATCTTTTATTTTCTGAGTTATTAATTTTTTGGAACAAATTATTTTCACAATCGTAAACCTGACTCTGTGAAGGAGTACAACATATTAATGGCTATTTCAAGTATATAAATACACATTACAAGATTCACATTCCACTGACTACATAATTAAAGTTTTTGATCCACAATATGTATAAGATAGATTCCACCTTGTAATAGGTTTGCTCTCTAATCTTCCATTTTCTTAATCTTTCTTTGTCTGACAGACAAGGAGAACTGTCGTTCCTCTCCCACCTCACCCTGATCCTGACCATGACCTAGACTTGCTGGACATTGGTCAGTTTGCTCATGTTGAACTGGAAGCAGTGGACATGCAAGGAAACCCTGCAACTGATGATCAGCAGCGGACCCTGAATGTGTCTGAAATAGCAGGTGATCTGCAAGGTTTCCTACATGTTGGAAAGCATGACAGTGTGGAGATTGGAGCCAATGCTACAGGAAGGATACCCTTTAGTGTGGTGGTTTATGAGGTATGGTGTGAATTTTCAACCAGAGTGTGTGAAGCTTTATGAAAAATTCAAGCATCAGCTCTGGGCATTCATGTTTCACAGAAGGGAATGGATGAAACACATAATATATCTATTTTTTTTAGACTTCTAAATCTATCTATTAAAATTCTTGCATACATTATTGTATTATTTGCAGCATTCATGAAAAATGCCATAGATTACAACATTATACATGTTTATGAAATACTGCTCCATAAATGGTTTGATGCCTTCAAACTTTGCCCTTAAAAAGCACAGGTCCATATTTTGAACGGTACTTCTGTCACTGTACCTATTCACATGCACAATTAGAACTTAGGTAATGATGGCTTGTTCAATTATCCCCCTTTCACCAGAACGGGAGAGTGTCTCTACCTCCAAGGTCTGTGTTCCAAGGTGTAGCCCTGACCATGCTTGGAGGGAGGTTAGAAAGCGTCAACATGCTGGAAGTTGCAAAGCATGCAAAGTTTACCTTTGACCCTAAGGCTAGCATCAATTCCAAGGAGCCCAGTGAGATAGATCTGGTTTCCATGCTGTTGCTAGGCGGAGGAACCATGGAGTATACTGGAAGCCCTGCTGGTGGTGATGAGATGAGGATGAGGTTGAGTAAGGAGCTGGAGGTCCGTGGAGGTGGGGTCATGAAAGGGAATTATCTCTCTGTCACAGGTTTGTTTTCTTTTTGTAGACAGCAAAATACGTAAAGTGTTAGTTGATAGTGCCTAGACAACTTTACACCTAATTAGATTGGGTTACAGATTGTAGGAAGTGTGTCTTTCTCATTCCTTTGTTCACCTGTTGACTTCTGCATTCTCTGTTTCCTCTAGACTATAGATTCTCCTCTGAATGATATGTTATTATCAGTAATTAGAGCATCACATTAATCCATGTGCATTGTATACATCTTAAAATGAAGAATCAACTATTCCTGCATTGATTTAGGAAGCTTAGTGAAATGTGATGGCACATAGAAACGCAAATGACAAATTATGCAAAATCATAATTTCATTCCACAGCAGCAGAACCTAAATATCAGGATGAAGAATTAGTATTTAACTCTATTAACAGTTTTAAGGAAAATAATATGAAAACTTTTATTCATATACATGTAAGTCTGTTAGATGCACAGACATTTTGCTCTTTGCATCTTCCCTGCATCTTTATGTGCCAGTACATTTTACTAAGCTACCTTAAAGATCCTAGATTATAAGACATGATGCTTAAAACAGTCATCAATCCATGATCCTATACATGTTTCATTTATTGTTGCATGTACATGTAATAGAGCACACCATGGAGTACATGTATACTGTTTGATGGATCAAATAATTGACATATTTCATCTATGTAAAAGTAAATATTGATAGTTTCAAACATTTCAAGAAATTATGTTTTCTTCTTCAGCACAAGACATTACTGTTGATTCTGGAGCCCTAGTCGATGTGAGCACTCTTGGCTGGCCCACTGGAGAGGGTCCTCGTCCTGGTATCTATGGACTAAAGGGTGGGGCTGGAGCCTCTCATGGTGGGCGTGGTGGGAAAGGGACCAGTGTGGAGTACAGTAAGCCTGCCATTGGTAACGTTACAAGTCCACTAGACTACGGCAGTGGGGGAAGTGTTCTGCAGGGCACATACCAGGTGAGGTTAGAAAAAGATAAGTTGAAGTCTTTGAATTTGCAAGAAACAGAAGGAAGTTAGAGTTATTTATACAAATCATTTCTAATTTGTGTGCTACATGTACATGTATGTGTGCAGTCATACTGGCATTGTCTATTTTAAACTACTAATGTACATTACCCAGAAATTCTTTTCCTCATCACCTTTTTGTCCATTATCAACATTGTCATTCCTTCAATGAGGCTACAGAAGTTACTTGTAGATGGGTGTTGTGGCGTGCGCCTGTAATCCAGCTAACAGTGGAAGTTATAAACTGATTCAGCAGACCCAGGTTCGAAACTGAGTCACGTCTTTCGGATGGTGACGTTAAAGGTCGGTCCCCAGACGTAAATAATCATATCTGATTGATACAAGTCTGTAAAAACCCAATTACACACACACACAGATGTACAGTAATTCAGAATGTAGCACATGGCAAATGCAAGTTGATTCCTTGCCAAAAGAAGTGCTGTGGGAGGGATTTGAAACCTGTACCTTGCGATCCACATTCCAGTGTCTTGTTCACTGGACCACAACACCTCTATGGTTATTATGTGTTTTTCCTGTGCAGACTTCAAGTGGTGGTGGTATTGTTAGACTGATGGCTACAGGCAACCTTCTTCTGGATGGTGAGATCCTTGCGAGTGGAGGAGATGCCAACCAACTCAGGACAAGTGGCGCAAGTGGAGGGAGTGTGTGGGTCTCTGGGGCCTCCGTTGCAGGTAAGATCACTTCAGTACAAACATAGAGATTATTATTCTTAAAAATGAAATGTAGTAAACCCAGTGGATACGTTTTGATTTAAATAACACACATATTTCATAGACTGAGTTATCCTATCTGTGATCTTTGTGATTTTCTTTTTCTCTTCCATATTCCTTTTATTTATAAATGATAAATACATTTCAGCTTTTACGGGAAGATAAAATTCAAGGAAGATAAAGGGTTAGAATTCTCTTGGGAATGTGAAATTCTTCTGCAATAGTTAAATCTTGTACTAAAGATATCCCAATCTCTCTCCTGACAGTCATCAAGATGAAGAGAACCATATCTATTTTCAGGACTCTCATTTCTTTTGAAATCAGTGATAATAACCCTTCAATTACAAGAGTATCCAAACCATGCAAACACATGAACATTATAGTGTAAGCTCATTATGACAAACTCCATGGGACCAAAGAAATTACCATATTGTACTTAAGCCTTGTCATATCAGGACTGGAAAATCAATGTCATACAAAAAAGTGAGAATGGCAAAATTCCCTTGTTATAATAAGAGTTTGTTATAATAGTATTCTTCATAACCTGGTTCCACTGTACCTAAGAGTCTTTTTAACTTGAACTTTTGCAGGACGTGGCCATATTGTATCGCACGGGGGAGATTCTACCTGTGTACCTCATTGTAGCATATGTGACTCTGAGCGTCGCTGCTTACAGTGCACAGATTACAAGTATTGGATTGACTACAACTGTGTTGATAACTGCAGGTATTCATTCAATAGGAGGAACTGGAGGTACATCAGAACTGGACGATACTGCAGTGGAGAAACTGATGGTGGAATCAAGGTATCTTTAACCTCTTCTGTGTCACCAAGTTTTTGAATGATTTTGAAAAATAAACTATGGAAAGTTTATTTTTCATCTACACTTCTTTGTTTTTGTGTTGAATTGGAAATATTGAATAGATTTCTAAATGAAAGTAGATAATTTTGCTTCAAGAAGATAAAAAGTAATTCTTAGTTCAAACCTATTGGCCCAATTTCATGAAAAAGGTTTTATTTTAATAACCCATGGTTTAACCTCCGTAAGCCTACATGTAGTATGCGCATGTCCTCATGTCCAATAGATGAGCAGTAATGTGCAAATACATTCCTTATTTATGTTTATTTTAGTCCGTTGTGGAGGCTGAAACCATGATTTAGACCATGGGTTGAATTAAACCTCCTTTGTATATTCGGGCCATTGTCCAGCAATAAAAGTCTTGGGATGGATTTGCCACCACAACATAGAAAGAGTTAATGGAGACGTCATAGGCCTATATATTCTGTTCAGATCTTTTCATTATTTGACAGAATGTGATTACAAATCAACTTTGGAAAATGTCACCCAAGCAAAGAATTATTGACTGATAACAAAAAAAAAAAAACATAAGAAAGGTACTAATAGAGCCATTTCTACTGACATGTCCAAAAATAAAATAATTTATACCATGCTTATGTACAATGAAGGCCTGTCCTGTCCCTTCTCCTGGTCATTAAATTAGTAATATTCTAAACAAAATGTGAACATGGTTAAAGAAATAAGTATTTTTGTAAAATAACAAAAAGGTTGTAAATTGGGTTGTTCTTCAGGTATAGTGCGTCCGAATAAGTTCTAGCAGTATATATTCATCATTTTATTATTTATTAAACAAAATCTGCAGGAAATTGGAGGAGGAGGGTCTGGTGGAAGAATAGCGATCCATGCAGAGGATGATTACATATTCCGTGGGACCTTACAGGCTCACGGTGGAAGCAGTCACCAAGAGCCTGGTGCAGCAGGGACCATCTATACCAGCCTCATCAATACAAATATCACTCAACGCTCACTCATTGTTGACAACATCAACCGGGAACCAACCCGGGAGTTTCTCCCTGATGATCTGACCTTTGATAGTTGCAGGACGTATGTCTTTGTTGGAGATGAAGACTTTGTTGTGGAACAACTCCAGATTGAAAGGGGTGCCCACTTGGTGTTTTCAAGTTCTGTGGAAGGTGAAGGAGAGTTCCACTGTGGATATGCAGAAGGTGATGGGTCAGGGTTGATCCATGTCAGCCCCGAGACTCCTGTTCACATTTTGGACTCTGTTTCACCATTCCCTGTTGCTTTCAGGGACTACGAGGGCTCTGTGATAGAACTTCCAACAGGTACATGTGTGTTGCAACAATGGATATTATGAAAGACGTACTACACTGAAAACTGCAGACAAATGCCTTGCTGAAGCTTTGTGTCAGTATCAGGACTCTCGGACCTCTTGTACAAAGTTGATGGTGATATCATAGGAATCTTCAGAATTAGAAATTTAGAGTATTTTTTGTATTTAATGTAGGGAGTTGTAGTGGTATTTCATGTATGAGATCCCACATTGTTGCTGAATTGCAAAAAAGATTATAACTTTCCAATTCGAGCGATCGCCAATAGGGTAAAAATGCCCGGATGCAGGTATCGTGGTGCGTTTGCTATGCAATGTGGGACAGCTTTTGTGACCTAGTTACTTCCGGAATCTGACCGGTCGGTGAATGACCCGGCGGCCGTGCATAACCTCTCAAATCAGCTTTCCAAGATACGGCTTTGTCATTTAAGTCTCGAACAGAGCCGTCCGCAGCGGGCACCCGTCGTTGCTTTCTGCCGGACGTCTCCCGGTCGCAAGGCTCAATAACGCTGTAACATTCAGCGGCTCTCCGTACTAGCAATTCCAATTCGAGTTTGCGTTTTCCGTTGCATGGAATGCCTCTTTCTGTCAGAAAAGCTTTCAGCTGCAGAACGGTCATATTCTTGAAGTCTTGAGAAACGCTCGCCATGACAATTCTACGATTACCTTAACTTTTATTAGATAAGTTTGAAGAAAAATTCCTGAAGTGTGTACCGCGGTTATTAGCATCCGTATACACCGGAAGTACACAGGTCCCGGAAGTTGAATGAGAATTCGCCAAAAATGGTACATCCGGGCATTTTTACCCTATTGGCGATCGCTCGAATTCTTTGTCAAATTTAACTCACTACTTTTACTAATCTTTTTCTTTGATTTTTATGCTTCCACTTCAAGAAACTTAATACAAGGTGTAATTTTTCTCTAAAGAAGAGGTGTGCCTTATGAATGTTCTATGAGATAATTTTGTTAAATAGCTTGGCATACATACAGCCTGGGATATATGCTTTCATACCTATCCAATCAACAGCTACATGTATTGTAATTTAATCTGATTTATTTTCATTGAATTTTCATCCTGAAGCTCTTTATTTAAGTGACCTATCCCACAAGAAGATCTATGTAGAGGGCACTGTTGAAGGTTTGGAAGATTTTACTGTTGGTGAGAGAACTGAAGTCATATTTGGACCAAAGGTTTGTATAGACAGCTTCGTAGTTACTTCACTTATTTTATATTTTTGACATTAAGTCCATAATGGGAGTTGTATATGTTCCAGTTTAAATTACCTCATTCGGTGACCCCTTATGCTATTTGTAATGATTAACCACAGTGCTTGCATATGAGTCTTTCAGAGATAAAATTCTATGTCACATATTTAACATGACCACCAGTCCTACAGTTTTGCCCTGAAAATTTTATGGTAGTCATAACTTGTTTAGAGAAACATATTAGCGTACTAGAAGTATTCCTAATTATGAACAAGGTTACTCATGTAGTATCAGATCGTAACAAGTGCAAGGTTTGTTGACATATCGACAGGGAAGCACTGCAGATTATCCTGACCAAACCCTGGTTCTGAACTCACTCCGCATCCTAACTGACGGAATCCTTAGCTCCCACTATGATGATTCTTTGAGCTATGATGATGCCATAAACCCATCACTGTCCTTGGAAATCGCTGACTCTCTTCACATTCAGCCTGGTGGACAGCTGAAGGTATGACAAGACGCATGTATTAACTTTGTATTTTGAGTTGTTTATTGATGCTTAGTTTAACTGTGATGCTAAAAAAATAAATTCCATGTGTGTAGCTGCAGAGCAATCTGTAGACTTATATGTTTATTGATGATTAATACACATGGGCACTAATCGTGCTAGTGCTAATATAAATGAAGTTTATGTATAATTTATAACAATAAATTTGTAAAATAGTTAATCAAATATAGCATAGTCATGTATCTGCCTCATTGTCGTTTTTCTTTAAAGCATCATAACAAAATCATGTACTTAATTTCAACCAATTTCCAATTCAATTATATCTGTATTGTCAATGTATCATAAAATTCCATAATCCCATATTAAGATATGCAATAGGTCAATAGTATTATCATTAATATTGTTATGCCAGGGGAATTGGATAAATGTAACATCAGGAAGGATCATTGAGATTGATTCAGCAGGTGTCATCGATGTTAGTGGTCAAAGCCCTATCAGACCTTCTGACCAGGAGAGTGGTCACCCTGGTACTACAGGTAAATATACATTTCCCCATTGTTTCATAAGATGCTTACTCCACAGAAGTTTAGTGTCACCTTTTAATCAAGTTTTGCAGTTTTTATCCCCAATGTGCCAATGAGTTAATAACACCTGAGCAGGTAGAGCAAGAAACACAGAAAACTTTGATTCCATTTCAGTTGCTGTACATTGTTTTGTTCATGGATATGGATGATTTAACTGAAAATAAGAATTAAAGTCTCTAAATTGACATTGCAGAATGGAATTCTTCATTACTATTTCTGTGTACAAAGTAGGAATTGTTTTGTTGCATTCTTTAGTTTTCATTCACATTGGTTCATGTAAAATAGAATCATTGTTTTTATTTGTCATGAAAAATAATAATTGTTGCCATTTTTTTGAGACAAAGCTTATTCTCTTAGACCTTTGGAAAATTCTGAACTACTACATGTTATTACCCTTTCTGTATTGGGGAGGGGCCTCCCAGAAGAAGCCGGCAACACACCCACCTGCTGCCAAAATGATAACCTCCCAGGGCCCCCCCCCCAGTTCAAATTTGGCTGCTGCATTTCACACCATGCATCTTTCTGACTTTTTTCTTTCAAGTCTTTAATTTGACAATGACACTTTGCATACTTTATTTCTATTGAAAAACAGTGTATCTGTCTGAATGAAACTATGGAGAATAGCACATGAATGTTGCCTATTTCCTGTAGGTTCGGATGTGTTCAATGGTAAGAGCAGTGGATAGATGTGTCTTGGATAGTATGTTAACTTTTCATTTGCCGTGAATGCAAATTAGCACAATAGCCGCCGTGCCACACGTGTGAATTGGCACAATAATAAGAACCAATGATAAAGACGATTTTCGCTTAGAATCACAAAAGTTTTGTAGAATGACCCACTTCCAGTCTTAATGGCTACTTGGTAATCCCTTAATCACCTGTATGTACTAATTTTTTACCAGAAACTGTTAAATAAAATCCAACAAATTGGCAAAACCGGGTGTGCTCGCTATTTATAAGGACTGCTTTTTATAAAGGACCGCTTTTTATAAAGGACCGCTCATTCATTTAGTCACGCATTAGCAGTCTTTATGCATAGCGGTCATTGTGACTAGCAGTCCTTATGAATAGCGAGGTAATTTGTATATGGTTTGCTCACCATTCATAAGGACCGCTATACATAAAGGACCGCTCATTCATTTATTCATGCATTATGGCTAGCGGTCCTTATGACTACCCCTTGAGAAGTATCCTGTGGCACATGCATATTATTTGAGTGGCTCATAAAGAGTTAAAACAATAGTGATATACATGTGCATACACTATTCATGTGCAGAACGAGAGAGGACGGCAGCAAGAATAACCATTGACATTCTCATGAATTTTTACTGAATGTAAAAATGTATATTCTTTCTTCAAGTAATGAAAAAAAGAATGTGATGTTATTTATTATAAAGAATATAACAATATGAGTATTTTCATGAAATTTTTAAACCTCTACATCCATACATGCAATGACTTAATAAATGTGAAGTGGCTGTTACTTTTGAGCATGTTGATAAAATAAAAAGGATTTTTGCCAGAGGAGTTTTTGTTTACAGGTAAAATTATGTCCTTTTGTGTCCTATAGGATCCTCTGGTGGTAGCTTAGGAGGCACTGGAGGACGTAGCTTTGACCAAGCCATCCCAGCCCTGCCTCGAGGCTCTATCTTCAACCCTCAGGACTTTGGAAGCTGTGGTGGGCAAAAATCTGTCAGTCTTGGATCCTTGGGGAATGGGGGTGGTATCATCAGTCTTACAGCACCCCTGTTAGATCTGAATGGGGCAGTCCAGGCAGATGGTTTATCTTCTACAGGGGAACACAATGGAGGAGGCAGTGGGGGATCTATCCTCATCAAAGGTATTCTTCTTTGCCTCTTTGGTGATATGCAGTCCACTTTTACTTGTATTAGCTAACATTATTGCAACCCTTTCTATACATCAGTTGGTTTATACTGCCCAAATTGGAAAAGTGAACTTGATATTTTGGGACTTCAAAAATTTCTCTTCTTTTCATGAAGTTTAAAATGTGTTCATGAGTTGTTCATTGTACATTTGGTGGGCCTATAAATGTTATGGATCTACATCAACTTGAATCAGATTGTAGAAAAGTAATTCAGTCCCAAGTTAGACATGATGAAAAGAGTATCATTTGTAGTTTTGCAATAAGCTGATATTGCAGTGCTATCTTGAAAAAATTAATTGGGCAGTTGCTAGGGATTTAAATGAAGTTTATGACTTATGGTCTACTTGTTTTGGGGAAGAAACCATTGTTAAAATTATGCCAATTGCATTTATAACTTCATTTGAGCTGCTTATTGTCTTTTAAAAAATTACTATTGCATTAGTAGAAAACACCTAGTTTTGCAAACATTTTCTGCATCCTTTTCTATCACTTTATAAAGTTGTATTTTTTTGTTCCTACTAGTTTCTTCCTTGCAAAGTTCAGTATCATCTACTGATGGCAGCGGTGGGGTGCATGGTCAGACAAGCATCTACTGCAGCAACTACACCTTCCATGTTAACCTTCAAGCAACTGGAGAAATTCACAAAGATTTTTGGAACAATTTCAAAGAATTAACTTCCATTTATCTCACCATTTTGATATCAGTTACTAAAGTTTTGTAGTTTTCATAACTAGTTTCTTCCTTGTAAAGGTTGAGTGACAACACCTTCAGTGGTAGCCTTCAAGCATCTGGAGAAATTCACCAAGTTTTCAAACATTTTCATAGAATCAAATCTCTCATACATGATCCTTTGCTATCAGTAACAGTTTGTACTTCTTTTTTCAACTAGTTTCTTCAATGCAAGGTTGGGGTTCAGTATCAGCTACTGGTGGCAGCGGTGGGATGCATGGTGGTGGAGGAGGCGGAGGTCGGATTAGCATCCACTTTAGCAACAACACGTTCCATGGTAGCCTTCAAGCAACTGGAGGTGCAAGTGGATATGAAGTAGGGGGTGCTGGTACTGTCTTGCTTGATGATAGAGCAGCTGGTGAGAGGAAGCTGCTGATTGACAATGGCTTTATTACTCCCGGTCCACTTGTGAAAGCCACAGATTATGACATAACAGGAAGCGAAGAGAGTTGCCGCACTTGGCTTCTACCAACCTTTGATGGGGATCAATATGTGTTTGATGAGTTGAGTCTGAGGGCAAAAGCCCATCTAGCAATAGCTGGTGGTGATCATCCTAGCATGAATACAACTGTCATAGTGAGAAGGAGTTCTGGAGACAGCTCGGGAGTCTTCCATGTCGGCCCTCATCAGGTTGGTTTTTTTATTTCCATAAATTCCCATGTGATAAAGGTTATATTCGTTGGTTATTCATTGGTAACTTGAGGGACATTGATTCAAAGGTTAGATTTTACCTACCATATTGGTATTATGATTTGAAAGTTATTTTGAGTAAACTTGGCGTGAGTGTGCATGTGTGTGACAGGCAATGAATAAGTGCAATTATTAAGTCTTTTTCCTCAAATACCTGTCTTGTTACCTACAAGTAATATTATGATCACTTGTTCATGTTCATACCTGCTGTTCACATAGAATTTTTTTCACACATGGCCACATTCCTTATGAAGTTTTACTCTGGTTTGTGGTCACTCTTTGATGTGATAGATGTTTTATTGCTGTAAGTTCCTTTTTTTATAAAATAGTATTTCAGCTTTAACATACTATGTTGTACTTGTTGGAGCTTTATTTGCTGGTATCAGTGGATTTATTGTTTGTTTCCTCAGGATCTCAAGATTGACCTCCCATCTGAACACCCACGTGCTGCCTGGAGTGTCTTTCTTTATCCTTATGGTGACCTTGAAATGCCAACTGACCTTGAAGTGCATGGAGTTACCTTTGAACTTGATGGGCTGCTGCATAACGTTCAGAATCTGATCATTGGCCAGGGTGGAGTTGTCAGTATAAAGTGAGTTGAGTAGCATTTAGTTACAATTGAAGTTTCTGGTATGTTGCATGCTTTCTTTCCTGGGTTTTTCACAAAAGTGTATAAAACATCTCAGACATTGCTGCTGGTCGTTTGAAGTGATGAATCTCCTGTAATTAAGCTTATGAGCGTATTTTGGTTTGGAAGACCAACGATGAGATGTTAAACTATCAATTGATATTGGTATTATCAATATATTCTGGCAAAAGTGAAATAATTATTAGCATTAATCTTCAGAAATATGAATGTCCTCTGATAAGTACCTGAACGGTGTTACATGTACATGTACCTATGTGTAAAGAGAATACTGGTTAATGATCTTCTTGCTCTCAGCAGACTTTATGATAGCTCTTTATTTTGGCAGTTCATAATTAAAATGTGTGCATGTGCAGATAAAGATCACTTGTACTGAGTACAACTGACCTTAATTTATACGCTGCCATTATGTACACACCAAGATGCGCACAGCGGTATGATTTTACTTGTTAAACAAGTAGCACGTCAACCCAAACAATTGCGCGTGTGCATACAAATTGGGGTCATTTCAGGGTCATTTATACCATGTACTTATTACAAACTGACTTATTTACATATTCCCACTAATTTTTATTAAAAAGTATAAAAGGGATATGATAGACATTTCATTGGATTTTAGTCATGAAGAACAACTGACGTTCAAGGAATAGTTTAATCCTGACATTGGATTCAGCAAATTACATGTGCTGTTTGATAAAAGTGCAATTCAAATGTAAATGTTGAATACATGTAGTTTATGTGAATGTGTATGCAAGTAGGAGTAACAGTCATATCTCTCATCCTCAGACCATACACCAATGGCAGTTCAGGCATAACAGACACTTTATACTATGACTCAATCAGAGTACGAGGAGGAGGCAAGTTAGTGGTGGAGGGTGGAGTGAAAGGCTTCAATCTTCATGGCGAAATCCTTGTTGTGGAGAGCGGTGGTATTCTGCAGGCAGACCATCTTGGCTTAGTAGTGAAGGATCTCATAGTGGAAGAACTTGCAGTGATTGATCTGAACCATGTGGTAAGCTCTAGATTTGAAAGTGTTGCAGTGTGCACATAGCATTGTGTGTTTTACTGCTGTTTTAGCCATGCATGCACATTTACACGTTATATGTTTTGTTAAATATTTGTATATGTACATGTATGATAATACTGTTATATGTTTATGAACATAATATCGATGCAAATCAATGATGTTTAATAAAATCTTCTTCAATTCATGCTGAGAAATTTACTATGATTATTGCTTTTATTCAAGATCACCTCTCTACCACTGTGCTCATGCCTCCTTAATGTCATATCATATTTCTCATTTTTCAACAAATTTATTGAGATTTCCTTGAATATTGAAATGTAAAATCACAGGTAAATTGAAAATTATCATTGGAGGTTGCATGTATCTTTGAAATTGACCTTTCGATATACCTGTACAACAGATGTCATATTCAAAGTTATGCCAACATATAGAAAACCTACAGTCATCTGCGAAACCGGGCTTACAGGCAGCCTATAAAATGTGAAACGAGCTCTAAAACTGGCATTTTTTTCGCATAATGCATCATAAATTTTGAACGGTAGAATCATTTGAATTCTGGTGCCCGGATTTGAAAAGTACATTTTGGGGGGATTACTTTTATGTATGAATCATCATTGTCATATGGATAACAGTCACACACTTTTGAAGAGAACTGAGCTACGTTGCTCTGTTTGACTATGGCAAGTCGTCAGAATTGTTGTGATTTTCCTGGTTTTCCTTGTCTTTCAAGTGTTTGGCAAAGCATATCTTGGGGACTACTGATCACATTGACTTGTGTGTAGTTTCTGAAAGCTGAAATCTTGCAGATTTCTCTGATGTAAAACTTGTTGTCATTGGTCACTTAGTTCTGACACACCTTTTTGATAAAGAATTATTATCCAATCAAAATTTTTGATACATATAGTACACACAGGGTATAGGAATCGCGCATAGCATGAGTTCACTGAAGGGTCAGCACTCACAAGCACATGTTGTGTATATACTCGGTATATATGCATTTTGGATTTTCTGCATGAATCGAGGCATGCAGTTTTCAATATGTCATGTGAAGTGAGAATGTAATTGATGATATATTAATTGCTTTTCTCTCAGTCTCAATTCATTGGTGGTCAAGGGTCAGGAAACTCTGGGGCAGGGCATGGAGGATTTGGAGGAGGTAGTGAGGATCACCTCAGAGGGATCGCCTATGGAGACATGTTCCGACCAAACCACTCTGGCAGTGTGGGTGGTAATGAAGATGTGAGGGGTGGTGGAATACTTCATGTAGATGCAAGCAACCTCATAAGAATAGATGGTTAGATATTAATATTTTACTTAATCATGTACTAGATTATGGATTATATTTTTGCTTTTGTGTGTTATGTAAATGTACATAGAAATCAGAGACAAACAAAAACCAGTAAATTTTTCTTACTGTGCTATGCTACAAACTGTATAAGCTTTTCTATGTAGGAGTGTAGGTCAGTGGTGCTGATATGGCCTAATTTTTATAGATTTTAGGATATGCACAATTCATACTGAAAGTGAATACTGTTTATTGTCTTAGGAAATATTGAGTGTGATGGAGAGACCGGCTCTGAGAAAGCTGGAGGAGGAGCCAGTGGAGGGAGCATTCTCCTGGAGACTGTGATCTTCACAGGATCCGGAAGCATCCATGCAAACGGAGGGAATGGTAGGTTTCCAACATTATTGACATTATTGAAACAAACGATGCTGATGGGAGTTACTTATTATAAATGTTGCTTTGCCAATGGCACATGTAGTTATGAATTTATTTTCATGAATGCAAATAAAAATGAAATATAACTTAAATATATAAAATTAAAGCTATAGTGATATGCAGTCAAAACTGAAATATTCTTGCCTGGACCCTATAAGACCCATGAGCCAGCTGTCACGCATTTCTAATGCTTATTATTCTAGCTGATTACCCCCATAGCCCAATGTAGATGTAGTCCCTAGCTTGCAAGTTAAGCTATCAAAATTAAGATGTTAGAAATTCTAGTGTAACAGACATGACATTCAGACATATTTTTGGTTATTAAAGATATTTCTAAGCAAAATTAAAAGTCCTAAAATACATTTCAGTAAGCGAATCAGACACAATTGACTATCATGAGATACGCAGCAATTTTCAAAGTATTCCACTAAATAGTTGAAGAGAAAATGAACTCTTTGTAACTGACACAAAATAGGCGAGGGTTTTTCATTCCTGTGTGTTTTGGGGTTCAATGAGTGTAATTAAGAATTTGCAGAAGCTTATAATCAAACTCTAAACATAGATATAGCTTGTGAAATGATGAGACTGCAAATTAGCTTGTCAGAGCCTAAAAGTTGGCATAATAGACATGGCACTTTTCTAAAAACCCCTTTAACTCTACTTTAAAATATTCAAAGGCTCATGGAAACCTTATAACAATAATCTTTGCTCCATTCACATCAATTTAGAACCAAAAATCAAATCTGAAATGCTTGTGGTGTGAAATAATGAGGCCAAAGATTTGAGCAAAATTGTTGCCACATTTTTCCCCCAAAGTGATTTTTTAAAAATGTACTTGATATACCAATCAAATTAAAGGGCTTGTTTAAGTTATCTTGTTTGATGCTAAACATGTCAGCGTATTAGTTATCACCAGATTTTTTATTTTTGGCAAGTGCACATTTTCTGTGGAATTACCCATTGAAATGAAGACAAATAAATACACAGGAAACAAAGATTTGAAATGTATATGACACACTCCATGCAGTACAGAGAACTTTGCTTGAAACTCACAACTGCTGTTACCTTACAGATGTGATTTTAAAGATGTATGACCTAAGCATTGCATATTTTATGAAGTACATAATAAATAATAAATGTACATACATAAATGAGAAAGCTTAATAACATGATACTTTTTAATCCTCCTTAGGCTATGGGACTGCAGGAGCAGGAGGAGCAGGAGGGAGAATAGCTGTCTATTACATTGATCACTTATTTTTTGGTCAAATGATGACATATGGAGGATCAGCATCTGGCATAAAGAATGGAGCAGCTGGGACTCTCTATCAAGAATCCAGAGATCCATCATTTATACATCGAGCTCTTCTTGTGGATAACAAAGGCCGTCAGGTCACAGATGTGAGTATCTAATTGCTAAAGATTTTATTCAAATAAGAATACAATTCATCACAAATGGGAGGCATAAGGTATAAATTTATTACTTTAACAAAGGCTTTATGTGTTTTATAATGTCTAAACAGTTGTTTTTCTGAGCATTCTAGTGGTATACATGTACATGTATATCTACATGCAGTTTGAATTTGGATTTACATTGTAGGAATAGATGTGGGTGTCGGGGAAGGATGCACTTAGTGGCCATCTATCTGTTCACGGGGATACATATCATTTGCTCTTTATAAGAATTAAAGGAGAATGAAACCCTGGCAGAAAATCAATTTTAATGAAAAGAGAGGATAGAGAAAAGCAATTTTTAAAAAGTTCTATCGAAATTGGTTACAAAATGAGAAAATTATGAAAGTTTGAAAAGTCTCAATTGACTTCCTATGGCGATCCTCAAATTGGCAATGTTGCTTCAAAGTGACAAGTTTAGTAGTAGACCTCTCCATATGTTTTGTACACAAAATTCCACATATTCTCCATTATCTTTAAAGATGCTGCGTGTCTTTTTGTGAACTCAACATATGTTGTGTCAAGTACATTTTCCCATGATATATCTTGAGCTAAGAAGGAGACAAGCTGCACCTTGAGAAGTAATGGGGAAAATATGAAATTTTGTGTACAAAACATAAGTAACTTGGCAACTTGTACTGAGTCAAGTTTACATAAATTTTTCATGTTGTATCTTCTTCCAAGACAATGATTGAAGACTATGGAGATCTCGAGACTGTTGGAACAAAGACATGGATCCCTTATACTGTCAGTAACATGACATTTGAAGAACTCTCCCTTCTAGGCCATGCACACCTTGTGTTTGGAGTCAGACAAAACCAAGAGCTGACCTTGACAGTTACAAAGGTGATCGGTCCATCTGTTCATGAAAGTTCCTTTGGGACTCTCCACATTGGACCTCACCAGTCCCTCCAGCTGAATGAAGTAGACGTTATCCTACTATTCAACCTCAGGCTGTACCGTGATGCTATTTTCACTATCCTTCCACCTGCAATAACCTTCCAATCAAGCCAGAATTTTATCAATGGGAAAGTAATCGGTGGTGGTGATGTGACAGTCATTGATGCAGAGCTGACTTACGGGCGGTTCGGTCACCATGTGAGCATGGAAGACTCTGCGGAAGCGGCAGTCAAACTGCACTCATTGCAGATCAGACATGGAGGAGTAGTATCATTCACTGATGGGATTGAGGAATACAGGGTTGAAGCTGGAACTGTTAATCTGTCCCCTGGAAGTACTCTGAAAGGACAAGCTTTGCTAATGGAAGGAGTAAATACCCTTACCATTGAGGAGACGGCCATTTTGAATGTTGACAATGGCAATTCCTTCTTACAAACTAGTGGTAAGCAATGAACTCGTAATCTGCCCTCATGTACCAATCCCAGTGCCACAGTGCTAATCCCTATTGTGCCAGCCAATAATCCCCCTGTGCCGGGTTTAGTTTTGGGGTGCTTAAGCGCAAACAAATGATGCGACTAAACATGTACGTGCATCGCTACAGAGGCTTGTTTGATGAAGGCAGCCGGCCAGTCCTTGTAAATTGATTGTCTAGTTAAATCATTTCGAATGTATAAAATGATCTAAAATGTGGTATGACACATACCCTTGTAAGAATCCAAACAATCCGAAAGAAATGTATATTCTTCTTCTAATAATGTGTAGAGTTTAGATCAGGAGCTGGAGGTAGCCTCGGGGGTGAAGGTGGATATGGAGAGGGCATCATCTCTCGTTCCTATACGAGCACCGATATTAACAGTCCATACCTGTTTGGTGAACCTGGGCACTGTCATCAGTATCCCTGTGTTAATGGAGAATCACCAGCAGCTGGAGGAGGCAAATTGCACATCAAGGCACAGACTGTCATCAATCGTGGAACTATTAGTGCTAGGTCTGTGAGAATATTCGCATTTGCAGCTTTGTATTTCATGAATGTCTTTGGTCTTGTTTGCATTATGTGAAAGTGAATTTAATGAGAGCTGCCATGATCTTTTGAATAAGTGAATTCTTATACAGCCATAATTGTAATTTTATGGAAATTGATTTTGAAAGTTTTAGGGTCTACAAAGATTATTTCTGTTTCTGGAAAGATGTTAGATATTCACATTTGAAGTATTATGTCTCGATCCTTGATACTGATGAAATCGGGGAAAAGAATGTGAATCTCAAGGATGATGACTCTTGGTTTTCCAAAAAAAAAAATTCTGGAATTTCATTTTCATTATTTTTATCATGGTTTCGGGAAGGAATGATTTTAAACCACTTGTTCACTTACAGAGGACATCATATCATGTGCATTAAATAACATGTAACATATTGCCAGTGATGTGACCATAGAACAAATGATAGCTGAATGGTAACATTCATGATCAAAATTAAAAGGGCAGGTATTTTAAAGATCATACTGTTCAAATGTAAACATTGTATGTTAATTTCTTTTCATCACAGAGGACAGAATGCTCCTACCAACAGGCAGACTGGTGGTGGGTCTGGGGGTAGTATCTGGCTGGAATGCACAAAGATTGACTCTTCAGGTGAGCAAAATGTAACAAAACTTTACTTTTATCCAAATTAATGAGTATAACAGAATGGTATGAACTAAGTGAAAAAGTAACAAGAACTTGAAATGAATATGACACAAAGTTTGTAATAGATCAAGTAAGGGCTGTTTTTGATACCTGTAGATAGTGTTCAGAATTTGCATTTTTAATTTTTATGCCTTCGCCCACTGAAGGTGGTGCCGGAGGCATTATGTTTTCGGGTTGTCCATTCGTCCGTCCCGCTTTCTCGTTCTAGCTATAACTCAAGAACCACATGAGGTATGAACTTCAAACTTGGTGCAAGTATATATCACAACAGGAAGACGATCTGATTAGATTTTGGGGTACGTAGGTTAAAGGTCAAGGTCACAGAGGCCAATTTCTGAAATTTCAGGTGTTAGCCTCGTTCTAGTGATAACTCAAGAACCATTTGAGGTATGAACTTTACACTTGGTGCTAGTATGTATCACCATAGGAAGAGGATCTGATTAGATTTTGGGGTATGTAGGTCAAAGGTCACAGGTCACTTTCTGAAATTGCATGTGTTAGCCTTTTTAATGCGATATCTCAAGAACCATGTGAGGTATGAACTTCAAACTTGGTACTTGTGTGTATCACCATAGAAGGATGATATGATTTGGTTTTGGGATATGTAAGTCAAAGGTCAAAGGTCATAGAGGTCAATTCTGAAATTGGAGGTTTTAGCCTTAATGTGATATCTCAAGAACCATGTGATCCGATAACTTCGAACTTGGAACTAGTATGCATCACCATAATGAGACAAACTGATTAGATTTTTGTTCATGTTGGTCAAAGGTGACATGTCATAGAGGTCATCATACAGGTTTATGTGAAATTAATGGGTTTTTTTTACCTTTGATATCACCATATCTCAACTATTTTGTATTCATGACTAGGAGGAGATAAAGTGATCAGACTTTTGGGTTTTTAAGTGTAAGGTCAAATGTCAAAGAGGTCAATTGACATGTAATTAGAGGCTTTTTATTCTGGTTACCACAATATTTCAAGAACAGTTTGAGCCACCAACTGAATTTAGGCTGAGGCATATAGGAGACACAGTCGCATTCATCTTGTTTTTATTTCATAGCTGGAGGGCTCTGTTTCTACTGTTTCTGCGTTATTCTTTCCCAAAGATTTCATGCATCATATTTGCTATTATATAATTACACACATGTATATGCCATAAATTCTTTATAAGACATTAAGGGGTTAAGATGATGCACTACAGGTACATGTACATATGCATACATGAATAGTATTAACCAAAAACTATTGTATAGCTTTAAAAATTTGACTCTATGATGAACACAGGATGATAGTGTGATTCACTGAAAGGTAGATATACTTCTGTCTTCATAATGTGTTACTGTGTGTCTTTGTCTTGTTTTAAAAAATTATAGAGTGGAGTCAAATTAAATTTTGCTTTTGGTGTTGATCTTACCAGGCACCATAGATGCAGGTGGTGGTGGTGGCTTGGGAGGAGGAGGTGGTGGGAGTGGTGGATTGATCAAGATTTCATATGAAGTCAGCTCCATCATGAAAACACCAAGGGCCTGTGGAGGGATAGGCTACCAGTCTGGAGGTCCAGGAATAGTCTTTCTTGAACAAAAGATGTCTGGAAGCTTTCACAATATGGCAAGTTCATTATGCAGTATTGAACTATTTATCTGAAAGTCTAGTCCATTTTTAGGTTATCCATGCAATTAGATACAACATAGATACAGTTTCAAGAAAATAACTTGCCTATGGCATGAAACAGTTTCAAGAAATAAATTGCCAATGGCATAAACAGTGAAGTAGTACTGTATTTCTGTCCTAAAGGCTGTACTCCAACTTTAACAACTCATTTGGGGAAAAAAAGATATATGGGGGAAAAAAAGATATATGGGGTAAAATCACAAACATAAGAATTGCCCCCCCAAATTCATACAAAGGAAAAAAAGGACAAACTTTTTATTGTATTGACTTTTTGAAAACGATTATTCCTAGATGTCTTTGCTTTTATGTCATTAAGAATTTAAAAACAGGAAGAGCATCTGACAAAGCGTAGTGCTCACAAACACATAGACTTACATCTTTGTAGACTACTACGGTACATGCACAGTTTCCCTACTACAAAATTTTGAGTATGAACGGGACTGTGAATGCAACTTGCAAATTGAGGCACAATCACTAACAAAATTGGAAAGGAAATGTTTCCACTACTCTAAAAAAATTGTTCAGAGGTATCTTATATGGATGCGTACTCCGTCAAAAGTTCCCTAAGTGATTTGCAAAGACAGAAAAATGCATACAGCATGATGGTCTCAAAGAGGAAAATGAAAACGTCATCACAGCGATTTGTATGAGTGATTTGTTAACCTCGGAAGGCCATACAAGGCCGTGTTTGTGGTTATATTTATGAGATATTTAGTTAATAATTCTGATCGAATGATATATTTATGAATGAAAATGTTTCAGTACTTAATACATTGATAGAGCACAGGCTGCATGTAGTCCTGTCCACTCCAATATGTATGGTTGTGGATAGGCCGCATCCAGACTTTGCGATGATCATCATATGATCATCATATTTTGGGTGAAAATACTGTGGCCTTCACGCCGGAAAATACGGTATATAAGAGTCACATATTAGTAGTGCCATGTTGATAATATACAGTGCGTCCCAGAAAAAACGAAAGCCTAAAACAAAGGGTCATTGTGACCACACTATGTGCTCTATGACAATAATAATCTATTTCCCATAAACTAGGAGTATATTGTGCCTTTAAAATGATACCTTGATGGCATCCATCGGTACATGCTTTACCGAGCAGCAGCATTTTGAAAATGACACGTAAAAACTCAGTTGTGCCGGATTTGGGTAAACCATGAAAACATTAGGATCACATGCAAAATGACCTAAATGCAACATGATTTTTAATACCCTGTGAGAAGACCGTGTTCATCTGCTTCTTTCAAAATTGAGGGTAAGGATAATGCCCTCATCATAAAATAAAGGATGGTTAATGTATGGTCGATGTTGGGGGTAAAGAAAGGGTATGTATTGTATTGAAACGGTACCTGCAATCGAAATGAAAAACTTTTTTTTGTTGTTGTTGCAATTTCTGAACTGAAGATTCTTTTAAGAACAAAGCAAACAAAAAGGTGATATTTTTCATAAAGGTAAAGTAAGTGGCACTTTCCATTGCCACCAAATGGAATTACAAGGTAGAAAGGGCACATGAGGCAGAAAAAATATCAACATTATGGCAATTTCCCACCTCAGGGGGCACCTTTTCCATTATAGGAAGGGCACTTTTTCATCTTTTAACAGATATTTATTGATATTTAAAATTTGGGGGGCGTATGCTGCTGCCGCCACTGGAAATTGGTTATTGACTGGTGTTTTATGAATTCCTGATTTAATGTATGCCATCACACAAGGGAATTTCACGTACCATATCTCTTAAAGCTGGTATTTCAGTTTTAGTCATTTTGTATGGAATCCTAATGTTTTCACTGGTTTACACAACTGAGTTTTTACATGCCATTTTCAAAATGCTGCTGCTCGGTAAAACATGTATGGATGGATGCCACCAAGGTATCATTTAAAAGCATAATACTTCTAGTTTATGGAAAATAGATAATTAATGTCATAGAGCACACAGTGTGGTCACAATAACCCTTTGTTTTAGGGTTTCGTTTTTTCTGGGACACACTGTACATGTACAATAAATGATTAGAACAGAGATATATGATTTGTTTGGATATATACAAAGAAATGTATCAATAAAGGAGTAATAGGTAGATCAAAATTTAATGACACTTCTCCATGCTGATTTAAGTTCCATTTGGGAATACTAACATTACAAAATCTTTTATATTTTGTGTATTTCAGAGAATGTGTTTCATTCTTTTTAATTTTCTATCTTGTAGATGTACATCACAAATTGTGGGAGAGAAACAGATCGCTCTGCTCTTTTAGCTGTGCCATCGCCTTCTCTCAGTCTGCAGACACTCAATGTTCAAGAGGAAGGAAATGTCATTATCCAGTGTACACCAGGAAACAATGAGGCATGCATGAGTGTTGGACGTGTAGTTGGTGACAGAACAGGTAGAATTCAGTTATCTGGGGATGCCTCAGTATTCTTTGGAGTTTGTGGTTCCTCTGGCTGTGAGTATGAAGAGCAAACAGAAATGGATCTAACAGTTAGTGTTGTTGTCCAGGATGGGGCATACATTAAAGTGCCAAGTCATCTCACGATGAGGGAAAACGTGACCTTTGACCTCTGTGGAGCAGTAGATGGTATTCAAGATGGAAGGGTTGACATCAGGAGGGATGGTACCTTCCTGGCCAGCTACCCTGCAAGGACTGGACCTCGAGACTCAGAGGTCAGTGATCCTGGCATCCTTCGAATCAGCAATGTACATATCTATCAGGGTGGTGCATTTGATGTGTCTGAGAGGTGTACATATGATAACACAAAACTTGATCTTGACTTTGCTACATTTAATACCCTCTACGAGTCACATTTCAATCATGGAGCCTTTGACCTAATAACAGCAGATCCAAGCATGGAACCTGCTGGAGATCCTCTCGAAGATATTATTTGTAGAGATGATGGAGAACTTGTCTTGTTGTCAGGTCAGACCTGCTCATTGCATCCAGGAAGCTATGACTATGCATCCATTGTTATTCATGGTGGAGCTGTCTTGAAGATCCTAGGAGATGAAAATGGTGCTGCGCTCACTGAGATTTCAGTGGTAGAACTTCAAATAAATCCTGGAGGGCTAATTGATGGGAAAGGAGCAGGGTTGAGATATTTTGGAGAGTCGTCAGCAGAAGGGGGTAGTTATGGTGGTTATGGTGGAAATGCTGAAGAACCTCCTTTTGGGAGTGCCATCAATCCAATTGATTATGGCACTTATGGCTCAGGCAGCAGGGGAGGTGGTCAGCTCAAGCTAGTGGTCGCAAGGTGTGCAGTTATTGACGGAGATATTATCATGGATGGCGGTGATGTTAGTTTGTATAACCAAGGAGCTGGAAGTGGTGGCAGTGTTCTCATTCAGACACCTTGTCTCAAGGGTTATGGTACCATTTCAAGTCAAGGAGGAAATGCACTTTCTGGAGGTGGTGGAGGAGGAGGAAGGATTTCTATCCAATTTACCGATGACAACAACAAGTTTATGGGTACTATGCAAGTTGATGGTGGGCATGGTTCAGGTTCTAGTGGTACTATCTTTCTGCAGTCACATAGGGGAGAAAAACACCTTATCCTGACTGGCTCCACGGACACCCCAACCCCAATAACATCTGATATTTTGAGTAACATCAGTCAGATCGATATTCTTCAGATTACCGAAGGATACAAAGTGGGATTAGACCTTAATATTACCATAGGAGAACTGAGAGGAGATTTAAGTGGTCTGGTTCTGCTACTTAACAATTACACCCTGCAAGTAGATTCGGTTGAGATTGATCACCTAGGTGCACAGTGCTCATTTGACATCAGGGAACATGCCAGACTCATTCTTCCACATTCCATAATCATTCCAGGAACTTTGAATTTAGAAGGCATGCTGGTAACAGGATTTTTCATGCTTGGGGGAGGAGCATCCGCTACTGTATCAGGTACCCTCATGGCAACCTCGATAAGATTGAGAGAGAAATCCTATCTCATTGTTAATAGTAATGCCACTATTGGCCAGATGGGTAGACCTGGAAATATGGATATTGAAAGTCTTATTATTGATGTCAATGCCAACCTCGCTCTGAGTGAAAGCTACACTATAATTGCATCAGACCTCCAAATGCATGAGTTTTCAGAAATGAGTGTGAATTCAGACTTGAAGAATTTATCCATCATCTGTAGGCATGTGTATATTGCTACAGGTGCCCATATCTCTGTAGATTCTGGTGGACTTATTGATGGCATGGGAAGTCCATCAGACCATAGGTCTGGTGCCAGTTATGGTGGTGAAGGTGGTGTGAATACTGGAACAGCTGGTTTGACCTACGGTTCAAGCTCCACCCCCTTCATGCTTGGTAGTGGAGTCACATATGGCTCTTCCGAAGTTCGTGGAGGAGGGTTAATATTCCTTGAAGTCGAATCAGATCTGATATTAGAAGGGATGATATCTGCAAATGGGCAAAGTTCTTCAGGAATTGTTGGTGGTGGCTCTGGAGGAAGTGTGAACATCCAAGTAAAAGTTGTCTTTGAAGGTCATGGTCTAGTCAGTGCCAACGGAGGTGCAGGAAGTGGATCTTCTACCTCAGGTGGTGGAGGAGGTCGCATTTCTCTTTCATCCACCAATAGTAACTTTTATGGTATCACTGAAGCTCATGGAGGTAAAGGACACAATAATGGTGCTGCTGGTACAGTTTACATCACCACTTCTTTGGGTACCTCTTCACAAAGATCCTCCTTGGTTGTTAATAATGCAGGTATCATCAACATCGGCAGTGCAGTCTTTGATGCAAAGGAGAAAGACATCACTCTAGATATGGTTATCATAAGGCAGTATGGACAGCTCAGAATTGATAGTCCTCCACATTCCACAGTCACAATTACCAATCTGGAAGGAGACAATACAGGGTTATTACATGTTATTCCCAACCAGAAACTGTTCCTCGCAAGAGATCAAGCCATCGCAACCTTTTATTACTTGCCATGTGCTATTGATGTAGCGGAAAATGCAGAGGTATACCTTCCCCCAAACATTTATATCTCAGAATCATCATCTACACAAACATCTTTTAAACTAGCTGGACAATTAACTGGTGTAGCAAATATTGTGATCGGAGCGAGTGCATCTATGATCATTGATATTACAGCTCATTCTGCAGTCTTTCTTGCCCGTAATGAGCTGAAAATTGATCCACCAGGATCTCTCTCAGCTACATCAGTTGATGTTTATGGACTTGGCCGACTAGAATTTGAGTATTCAACAGAGACACCTATCAAACTAGAATTGCTGACAGGGTTGAAAGTCAGATATGGTGGCACAGTCCAAGCAGGATGGCTGAAAATTGATACTCCTTCTGTCGAGGTGGAATATGGAGGAACGATATCAAGCACGGGAGGTGGCTTTGGATCAGGTGCAGGGCCATGCCCAGGACAGATTAACACAGGAGGTGGTTCTGGAGCTTGTCATGGTGGTTCAGGTGGGATCGCATCCAGTGGTGCAACAACACCTCATCGGGTAACAGGTAGTCTGTATGGCACCAATGACTTTGGAAGTGGGGGTGGCAGTAGTGAGAATGGAACTGGCGGGATCGGTGGTGGAATGGTGTCCATATCAACAGAGATGATAAGGATTGATGGCACAGTTAGTGCTGATGGCCAGCATGGGCAGGGGGCAGGTGGTGGAGGAAGTGGTGGTGCTGTTCACATAACATCAGAATCTATCACAGGATCAGGTCATGTCAGGGCAACAGGTGGGAATGGTGGAGACATGGGTGGTGGCGGAGGAGGAGGGGGTCGCATTGCAATTTTCCTTTCTTCTCCAAGCGAGTTCAAAGGCACCTTTGTTACCCATGGTGGAGCTGCAACAGTAGGCAACCAAGGAGGATCATCAGGCACAGCTTTTCTTCAAACTAAGCTTGGAATCACAATATCCAATGAACTCTACATCGACAATGATGGTGCCGGTTCTGTTGTGCCACTTGTGACCTTGCTTAATGAGACACAGGATGAACCCCACACCTTCTCCAAGTTGACCCTTCTCAATAATGTTCGTCTGGAGGTTGAGGGAGAGAATGTTGAAGTAGTGATTGACAGCTTGGTTAGTGATTCATCCTGTCAGATTCAGGTCCATGACACCATGATTCTTAGCGTGGAGACAGAGCAAGAGGCAGGAATCTTCCATTGTAGCTTTTTGGTGGATACTCAAGGAGAACTCAGGCTGCCATTTAGTGTGACATTTCAGGGTACAACCAATCAATTTGCCGGTAAAAATTTCAATTCCTCACATGTTTTCCTAGTTACTAGGCAAAATAATTAATCTTCTTGAAATTTTCTGTCTTTGTCTGAATGCTAGATTGATTGGACCTGAACACTTTATCAAAGCTATAATTTAATGAATATTAAAGGGGGTTAAAATCAAACTTCGGTAATATAGGAATGAGCATAGATGTAGAACAATAGTTGTCAGGTGTAAAGAGGACAAAATTGATACGGTCACAAATGTAATATTTCAGCAACAATAACTATATATTTGGTGATTTTTTTTTTGCTGATAGTATGCTTTATCCACTACAGTAATGTGCAATTGCATGCTATAGCACAAAATTGCAATTTACTGAATGCATATATTCAGTAGTTTTTTTAATTTTAAAAGTAGATGTAAAACCTGTTATTTGTAACACTATTCATAGAAGCCTATTGATAAGATTTACAAGTATCTCACATATTTTCCTTTACAGGTACTTTAACCAATATCTTTGAGCTGGTAGTTGGTGCCAACCAGTTTCTTTCTCTCTCCACGGAGGCTCGTACTGCCGTGTATGTTGGGGGAAGCTACACCTTCATCTCGCCTAGAGGTGTGTACAGCCTGGCATCCATTGTCATCCAGGAACACGCTACTCTATCTCTCTTTGGGATGAGTGCAAACATGTCTGTAGGAAGGTTGCAGGTGGATTATGGAGGAACTCTTGATGTCCCTGAACTGTATCTAGAAGGTAGTGAGGTGGTGGTGAATCCTGGGGGTTCCATTGATCTGACAGGAGGCAGCTTGGGAGGACCAGAACAAGGGATGGTATGTAAAGCCTTACATACATTAAGTCACTTTTTAACTTGTTGAACACCATTTCCCCATACACCTCAGCCCAATATGCAACTATACATGTAGTTAATTAGTTAATAAGTTGTATATGTGTGTGTCTAATGCAGGGATGCCACTTTGATTTGGACGGGTGTAACATTTTCTATAGATCCCAGCAGGAGATTTTTTTTGTCCTGTTGTCGACATGTTAATAGTCATACATGTATTTCCTGTGCAGGGATGTCGCTTTTACGATTTTTAATATTAGGTTGTGTGTGTCTATGCAATGTGTCTTTGATGACAAATGACCAAGGGACTGCAAGGAGAGCATATAAAATGATCATGAGTGATAATAACAAAAGTATACGTAAATGAGCAGCAATTTTTTAATCTCAGTTTCTGTAGTACAATATAAATTTGATGTGTTGGGCAATTAAGAGACAAGATGAATCTGCATCCCACTGCTGCCACCACACAATTAAGAAACACGACAACAGTCTGATTAAACTTAAAACTCTTTATTTAAGACTCTTGCTTTACGCACCGGTGATATGAGTTTTTATCCCACCGCTGTCAACACGCAAATGAAGACAAGACAAGAAGACAGTCTGACATAACATGAAGGGTTTACGGTTCACCATGTGGTTAGCCCTGAAAAGGACTGTTGGGTTAAGAGGAGGAGGAGAAGTGGAAAGGCGAGAAAGATGGAGTGAGAGAGCAGAGTATTCTTTCTTGAAAATGGGTGAAGTCCTGAGAAGGACTATAAACCAGAAGAGATGCGAAGAGTAGAGAAGATCATGAGGTAAAATGGGAAGGCTCGACGTTCCGGACAGCTTGATTGTCCGTCATCACTCACTCCTGATGACGGACATTCAAGCTGTCCGGAACGTCAAGCCTTCTCAACTCACCTCATCACCTTGTCTACTCTTCGAATCTCTTCTGGTTTATAGTCCTTCTCAGGACTTAATCCAATTTCAAGAAAGAATACTCTACTCTCTCGCTCCATCTTTCTCGCCTTTCCACTTCTCCTCCTCCTCTCTCTATTTCTCCTCCTCTTAACCCAACAGTCCTTTTCAGGACTAACCTTATGGTGAACCGTAAACCCGTTCATGTTATGTTATCCGTACCACCATGCAAACCTACAAAGAACATAAGACAGTCTGAGTGAACTTGTAACTCTTTATTTAAGACTCAAATCAGATACTGAAGTAGAGTGCTACTGAGCAATTGGTGAACATACCCTTAGTAATAATTATTCTTACAGAGATGAACAAGCAGATGCCACATGGTGGCACTAAGGCCTTACATTATGGTGCGTCATGGTCTTTAATGGAATACGTCTACACTCACTTTTATTTTGCCCTTTTCTGTTTACTTTATAAAACATGCTTCTTGGACCACATAAACATAAAATAGAATGGAACTGGTGGAGGTCATGGAGGCTACGGAGGGTCACCTCAAGGCAAGACCATGCTAGGAGGAGCTGCATATGGTGATGTCATGAGACCTGACAAAGGGGGCAGCAGAGGGGGAAATGGCAAAGAGGGATTAGGTGGAGCTGGAGGGGGATTCTTGTCCATTACTCTCACTGGAGTTGCAGCGATTAATGGTAAGATTGTAGAGGATGCTCTGACATATGCTCCTGCAATAATTTCTCTGGACTTAATACAGGATTTACATGTATATAGGGTTAGGGATAAGATTGCAGTTTGGTTTTAGGTTAGATTAGGTTTAGGTTCAGGGCTAGGTATATTTTTTTGGTTTTAGAGATCTTTATTCCAAAAATTATTTTCACTTTTTACTCAAATCATGGAAGTCTGTATTGTTACTATTTGAGAGAAAAAAAATCCCCCCCAAAGAGTTGTCATGGCACTATTAACTTTCATTTTCCCTGTTTTGGAGCCGGTTTGCATCTGCACTGGTCTGTGGCCCCATGTACAAACTCAATGAAGACTTTGTGCGTGCCTCATGTATGCAAATGAGCAAAATCCCTTCGGCCCGAGCCAGCGTCCCACGCCAGAGCTTCCCACATGCGATAGGGCTGCTATATCAGACACACATCGCCATTCGTATGGAGCTATCAGTGGTGTGTCGCACACACTAAATATCGGTGACTGCAATGTAGGATCAGACACTTTTGAGCCTGCAACACACGAATAATCCTGATCTAAAACTGAAAATTTCTTGAAATAAAGCTTAGTCTTTGAACCCATGTTGCCTTCATGTCACGCTTAAGAAATGCACATTTTCAAATTTTCAATGAGGGACCGCCGATTGCATTGGTAAAACATGTATGTGATATTTGTAGATACTTTTTTATCATCACTGCTATTCTTCTGTGGTTTTGGTATGTACCCTCTGCGTGTGATATGTGATGTACTATGATGCCATGCACTTTAGAGTGATTTTTGCTGTGCAAACAATGGACCAGGCACACAATGCAGCATCCACTCTAGATAGAAAGCAATACATGTGAGATAGCCTTTGCCCCCTCCGATGAAAGTGACCAGATCTGTGTTACCTGTGGGTAGTTAGCTAAATCCCATCCTTTTCTTTTATTAAACATGAACTTTCATAAATTTGACCAAAGCAATCGTGTTCTGTGCTTGCTTAATGCTGCTTTGCATTTCCTTTTATGCTTACTGTTATTCAAACAACCTGTCGCCTTTTTGTTATGAATCATTGCTCCTGCAAAGTTTAATTATTCGAATGACATATTTTATGAAGATCCAAATGCAAAGATAAAATGACATTTTGCATGTAACTATTAAATTTGATCAGAGTTCATTTTACATTGGTGCAACCAAATCAAATATTAGTATAGGGTTAGCAATTAGGACACATCTTAGGGGCTGACATAAAATTGTTGATCAATTTCTCAATCTAAGCATTAGCTCTCCCACTTGGTTTAAAACTTGGGACCTCCCATTCCTGAGACAGTTGTTGTGACTACTTTATTAGCTTTTGTGCATCCATTGTTACAATAGACCTATGCTTCTTTCATATAAACAGGCATGATCATTGTTGATGGTAGTCCAGGAACAGGATCCAGTGGAGGAGGAAGTGGAGGTGCTGTCTACATGGAAGTCCAGGACCTGAATGGCTATGGTACTGTCAGGGCTCGGGGAGGAACTGGAGCTGGGATCGGTGGTGGAGGTTCAGGAGGAAGAATTGCCATTCATTCTCAAAACATGTAAGATCTTGACACATGTTTCAGGAATACTTTGCATATTTGTAAATTTGAAGTTTATGCCTAAACAGACCCACTGAAGTCTATAGATATATTCATAAGAGAGCTTGGAGCTCTTAGTGGATCTCAATACTTTTTGGCACTAATTACTTTGTGAGAATATTACATGGTAACATACCCTAATTTTACTTAAAATAGGGATGCATAGTATTTATTGTCCTTTACCTGCATTTTCCTACCTTTCTATTTTGATACATGCCCATTATGAATACTAAACTTATTCTAGAGAAAACATTCACATTTTTCTCTGATTTCTGTATTTCAGTTGAAGAATCAATTTGAATTTCTGAGATTTATCGAGGCTGTATGACCCATCTGTGCAATTTAGTATTGTGTTGTCCTGATGTGGAACTTTATAATTTAGTGTAATCTTGCCCTAATTTGGTTCCTTGCAAGTTAGTATACTGTTATCCTAATATGGTTTTTTGCAGTGTTAGTGTACCTTTGTCCTAATGTGGCATTCTGTAATTTTGATAGTATATATTCTTGTCCTAATGTGGCTCTTTGCAATGTAGTGTATGCTTGTACTAATGTGGATCTTTGCAGTTTTGTCCTTCCTTTTACAAATTATGTGGCTCTTTGTAATTTAATGTACCCTTGTACCAATGTGACTGTTGCAGTTTGGTACTTCCCTATCCAAATGTAGTTCTTTAGCAATTTTGTGTACAATTGTCCTGATGTTGCTCTTTGTAATTAGTGTATCCTTGTCCTAATGTGACTTTTGGTAGTTTAGTACATCATTGTCCAAATGTGGCTCTCTAGCAGATTAGTATGGCCTTCCTAATGGGACTTTTTGCAATTAAAGGTGTAACATTGTCCTTATGTAGCTCTTTGTAATTTATTTACCATTATAATAATGTAAGTCTTTAAAATGTATCATACCCATGTTCTAATGTGGCTCTTTGCAGTTTTAGTAAATTCTTTTCCAAATTTGCAGTATGCTTGCACTTTGCAATAATATGACTCTGCTATTTAGTACAGGTATGTCCTAATGCAGCTCCCTGCAAGTTGACTATATACTTGTCTCATTGTGACTGACGATACTTGATACATTCTTGTTCTCATCTCTGTGCAGTTTGAGCTATGTAGGAACTTATGACACCAGAGGGGGACAAAGCAGCATCTTGAGTCCAGAGACCTACAGTGGGGCAGCAGGAACAACATACCTTGCAGATAAGCTGAGTGATATTCCAAGATATAGAGTGGTTGTTGATGGATATCAAACAAGTACCACTCCTCAGCAGGCCTTTACTGTTTTGAGGTCTGATCAGGGCATTAGGGACTTTGCATTTGATTCCTTAGATATTCAAGGTGAGTTTTTATTTATTATGTGTATTGATATTAGTCCTCTCTTTTCCAAATTACCTAATGTTGTAAGGACATAAAAGTGAAATAAAAATGTACATGTTGATTATGAAATGACTTCATGTAAACCTTAAAAACTATGAAAACACTTTGAAACTCTTCTTCCTTTAAACTGCAGTGATCATCTTTTCCAGCTAACTGTGATGATTATGTTACACTAATGTCCTTTTTTCTTGTCATTTCCTTCAGGCTATGCATTCTTAAAGCTTGATCACCCAACCTCATCCTTAGATGTTAGAGCCATGACAGGAGACAAAACAGCCACCCTGGTAGTAAGGAGTGGTCACCTGATAGACGTTGATACATCACTACCAAGTAACACATCATCTTTGACACAATGTAACTTTGAGGTTGAAACAGGAGCCATCCTGTCATTCCCTGGAAAGCTGTTCATTGATCAGACATCTCTGCTTGTAGCTGGCCAGCTTGCAGTGGAAAATGTGGTTGTGGAGGAAAACAGCAGGCTTGAGTTTCTTGACGGTGCCACCATTGTTAGCAGAAATGAGAGCAACTTTGTACTGCTTTCAGTACCAGGAGAGTTCTTCTTTACATCCTTGACTCTTAAAAGAGGTTCAGAGTTTGCGACTGCGGAAGGCTTCATTATCAGAGGTGGGTTGTTCCATTTGAAGATAGGTGTTTTTGTGGCCGTGGACTTCTTTGATATAATGACCAATGAACTCATTGTTGAAGAAGGAGCTGTGTTAAGTGTCAGTGGTAGGAGCATGGTCAATGAGAGTCATAACATGGATGGAATATGCAGTGGTGGAGGCTACGGAGGCCCAGGGGGTGTTGGTAATAATCAGGATTCCAATGGAGCTATTCCTTCCTTTGGTACAATTTACAAACCCTTCCTGTATGGAACACAAGGTGAGGGCAGTGAGGGTGGGTATGGAGGTGCAGTGATCACAGTAAATAGTGATGACATCAGGATTGATGGTACCCTAGAGGCAAATGGACAGGACTCCGTTCATGGTGCTGGAAGCGGTGGAAGTGTGTGGATTAATGCACGACGTGATCTTAGTGGTGACGGTCTCATATCAGCATCAGGGGGATCCTCCTCTTCTAGTAACTGTGGAAGTGGTGGAGGTGGGCGCATAGCCATTCACATCTTACCCATGGCATCTTTCCTATATCATGGAACCTACAGTGCTACAGGAGGAAGTGGTAATGGCGGTTATGGTGGTCCTGGATCAATATACTTCAAACGGTACAAAGATGATGACTACACAGATGAACTGATGGTTGACAACAGCAATGGCCAGTCTCTCTTGTTCTTCACCCTCAACGAATCCTGGACTGAAGGTCATCTCGACATCCTGGAGCTGAATAACAATGTTCTCTTCCACCTTCCTGATGATGATCAAACAAGACGGCTGGATTTAAGGAAGGTAGAAGGAGATGGAACAGGACTCCTGCATATCCATACAAACCACACAGTACTTTATGAACAGACCCTGGGTGAGAATCAAACCCATACAACTGTCAATATCAATATTGACATCGATGATGGAGGCACAATTATTTTCTCACCTTTGACATTCATAGCAGGTAAAGGGTCTGTGCATACTGCTCTTGACCTTCGTGGGAGGATGCTAGGGGTACATGACCTTGTACTCACAGAAGGTCGTACTATGAAAGTATCAACCACCGCTGTAGCTGACATTGATTACATCACAACAACTACTTCGGGTCAGTTCACTTTTGGTAGCATTGAGCTCTACGCTGGCAGCCGATGGGAGTTCGAAACCAACATGGGAGCAGTTCTTGAATTGGGGTTACTTGATGCCAAGTTTGGTGCAACACTTTCTGCCGACTTTGTTATTGCAGAAATTAATTCATTGGATATCGAGATTGGATCTGTTATTACCTGCTCAGGTACTGAAAGGTCTGAATCAACTGTAACAGAAAGAGAGGGAATGGCATTAAGTGCAGATGCTGGTGCTGGACATGGATCTTTCGGTGGGACTGGTGTAAACGGTATTACACATGGTGGGCATCCATATGGCTCCCTCTACTGGCCAACAAGGAGAGGCAGTGATGCCAGCACAGGTGGAGGAAAGGGAGGAGGTAATGACATCAGTTTGCACAAGATATTTATAGAAGCTTTAGGAAATTCAACTGAATAAAAAATGGTTAGCCAAGTGACAACTGAATTCCCTCATTCCCACAGGTTTAATAAAGGAACCACCTGCTTCCCTTAGGCTATTGGGTTAACAATACTGGGTACATGTTTCATTCCCAGGACTTCGACAGATAAGCAGTTGTAGTGCATATTCTTCTTGGAAAATTAAGGCTCAAAACTGCTTGATATGGCCTTCATTTCTCCTTTAACTGCAGCAACATAAGCATGGGTGTGCAATAATGATACCCACAAGGGACTTTGTACTTCTAAACTCCATTGAAAGCAGTATGTTATACTGGAAAATTGTTTCATTGTGTGTGAAGTGTTTTGAATAGTAATCAATTTCAATTTTTTCCAGGGAGCATAATTATTTACATAGTCTCTTGATTCCAAAAGATTTTAGATATGGAAATATATGTAATTATTAAAGCTCATGCATACATGTACATGTACATGTAGTTGGTCTACGAATGATGTTTCTTTGTATATTCCACCACCAGGTATGGTACACATCATGTCTAATGAGTTGATAGTAGATGGTACTGTGTCAGTCAGTGGGGCTGACGGTGGAGCGAGTGGAGGAAGTGTCATTGTTCAGGCATACTTCTTTACAGGTGAGCATGCCTTTCATTATCCAATGAAAAGGTTGTCTGGCTGTTTGGCACATGCTCCAGCGACATTTGCTCTGCAGTCATTTCTGTACAATAACCAAATTCTTAACTTTAACTTAGGACCAAACTCTCTACCTCACCCTAACCCTAACACAGAACCTAAAGTAAAAGCAAATTGCAACCCTAACCCTAAACCTACATGTATATCTTTGATGAAATGAAGCCCACAGCAAATGTTACGGGAGTACAGTCAGGGCATCAGTCAAAAGTAAAGAGAGGAAGAGTCATTCAGGCATATTTCTATACTGGTGAGGAAGTCTTTTAAAATTTTAAATCATTTGCTCAAAAGCATTGGCTACCATCTGCATAAACTCTTTCAGACTGAATTTAGAAACAAATCTTTTACTATGTTGCAGGAGGGTATTACTGTATGTGTCATAAGCTTTAGTGTCCTTCTGCTGTATCTCCCAGAAGATGAAATTAGCATACATCTGTACTCTTAAATGTCATAATTTAAGAACTGATTGTTTGCTTTATTGTTAATGGACATGATATATATATATATAGGAGTGTTTTCTTTTTGTACAGGAAGTGGTGAAATAGATGTGAATGGAGGGGCTGGGACAGGTAATGGTGGAGGTGGTTCTGGAGGTCGTATTGCTATCTACACCAACATCACCAATCTATTCTATGGCTTCTACAATGCCCTTGGTGGCAGTGCGACAAACGACTTTCAGCAACCCAGGGGTGGTGGGAGTGGCACAGTTTATATTTGGCAACCACAGAATGGATCACCACATGAAAGCCTACTTATTGACAACCACAACAGGCCTCATTCCCAATTTGTGATGCTAGATGAAGGCAGAACTTACTACGAGTTTGACGAGATCCACCTTCCGAGACAGTCCTCTCTTCATATCAATGAGTCAGTGTCTGCAGAGTTAGTGATTCACCAATTAGTTGGGGATCGTACTGGTCTCCTTCAGTCTCACGCAGGACAGATATTCTTCATAGAGGTTGTAGAGTCTACACCAACTATCGGCAAGACACCTGTCAACTTCATCATTGACAGTCATTCAGAGATGGTCTTTGCTCCAACCCTACATGTCCTAGGGCTTGGTGTCAAAACTGTTAGTGGAAGAACTGCATCTTTAGACATTGATGGGAGGTTGACCAATGTGATGAATATTATTGTAAACCAATACTCTCATGTGCAATTCAGATCAGATGCTCACACTGCAAAACTGGAGAACAGAGAATATGTGGAGATCACTGAGCCCTTAAACTTCACATATGGCACTGTTCAGCTTCTGACAGATTCATCGATGTACTTTACAGCAGACTTGGGCATGCGATTTCTTGTGACTGATCTCCATGCGAGGTATAACTCTGTCATATCGGCAGAGCATATAGAGCTCCTTGCAACATTTGTCAACATTGAAAATGGAGCAAGCTTGACCTGCAGCGCAGAAGATAGACCCGAGGATCAGATATCTTCTAGCTTAGGTCAGGGTGCACATGCATCATCAACTAATGGTGCAGGTGGTGCCGGACATGCCAACCTTGGTGGGAATGCCTGCACAGAATCAGCAGAAACTGAAGGGAGTGGGGGTGCATTCTATGGAAGTATTTACAAAGGGGAAGAACGTGGCAGTGATGGTGGTGATGGATCAAGCAATATGGTAGGTGGAAAAGGTGGTGGATACATGAAAATTGTAGTAGGAGCCACCTTTAGGCTTGACGGTGAGTTGAAAGTTGATGGTTCCACCGGTGCCTCTGGAAATGGAGGTGGTAGTGGAGGATCTGTGCATCTATCAGTTGCAGAATTTGATGGTCTGGGAAGAGTAACAGCTCATGGAGGCAATGGTAGCCAGACATCTGGTGGAGGTTCTGGTGGGATCATCACTGTGTACACAACAACGGTCAACAACTATCAAGGTTTGTATGAAGCATATGGTGGTGAAGGAAACCCACATGATGACACACAAAGATGTCACGGCAGTCCTGGGTCCGTTTACCTTCACCATCTCTTTGAAAGTTACCCACAGACAAAGCTTCTCATAGACAACCAGGGCAGGTCTTGGGTACATTACTTAACCCTAAGAGAAACTGATGTCAGCCATTACTACTTCGACCAGATTCATTTAAACAACAATGCATCACTAGATCTCTTGAACAATGGGCTTCTGCAGACACTGACCAATCCAGATCTGCTTGGTGACCTGACTGGCTTGATACATATACACAGGAACCAAACGCATACTTATGATGTCATTGAGGGAGAGACAACAAGCATGAAACTTCCAGTGAATCTTAGGATTGATCCTGATGGTGTAGCAGAGCTGGCCACGACAGTGGATGTTGTTGGCATCGGAAGTCCTGCCTTCTTGTGGGATGGTCAACTTCTTGGTGTGAGGCACTTGAGGATATCGCCAGGCAGAGAGGTAATCATAGGTGCCAGTGCTCACACTGCTCTCAAGGTAGATGGTGTGTTCGTTCAATTAGATGATCCTGGTACTTTCCACTTTTCAAACCTGGAGTTTGGATCAAAGACGTCCATCAGTTTTTCACCACCTCTTGGAGCAACCTTCTCTGTCGGCTTTTTGGTAAGCACCCCTGTTTTTCTCCCTACAATTTATGTATCAGTTATGTAGATTGTGGTTTGTTTATTTCTGGTAGTTCCTGTTTCATTTCAAATTGAAATGCATATCTTCTAATGGAAGTCTAATGAAATAGACCAAGAGAATAGTAAAATTGTGAATAGCTAGAGAAATTAAACAAATTGTAACAATTTTCATGCAATCGCACTTCATCACACAGTGCATTCAGTTCCTCTTGTACATGTGATTGAGGCAATTTTTCTTCATTTTGTTTTCTTAAAGGACATAAAATGGGCCTCAGTCTGCAGTGCAGAGTATTTTAACATCACATCTTCCTACCTTAACCTTGAGATCGAAGCCACCTTGGACTGTTCCGGTCGAGGCCTGGAGAATGACAGTCCAGGAAGAGGGTTGATGCCTGGTGCAGGAGCTGGTCATGCAACAAGAGGAGGATCATGCTCTTGTAAGTAAAGTCTGGTGCAAGGTCAAGTCTTCTACTGGTCAAAGGCTGTGCTCGTATTAGATTGTGTGTTATGTTTTAAATTATTGATAACAGGAATGACTGTCATGTTATGTTATTCACATTGTCCTACTCTAGTAAATAACTGATTATAGGCTGCATTCCTTACATACTCCTTTGTTTATCTTTGGTTCCATTAGCTACTGATTGTAAAGGTGGCACTGTGTACGGCTCTCTCTATGAGCCCATCGATGCTGGATCTAGAGGAGGAGCTGATTATTCAGGCAACCCTGGTCCCCGTGGAGGTGGGCACATCCGTATCCATGTGGGATCTGTCTTCCAGCTGGATGGTATTGTGGATGCAGATGGTCTTTCTGGATATGATCATGCAGGAGGGGGTAGTGGTGGAGCCATTTGGATCACAACAGGTGTGTAATTTGGAATACAAGTGTTGGCTATTCTTTCCCATTGTTCCCCTTACCCTCTCCTCTCAACCATGTGCTCTTGTATGCATAATAGATACATTATAATTTTTCCCCCTTTTCATGTTCATGTTTCAGAGATATTCCTTGTCATTACACATTCCAATCTACAACTTTCCTGTATTTATGTGCCACGGTGTCCACATGTTGAACAGCACGGAGGGTTACACAAGAGTAGTTGTGCTGCAAGCAAATTTCACCGTAATCTGATTGTACGATAACCTGTAATCTGGATGACCAATGTCTAGTGACTTGCATTGCAGTACTTGTGTTAGTGTATTAGTGTTGTCCCCAAAATATTTTGCATATGTTTTTCAATCACTTTAAATGGCACTGCAGTCTAGAGGCCATTAACTTCAGAAAGTCCATATCCTGTATGCTACATGTACATGTAGTTGATATGAATGTTGTTACTTTCTCATGCTGCAGCACATCAATCTGTTTAGTTCAAACACCTCCATATTGTATCTTTGAAAACCAGAAGGGCATTAGCTCATATTTTTCACATATTTGATGTCCTCCTGGCTTTCAACAGACTCTATGGTTATGGAATTGATCTTTATCTATCTTTTGATAAAGGTCACATGAGAGGTCATGGACATGCTACAGCATCAGGAGGACGGGGAGACCAGTCCTCTGGTGGAGGAGCAGGGGGGCGTATCGCTGTCCACATCGCAGACAAGGATGAGTACCGGGGTGCCTTAGTCGCCTTTGGTGCTGATGGAGGGGACCATGGAGGTACTGGCACAGTGTATGTGGAGGAGTACAGGAATGGAACTGCTAGGACCAGACTCTATCTTGATAACCAAGGTTTTGCTCCGCCAAAGCCCTTAGTCCTGCACGAAACCAACCCACGGAATCTCTATGTGGGTCTTTCTATCCACAGCAATGCTCCCTACGCTTTTGATGAAGTCACTTTACAGGGAGGGGTAAGGAAATATTGTACCACTGGAATTTCAATTTTTAGGGTTACTTTTAGTTTGTGTGTAATGGCATTAGCTTTCTGAGTTTAGGAGTAAAAATGTATTCGCTGTTGAAAACGGTTTCATTGGTTTTGCAAGCTGACATACAATGTACATGCATAGGCTAGAGCACTCCATATACATACATGTATAGGACATTTTGCAAAAATAGTGACGATATTTAGATCATCCAAACTCTTGACCAGTCTGTACTTTACTGCCTGTATTTTATGACTCACAGATCATACTCCAGCTTTTACCAGATGTAGGTGAATCTCCTCAGCTGTCAATCCTAACCATCCTAGGCGATGCCACTGGACTGCTATACATCCAACCCAATCAAACGTTCTTCATTGAGTATACATCTGCTGTAAGCAGACGTTCCGTCCCACCTGTTAACTTTCATGTCAGTCAAGATGCTTCTGTGTACCTACCAGCTGATTTTAGGATAATTGGAGATTATAGCCCACCATTTTTCCTTGATGGCATCATGGTGGGTGTTTATAACCTGACTATTGCAGATGGAAAGAGGATGGAGATAGGGCATCATGCTACCAATCATCATGTCAGCAATGGCACCTTTGTTTCCTCATCCAAAGAAGGTACGAAAGAGACTTTCTCTGTCTTGCGTTGACATGCTTGATAGAGTGAGTGTTTGATATGTTGGTGGGCCATCAGATGGATTGATATGTTGGTAGATAGACAAGTAGATGTGGATGGATGCATGGTGAGGAGGTGATGAAAGGAAGAATGTTTAGATGGATAACTGGATGCATTCTTTTGTTAATTCATGGGTAGATTATTGATTAAGAGATTGGCTGGTAGATGGTATGATGTGTTGATGTGTTCATTTTTAGGTGATTTTTTATTGAATAATTGTTTTTTCTGTTTTATAAAGTGATGGATTTATTAGTGGGTCAGGGGATGTATGGATTGATCAATAGACAGATGAATAGATGGAATGCATGTACATGTATAATAACAAGTGAATGAATGAATCGTTGGATGGACAAGTAGATGAATCGATTAGATTCATCATGGATTGATCGGAAGATGAATGGAGCTGCTTGATGGATTGATTAGTTAATAGAGTGACGGTTTGATGAATTAACTGGTAGATGGATTAATTGATTAATGGGTTGATAGGTTCATAAAGTGAACGTTGTGTTGAAGGCTGATTGAGAGGTTGCATTGTATAAATAGTATTGATTGGTTAATTTCTTTTGTTTATGATATAAAAGGGTACATAAGCATAAGACTTGAAGTAAATGTCACATCTCGAATTCCTGATTAGGGCAAAAAACAATACATGTGTATTACCAGTGCTTCTGATTAATTGGCCTCCTTGTTGCAGGTCATATTCGGGTAGGCCACCTCGAGTTGGAATCTCAGTCTGGTTTTGTGAGCCTCACCCATCTCATATTGGATTCTGCATCCGTCATCATGCACTACCAATCCTACATCACAGCAGAGTCTCTTAAAATGACAGTCAACGACCTCACCATAGAAGGAGAGGCACGCTTGGATGTGTCAGCAAGAGGACCAGGACCTGAGGAAGGTCCAGGCGCTGGTACTGAAGCCCCTGGAGGAGGAATTGGTGCTGGACATGGTGGATATGGTGGAGGTGCTAATAATTTCAATTACACTTATGGTATGTTCCAATCATAATATTAATGTCATTTACTTACATTCACATTCTTCATTAATTGTCCATGTAGATATATGATTTGTATAGTCTTACCAATCAGAGAAATTATTTCTAGTACATGTGTATAACTATTTTCACATTTTTACTTGTATGTAAATTAGTATTTTACATGTAAGTACTCTTTTAATTGTATTGAGAAGGAAACTGTTTATGACCACATTTGGAATGTATGCTTTCAAGAATTGAGGTTTACAAGGATACATATTTATATTTTCTGCTTGCATGCCTTCAATTATTAACATATCCAAGAACACTTTGAATTTCCATCCCTATAAATTTATCTTCCTATAAAAGCAACTCTTGCTGTCCTTACATGTAGTATCTTAGGGGCACTTGTGAAAATATTTAATAGGCTGTGGTCAGTACTTGTGCATTGCCTTGATTTCTCTTTCATGTTAGGTTATGTAAGTGCGATAGGAGCCTTCCTAGTTTGCTGTTATGTGCACAAGTTGATTATGTTCACCTTTGATTTTTTACAGGTTTGGCATATGGCTCCTACATAACCCCTTCTCATCCAGGGAGTGGTGGTGGAGGTTCCAGTGGTGGCTCCGGTGGTAATACCGTCAGGCTTGTAGTGGGCAACCACCTACACGTCGATGGATTCATCCTTGCTGAAGGGGGTAATGCTCAATCCGCCGGTGGAGGGGGCAGTGGAGGTAGTATCTGGATAGATGCACTAACATTTTCAGGCCATGGAACCATTTCTGCTGATGGTGGTAGTGGTACAAGCAATGGAGGTGCTGGTGGGAGGATTGCAGTGCATGTGTCGTGGCTGAGGGAATACTCTGGGTTGTACAGAGCCCTTGGTGGGATAGGGAGTAATGAAGCCAATGGAGCCTGTGGAACAGCTTACTACACAGACACCAACCAGGGATTGATCTATAGAAGGGCAATACTCGGAGTTGATAATGAGACTTCCTGGGAAGATGGCTATACCAAGCTTCTCCTTGACAACCAAAATCGAAATCACTTTCTACCCACTGTCATCGAGAATGACAATGGTACAGGTTACTTTGAACTTGATGAGCTGGAGGCTAAAAATCATGTGACAATGTGGCTGCATGAACCAAATGCGACACTGCTTGTGCATAAGTTTATAGGAGATCGCACAGGCCTTCTTCACCTGAGATCTGGTCAGACAATGTATAATGAGTATGTGGAATCTGAAAGTGGCATTTCTGTAGCACCTATCAGTGTTCTCATTGATGTTGGTGCTGAATTAATTTGTCCATCTACATTCATAATGTTGGGGACTAGAACGACTGTCAATGGACTCCTAACAGGTGTTCTTGATCTATATGTGGCTGAAGGAGCCAGTGTGATCTTTTCTTCTATGGCCACAACTGCGTTCTTAATAAATGGTTCTTATGAGTCACTTACAGAACCAGGAAACATAACTTTTAGCCAAATTACCATTCAGAAGGATTCCCAAATTGAGTTCCAGGAACTTGAAGCAGATTTCACACTTACAGCCAGTAAACTTACCATCAAGTACCATGGAGTAGTAGACCTGAACAGAGGCAACATCCACACTGGAGATGCAATCATTGAGAGTGAGGGATACCTGAATCTGAATGGAACTGGGTTTGGAGCAGAGTTGGGTCCAGGTAGAGGGACAACTACTGGGACTGGAATAGGTCTTGGAGGAGGACATGGAGGTGCCGGTGGTGGACCAGAACCAACAGAAGGTGGCCTTGCCTATGGTTCTCTCTATGAGCCCTTGCAGATGGGGAGCGGAGGTGGGAACGGTGGAGGAGTTGGAGGTGCAGGTGGAGGAGAACTGCACTGGATAAATGGAAAAACAATGGAGATTGATGGCTTCATCTATGTAGCAGGATCGCATGGAACTGGAGCCAATGCTGGTGGTGGCAGTGGGGGAGGAATCGTGATAGAGGTCACTGACTTTGATGGTCATGGTGAAATCAATGCTCAAGGAGGTAATGCTGCCTCACCAGGACTTGGCTTTGGTGGATCAGGTGGACGTATTGCTATTCATGCAAGAAAATCATTCCTGTTTCCTGGAAACTTCCAGAATGCTGGGGGTAAGAGTGCTCATGAGGGCTATGGTGCTGCTGGTACTGTATATGTGGAAGAAAATGACAGGGGGCCACAATATGCAGACATCAAGTACAGCAAAGATACAAATTCATCCTTTATTGTGGCTGATCATCGATATGTCGAGGTGGACAATGAAAACCAGCATGCACCCTGGATCTTCACCATGCTTTCTGAGGGAAATTTGGCAAATTGGGAACTGGATGAGCTGCATGTTACCAGACATGCTAATGTAAGATTCTACCACCCAGAAGATGCAGAGAATGTGACGGTCATCATTCACAGGTTTCTCGGTGATAGAACTGGCCTTGTGAATATTCGTCTAAACCAGACCATCTATGTAGAGTTTGTTGAATCCCAAAGTAATGAAACTATTGCACCCTGCAGTTACAAAATAGATGCTGGTAGTGAAATCATCTTTCCTACTACTGTGTACATCCTTGGGACCAGATCATGGTTTGCAGGACTCATAACAGGGGTTCATCACCTAAGTATTGCAGAAGGAGGAAGTGCAATATTCATGTCGACAGCACAGACAGCATTACTTGAAAACCTGCAATATGTGGACATAACTCCAAAGGGAAATTTCAGCTTTGCTACATTCACAGTTGAAAGGAAGTCAGAAGGAAATTTCTGGCTGATCACTCATCCCCTTGGACTCTTTATCAATGAATTTCGAGTGAAATATGAAGGTCAACTGTATGTGAATACTGCTGAGATCAAGTCTACCTTTGCATGGATTGAGAGTCAAGGAAATTTTCACATGGATGAAAGAGGCCATACTGCAGAGAATGGATTAGGTGCAGGAATTACTACCAAAGATCAAGTAGGCACAGGTGGTGGGCATGGAGGACAGGGAGGAGGACCTCCACCAGATTACGGGGGTGTACCATATGATTCTGTGTACACACCACTCTTCATTGGTAGTGGGGGTGGCAATGGTCAAGGTACTGGCGGCTCTGGTGGTGGATATCTGCATTGGGAGGTGGCTGAACAGCTGTCATTGAATGGAGAACTGGCACTCCGAGGGGGGAATGGTAAAGGTACAAATGCAGGAGGTGGCAGCGGTGGAGGACTCCTGATAGAGACAACCAATATGACTGGCCATGGTGTGATTGATGTGAGTGGTGGTAATGGCACTGGACGAGGAGGAGGAGGTGCAGGAGGTAGAGCAGGGATTCACTGCAGGTGGCGCTATCAGTTTGGAGGAAAATTCATCGATCATGGAGGCCTTGGAGATAATAATGAAATCTTAAGTCATGGTGGTGCAGGTGGAACTATCTATAAAGAGGAGAATCTGCGTCCTCTTCCTTACCGAGTCCTCAAGCGAGATAAGGTACACAACACTACATATCTTGATGTCGATCACAAATTTCTTCACAGTGATAATGATGGTAATCTTGTTCCACCTGCTGCAATGATCAGTGAAGAAGCGACTGTAGCTTACTACTTTGATGAGATGGAACTCACTGGTTCATCAAGACTCCTAATCTATCACCCTGATAATGAAACTGAAGTCAACATCACTGTCCATCTCTTTGTAGGTGATCGAAAAGGGCAGTTGCATCTCCGAACAAACCAAACGGCTTTTGTTGAGGTAGAAGAGACAGAAACAAACAAAACAGATGCTCCCTGCAGTTACATCATTGATCCTGGTGCAGTTTTAGTCCTACCTACAGAATTTCATGTCCATGGAACAAACAGCACAATTAAAGGACTCATTGCAGGAGTACACCATCTCTACATTGAAGACAAAGCCTGGATGATATTTGAATCAACAGGAAATACAGCTTTGTGGATGCAGAGACAGTTTGTCAATATTACCCTTTTGGGGAATTTTGCATTTTCAACTGTATCTGTGAAGGAAGGCGGCACAGCCGGTTTCATGAGGATCGCTGTTCCTATGAGTTTAGAATCAAGTGAAATGAGGGTGAAATATGGTGGGCAGCTTTTCATGAATGAAGCAATGTTGTTTTCTTCCTATGCCTGGATAGAGAGCACTGGTACCTTTCATCTGGATGGTGGAGGACACGATGCTGAGTCTGGACCAGGTGCCGGTTTTAGTCAGAATGGTGTTGGATACGGTGCTGCACATGGTGGAGAAGGAGGAGGAGGAGTTGAGGTTACCCTGGTCTCCCAGCCATATGGCTCAATGTTTAAACCATTTCAGTCTGGGAGTGGTGGAGGTAATGGACGAGGAACTGGTGGAAAAGGTGGCGGACTTCTACATTGGACCATAGGACATTATCTAGAACTGAATGGATTATTTTCTCTGAAAGGTCTGAATGGGGGTGAAAATGCAGGTGGTGGAAGTGGGGGAAGTGCTATTATTGAAACCACAAACATGACTGGTCATGGTGAAATCAACGTGCAAGGAGGTCATGGTTCAGGGCAAGGATGTGGTGGAGCTGGTGGTAGAGTGGCCATACTCTGTAGATGGAGATATACCTATGGTGGTCAATTCACTGATTTTGGAGGCAGGGGTAGCACTAACCTCAGAGGAGCTGCAGCAGGGACAATATACAAGGAAGAAAACTTGCGTCCTCTGGAATATCGCAAGAGCAAGTACATCAAATCATTGAACACCACCTTGCTTGTTGTAGACCACACATATCTCCATGTTGATAATAATAATATTGATGTCCCTGTGGCTACAATGATACGTGAAGACAACACAACATTTTATGAATTGGATGAACTTGAACTTACTGGCCTTGCCCGACTGATTGTGTATCACCCAAGTAATCAAACAGAAGTCCAGGTCACAGCACATCGATTTATTGGTGATCGAACAGGGCAATTACATCTGAGACAAAATCAAACCTTGTATGCTGAGGTAGTGGAATCTGAAACCAATCACACAGAAGCACCTTGTAGCTTCCGAGTTGATTATGGTGCTGAGATAGTTTTCCCTTCAGAAGTCCATTTACATGGAACCAGAACTGATATCCGTGGTCTGATGACTGGAGTCCATGATCTCTACATTGAAGCTGGGGGTAATGTAATAGTGTCCTCAACTACACAAACTGCTCTTCTTGAAAGACAAGAGTATGTACACATATCTTCAAATGGTAACTTCTCAGTTCCTCGCCTCTACATCAAACAAGGTGGCAACATCGACTTCAATCGAATTGAAAAAGAATTAACTGTTGATGTGGCATTTTTGGAAATAAAGTTCCAAGGTGTCTTCCGAATGAACCATGGTGCCATATACTCTGATGTTGCAGACTTGGAGAGTGAAGGTGTTTTAAGTCTGGATGGACAAGGGGATAAAGGTGGAATGGGACCTGGAGCTGGGCAAACTGTTAATTCTCAAAGTTCAGGTGCTAGCCATGGAGGAATAGGTGGGAATCCATCCATGAATCAAGATAATTCATACGGATCTGTTTTCAACCCTTTTCAGCTAGGAAGTGGAGGTGGCAGCAGCACCAATGGGCCCGGTGGTTCTGGGGGAGGTTCTCTCCTTTGGAGTGTCGGCAAGGTGATCCATATCAATGGTCTGGTCTCTGCGGATGGTTCTTCTGGAGCACTTGATGCAGGAGGAGGAAGCGGAGGTAGCATCTTGATTCAAGCACTGAACATGACAGGTCATGGTGAGATACGGACCAGCGGGGCTAATGGTTCTCGCCATGGGGCAGGTGGAGCTGGTGGAAGAATGGCAATACACATTGATTATCTAAACACCTTTGGTGGTCTCTACACCTGCAGAGGGGGCTTTTCTGGAAGCAGTGCTGGACATGGAGCAGCAGGAACAGTATACAAATATGAATCACAAAGAGGTCCTCAGTACAGAGACTTGAAATACAAGGATCCTGCCCTTAACACCACCACCATAAAACCTGAACATAGCAAATTGACAGTGGATAATGGAGCAATTGATGTTGATAATCCAGTAGTCGTTATGGAAGAAGGCCGTTGGTTCTATGAATTTGATGAAGTCCAGGTGGAAGGCCACTCTTACCTCCATTTCTACCACCCAGAGACTGCCTTTAATGTCACTGTAATCATGCACGAGCTGACCGGCAATAAGAAAGGTACGATACGTATCCAGAGTAGGCAACGAGTTTTTGTCAACATTGTAGAGTCCACACACACCTACCTTGATGCTCCTTGTGGGTTCCTTGTGGATTGGGGTGGTGACCTTGTCCTCCCAACAACTGTCATCATCCTGACAGAGAGGATCCTGGTTGAAGGACAGCTCTCAGGAGTGGAGGAACTCACTGTAGAGAGAAATGGAGAACTTCAATTTGGTGGAAGGGCCTTTACTTCTCTCCTTCCACCCAGCTCAGAATGGTATGTAGATGAACCCTACGACACTTCAAGTGCTGGCCGTCTAAATGTTGGCATCATTCATGTCAACAATCTAGGCATTCTTCGTCTCACTTTCTCATCAGCTGAACCAGTAGTGGATACCGGTGTATTGAATTTGAGGAAAGGCGGATCCATCATTGTTGCAAGTGAGAAGATCAACGTCAATGCAGGTGATGTCAGCATCGAGAATGATGGCCGCTTGACCTCTGAGGGATCAGGTCACTCTGCTGGAATGGGCCCCGGTGCTGGAAATGGTGCCCAAGGTGCAGGACATGGCTCTCCAGGTAAGAGAAAGCATTAATTTACAACCTCAATTTCTTACAATATGTAATTTTACTTATAACATAAGAAATGTTGAATGTGTCAAGTTCAAGAGTACACAAAACTACACATACATTACCAAATAAAACATTTGTTCCATTGCATGAATTATACTTCTACCAGGTGTAAAAAAACTTAATGACCAATTTTTTAGTTGATAACACAAAAATTATAATCAGTATCATATTGAGGCTTTCACATTGCAAAGGAGAAGGATGTCAAATTTATTTGAAGTAATGGGCTCTACTCTACTTGTTTTTGTTATTGTGAATAATGAAGTGATTTCATTGTATAAGATAAATTGGTCTATGATATTCCGTGAGAGTTTTGGGCCATCGTAGGTGGCTACGGGCTGCGGTGTTTGTGTTCGAGCCCAGCCAGAGATATAATATGCTTATACAATAGTTCACAGTTCATCTAGTTTAAAAGGTTAACAGTATTTGTATGTTTACATGTGGAATATTATTGCCCCACTCCATGCAAATGATATACATTTGAACCTTGTTACTCCTTGGGATCAAGAAAATTATGTTGTTATATCAAAACCTTGCTACATGTACACTATACAGTATATGGGCTTAAAATCAATAGAATACAAGAAATTGGGACCCGCAGAATTACCTTGTTATACTGAGAGTTTGTAATAACATTGTTCTTAAGGTGGGAATAATGAAAGTTCAGCATACGGTGACTTGTTCAACCCCACTTTACCTGGTAGTGGAGGAAGTGGAGCGAGCAGAGGTGGTGGTGTTATCCATCTCAACATTGGTGGGGTAAGTATCGAAAATATTTTCTATTACACATTGGATTTGTTTAGGTATTTATTCAATATGTTGATCATCTTATTTAAATCAGAAAGAAATAATTACATTGTAAAAAGGTAGCCATACAGATTGCTTTTCCTGGAGGCAGGCAGGGGGGGGGGGGTATGGCTGCTTGAGAATTTTTCAAATTATGATATTTGGGCAACCATCACCTCATATTATGGCAGCAAGGTGCCTGGATATCCTCTTATTAAGGCTGTGAGGTACGTGAACAAGAGGATATTCAGGCACCTCACCATTAAATGTGTCATTTTGATGTCTTTTAATGAAGAAATAACTTAAAATCATAAAAGTGTGTCTTTTATTTGGATTGGGTTTTTTTTCTTTGATTCATAGAGAACAGTCTGTGATGGTACCATATCAGTAAATGCCTATGATCCAAGTGCTTCCTATAGAAGTGGTGGAAGTGGCGGGAGTCTGGTACTGAAGACTAACACATTCCGAGGTCATGGAGAGGTCATTGCTAATGGTGCGAGAGGATTCAGTGGTAAGATATTAGTACATAATTCTGATCACTGTAATGCAGACTCTTTCATAATTTGAAATTATGTTACTATAATAGTATACAAATAATTTATGTTTGTGAGTGCATTAGTGAATATGAACTGCATGAATGGTAAGTCACAATGAGATAATGAACGAGACTTTTCAAGTTCATTATCCGTCTCATAGTGACTTAACTGAGTGCATTGCATATCACTCATGTACGGGCAACAAAGCATGAATTATTTGTTTTATAACACCAGTCAACATGAATATAAAGTCGAAAAGTTGATTACAAGCCCCATCGAAATGTCAAGAATCACACAGTCAAGGAGGGCGCCATATGCTTTCCTTCATGAAAACGCATTAAGCGCAGCCAAAAAGTATAATTGCGCATCCCAGTTTGCGCATCAAAGTCCTTGGCATGGCCTTTCCATATGAAATTACACACATTTCATCGCATCTTAAGTTTGTATGCGCCAGAGATACACATATGCGCATCTCAGCCATGCATTTCATTTTTTGATGGGAACTTTTTGCACGGTGATGACGGTAGGAAAGAAAAAGGCATGGTTTTACACATGTATAACAAGAAATATCTGAAAATTCTAGTGGTTTGAATAAACTTGTAAATACTACTCATACTTTCTTGGTGTTCACCCAAGAGTATCTAAACTTTAAGTTTAGCTAGTGGCTATAAACATTGAGGTTCTCTTGTAGTTACACGCCATGCGGATGCACTCGTGGTTTCGTAAACTTTTAAGTTTACTTGAAGTTTTAAGCCATGAGCAGCAGAGGGGGGGGGGGGGAGTAGTGGGTTTCCTCACTGGCAGTTATGTGCCGCGTGGATGCACAATAAACTTCGAAGTTACGCATTTTACATTTTGACCGCTCCGGTCACGTTATGGGGCAAGCAAAATTTTTAATGCATGCTATGAACAGTGCAAACTCAAGTACTTCTGGTTTTAACAATGACTGCTCAAAGTTACAAACTACTAGCCAAGCAGGCAGTAGTGTTTTTGGTCCCATGTGAATTCTTATTCTTGTTTAAAACTTTGGATTTCGCTTACTACCATGAAGATAGCTGAAGATAAACCATATGGTAATAGTTTGTAATGTTATTATGTTGCTAATGAAAACAAAAGCATGATTTCTTTAGAGTCCAAGTCTATAATTCAATATATATATGTATGCTGCCGGTATATATATGTATGTATACTGCAATCTCTGGTGATGCCATCATAGACACAATAGTCCAAAATGCCTGACTCTCTTTTAAGTCCTTTCTCTATATACTGTCTTTTCCTCTCTCTCATCCACGTATTATGTTCTTCAGTGCTCGATGTAATATTCTTTCAGTAACTTGTATTAATTTTTTACGGGCGTTTCCCAACACAAGCTTTGCTTTTCGGGTTTTCGCCTCCTTCTGTTCTCTGAATTATTTACTATGTACATTGTACTATATGTTGACAGCAATGTTACAAATGTATTATCTTGTTTTATTTTACACTGTTCCTGACGAGAAGGAAATAAATGTTAATTTCAATTCAATTCAATATCTCCCAGACAGCTTCTCCATAAGTGCATTAAGAAAACTTATAGTGACATTTGAAAATTTTCACTCTTGTTATTAAGTCTTTTTAGTCATCTAATAAGATTTCTTGTTTTTAATTACAGTTTTTGTTTTGTAATTCATCTTTTTTTAAATGTAATATTCCATGATAACTAACCTCAGTATTGATGAATAAAATGCACATTTCTATAAAAAAGTGTCAATTTGTTTGAAAACCTGCCTTTTGTATTTTAGGGTTTAAGCTGATTATAGATGGGTCAAAATATACATATTCGATGGCCTCAAATCTTGGTTGGGAAATTTTGCAGATGCAATGTGAGAAGTATGTGTAAATGTCTCTTATGCTTTTAATACCTCTGCCAATGATTTTAATAGTATCTTTGTCATACAGACTTATTTTTTTCAAATCTATTTGTGCAATGTCTGATGCCTTTTCATGGGTGATTTGATTTGTACTCATTGATTAATAATTTGAAGTGTTTATCAGCTTTATGTGATTATGTCTCATTATTTTGTAGGATCATCATCATCAAGATACGGTGGTGGAAGTGGAGGTCGCATAGCAGTATACATCAATGAACCATACAGGTTTCGGGGCAGTGTCCAAGCCATAGGGGGTGCAGGCTCACACGCTGAAGTTGCTGGAGGGCCAGGTACTGTGTACAGACACATTGAGGAGGATGACCACATAACTAGAGAGTTAGAAGTAGATAACAATGATCACTCAGGTAGTGCACACACAGTGACCCTTACAGGAGATCTTCAGTATGAGTTTGATGCTCTCATTCTTCTTCGAGGAGCCAAGTTAAATCTGCAGGTAGAGTTTGTTTATAGTTTTTAATTTTGAACCTACATTCATCCTAAATGGGAATATGTGACCGTCTGGCAACTGCTGGTGATCTCAAAAAGTATATTTGTGACTTTTTAAAGTTTTCAACATCTTTTATCAGTATCAGATGCAGGGCATGTGTCCATCTCCTTTTGAAACACTATGTCCTGTATTCTGCTGATATTTAAACCCAACCCTTGGTCTGAAGTTGGGTTTTAACAGAGGAAGTTAGACTGAGGTATCAGATTTCCTTTTGTTAAACATGACTTTAGACTCAGCATCAAGTTTAAGTGAATTAGTAGAATACCAACGAATCTGGCATACCTAACAGCTCATACAGTTTTGGGAGCAAAAAAGAAATTGGAAAGAAACATGTTAGATATAGTCTCATGTTATTTTCCATGTAACAAAAGATGTTTGTACAATACTGTATAAGCTGTTATTTTCGCGTACAGAAATTTTCGCGAATGGCAAGGTCCAAGACAATTTCGCGAGATGTTGTTTCCGCGGTTTGCCAAGACCAAATGACCAACATCACCAGTATTACTTCGCAAGACTGATATAATTGCTAAAGATTATAAAGCTACTAATTGATAAGGTCTTGCATGTAATTTGAACATAAACTCTGCCATGTAAAAATTGGTTAGACTCTTCCCAAAATTTGGCTTAAATTTCACTTTAATTGTGGCTTCAGCTGAAAACTGTAAATATATGTAAGCAATGCTAGATCACGGCAATATACTGCCCTACACTAGGAAATTTCCACCCTAGTGGCTCCCTGCACATCAATCTCGAGGCTTTGCACGGAGATAGCATGTGTGTCACTCTGTGTAGGTTTTGAACACATATATGGTGTATAGTGCATGCTGAAGTTGTTGGGAGTTTATATCCCTGACCTGGCACCTAAACTATATTTTGCCTCTTATTTGTTTAACATGCCAATTTAGGACTAGAAATCTTCACAGCATCTTTGTATTGTTAGTATCTTGCTATTAATCAACAAAACTCCAATAAATGTTATGAAAAGTTTTTTAGGGCTTATCAAAAGGAAAAAAAATTACCTTTAAAAACACAAAAAATGTTCCTCATCCCCTCCGATTGTGTTTTTGTACCCTCTCATCAAATTTTAAAGCCAAAAGGGCACCTCCAAATGTGATAAGCTTTTTTTTAATCAGATATTTCTTGGCATTGTGCCTCTTTGGTCAAATCCGTGATCCACTTCATAACCAAGTTTTCTTATGTATGTGTCATTTCTATATTGATTGATTGATTGATTGAATTTATTAACAACACATCGCATAAATGACAGTATAATATGAACAACCATATAATGTACTAACGAGTAATATCTTACATGAATACATATACATACAAAAAGTAAAAAGTGATAAATAAACATGAATGAATATATAGAATTTAAGATGAAAATAGTATGTTTTATTCTCAGGTGTCTCCCAGAGAAAGATTTCTTGTCAAATGTTGAGCTCCATGGTCCAGGGTTCTCCCTCGTATACCAAGAAAGAGAAATATAAAAAGTGAATTCTCCCCAATAAGGGTAATAGATAACATGTATGTCCATGCATACTTTTATGTGAATTCAGAGCAGGTTTCTTATAATGATTGGTGATTTATTGGAAAGTCACCTTTTATGTGATTTCTTTCCATTTCCTCCAACTCTACAGGGCTCCCAAGTGTCTATGCGTTACGGAACTATTCATGCCCTCAAAGGCGACAGTACCGGTGAACTGATTGTAGGAGACTACACAGAGGTTCATTTAGCTCCTGAAGCCAAGAGGACAAGACCAATTGCAAGCATATCAGTACAGCGTAGGGGAATCTGTGTTGTACCACTTTACCTAGAAGTGGTTGAAACCCTCTCAGTAGTGGGTGGTATACATGGATTGCAAGTCCTTGTTTGCAGTGGAATGGTTGATCTCTACAACTCAGGCTTCTCAGTATGCACCAACTGCTCAACCAACTCAGCAGAGCTGGGTCAGTATCGTCTTGATGACATTCATGTGCGGAATGACGGAATCCTGCATGGAAGAAGCAGCAGTTATAGCACCCAGTCTGAAACTGGAATTCGTCTATTCCTGTCTGGAGTTCTGGAAGTGGAATATGGAGGACTAGTTCGCACAGAGAAGAGTCTCGCAGGATATACCAGATTGTTCAAGTTAGAACTGGAAGGGAACATTGATGGCATTGGTTTGGGCTACCTGCAACAGACTGGTCCTGGAAGAGGTTACCGTTGCGGCTATGGTGGTGCCGGAGCTGGCCATGGTGGTATGGGGAATAGGATAGAATGCACTACTGGCAGTGATGTCTATGGTGAAGCTTGTCTGCCCATCTATGCAGGAAGTGGTGGTGGTTCAGGGTGCTTTTCCCAGGGTGGAAGTGGAGGAGCAGCTGTCAAATTAATCTCCTCTGTCCTGTCTCAGGTAGAAGGTGATATGAAGATGGATGGAACTGATGGGACCTCATCAGGAGGTGGCAGTGGGGGGTCCATCTGGCTCGACAGTGATTTTATAGAAGGGTGGGGTGTCCTTTCAGCTAATGGTGGAAGAGCATCCCGTCAATATTGCTCTCGTTCTAATGTATATGGATATGGTGGTGGAGGAGGAGGGGGTCGTATTAGAACTTTTTCTCTAAATCCATTCCCTATCTTATCAGGCAGACGTGTTGTGGAAGGTGGACAAGGATACAACAGTAATTTGAGAGGGGATTCTGGAACACTGTGCTCAGAACCTGCAGGTTCTTCCTTGTGCAGCAATCATGGCACATGGGACTCCACAACCCAAGAATGTACCTGTGAAGATGAATATATTGGTAGCAGGTGCCAGGTACCATGCTTGGCTAGCTTCACCTGCAATGGACATGGACTGTGTACTAAATCTGGAGACTGTATTTGTGAATTGGGCTTTGTTGGCTACCGATGTGAGCATGAATGCACTAGAAGTGGAACTTGTAATGGACATGGTGAATGCACAGTGTTCGGAGAATGCCAGTGTGAGGACTGTTTCCATGGCGAGGGCTGTTCACTGGAGTGCAGCGGAGCAGGGATGTGTTCTCAGGATGGTACCTGCCAGTGCAATAGCTGCCATGTTGGTGAATATTGTGAAACTGTTTGTTCAGACCATGGATCATGTAAAAATGAAACCTGTTCGTGTGAAGTTGGTTGGAGCGGTGAGCTCTGCTCCATTGCTGGCTGTCCCGGGGACAATAACTGCTGTGGGAATGGGGTCTGCAATACAGCAATTCATCAGTGTTACTGCAATCCAGGTTGGCAGGATGAAGATTGTTGCTCGCCAGACTGTCCAGGAGATCCAGACTGCAGTGGAAATGGAGACTGCTCAGCTATGATTGATCCTCCACAATGTTATTGTTTCCATGGAAGGTTGGGAGTAGCATGTGAGCATGAATGCCTGCATGGTAATGTGGTAGTTCTGAATGGAGAATACACATGTGAGTGTGATCCCTGCTGGGTAGGTTTGGGATGCAATGTCTTGTGTTCTGGAAATGGTTTGTGTAATGATACAACACAAGTATGTGATTGTGATCCACTGAAGGGATGGAGGGGAGATCTATGTGAGGTTCCTGGTTGCCCTGGAATTGGAGAAGATTGCTCAGGACATGGTGACTGCAATAGTGCAACTCATGAATGTACTTGTGATCCTGGCTGGTCTGGTGTTGGCTGCCATATACCTGACTGTCCTGGTGAACCAGACTGCTATGGACGAGGCTACTGCAATGCAACATTTGATCCTCCCAAATGTAGAAACTGCTCTGTTGGCTACATGGGACGTGATTGCAATGAGCGCTGTGTCAATGGTCAACAGCAACCTATGGACAGTGGGATCTGTGTTTGTGATCCTGGATGGGTTGGCACAAGTTGTGATTCTGAGTGCTCTGGTCATGGAACAATTGTTAATGGACAGTGTGTATGTGAGGAAGGTTGGCGTGGGATGTTCTGTGACTACCCTGGTTGTCCAGGGGATGGTATTGACTGCACTGGCCATGGAGAATGTGATAGCTCTCAACACCTCTGCACCTGTGATCTTGGCTGGAGAGGAGATGGCTGTAACATTGCAGACTGCCCAGGTGAACCAGATTGTAACAATAAAGGCACCTGCAATGACACATTTGATCCACCAAGATGTCTTGATTGTCAACCAGGATTTATGGGACTTTCCTGTGAAGAACCATGTGTCAATGGAACCCAAGATCCTCCCAACAGTGGGATTTGCCGATGTGATCCTTTCTTCACTGGAGTTGGATGTGATGCAGAATGTTCTTTGCATGGAAGAATCGTAGGTGATTATTGTCAGTGTGATCCTACATGGAGGGGACTTCTCTGTGATGAACCAGGGTGTTATGGCAATGGCTCATCCTGCACAGATAGGGGTGAATGCAATGCAGCCACACACATTTGTAGTTGCTGGAGTGGGTACACAGGAGATGGCTGTGAGTTTCTAGACTGCCCTGGAGATCCTGACTGTTATGAACGTGGTGAATGCAGTGACGACTTTGAAACACCCCATTGTATCAACTGCATCTGGCCATACATAGGAAGGGACTGTAACAGTATTTGCCAGAATGGCACTGAAAGTCCTGTCAACAGTGGAAACTGCATCTGTGATGCCTGTTTTGCAGGCATTGGATGCAATGCAGAGTGCTCTGAAAATGGCCAATGCCTCACCAACCCTGACAGTGGATTGCGAGAATGTTCATGCATTACCAGGTGGCGAGGGGACCTATGCAATGTGCCAGGATGTCCTGGTGAAGGTGAAGACTGTAGTGGTCATGGAGACTGCAACACAGGTGTGGGACAGTGCTTCTGTTACCCAGGCTGGAGTGGAGAGGGATGCGAGGTGCCAGACTGTCCTGGAGAACCTGACTGCAATGGTCATGGTGTATGTGTAACATCATCTGATTCACAGCCAGTGAGTAGCCATCATTGTTTTCCTTGAATGTGAATTGTATGATACATAATATTTAAGAGTGAAAGAGTTTTTGATTTATTATTTCCTTTATAGAGGTCATACACAGCCAAAGTTGCATCCTGGAAAATCAATGATGATCAATGATGATGATTTAGATACTTTTCAGTCATGATGCAAATGGATTCTACATATTACATTTTGATAACATTTCAAACTCAAATAATCAATATCTTAGATTTATGTGTAATGTGTAGGCCTATAGGTATTCAAACAAACAACACAACAGTACAAAGTATCAGAATACAAAGTGCTCTGCTTTTGGAAGACATATTATTTTATTAGATTTTAAAGTCACTAAGGGACCAGGGAACTCTTGCACAAGTAGCCCCAGGGTTGATAGTCTGTGGGGTTAAGAATACATACATTGTTTTTTTTTTTTAATATGTTTATGAATTTCCAATCGATGCATATCTGTATATTGCGATTATTACGTACAAAATGATATAGCAAAAATTTTATTTATCTGTCTTGGAAATCTTAATATTTAGATTTTAAAGCAGAAAGGTTAAGTGTTTAACATTAAATAATTTATGTTACTGTTTATATGTGCACAGATCTGCATGTGTGAGAATGGCTACTTTGGAAGTGATTGCAATTTCTTCTGCAAGGAGGGTGAAGTCCAGCCTGACCAATCTTGTAAATGTGACAAATGCTACACCGGATTTGAGTGCAACGTTGAGTGCTCTGGCAATGGAATATGCAAATCTGGGCAGTGTGTATGCACTACCAACGAGATAGGATCGTTTCTGGGACCAGCGTGTGAGTTCAGAGGATGTCCAGGAGAGGATAGCTCTTGCAATGGACATGGCACATGTAATTCTGGCAGCCAAGAATGCACCTGCTATCCAGGATGGAGTGGAGAGGACTGTAGTGTGCCAGACTGTCCAGGAGTTCCTAGCTGTTCAGGTATGCCTGACATCTCTCACTACTACCAAGTACATTGTACTTTCTATTGAACCAATCAGTCATTAGGCATTCAAGTTCTTCTTAAGAGGACTACACTGAATATACATGTATATGCATTCAAGTTCTATGTAATCCCAGTCATTCATTAACATTCAAGCTACATGTACACGTAATTCATTATGCTATTAGATGAATCCAACTTTTCCCAATAGGCCATCTAGTCATGCATCAAGTCACTTCCTGGTGGACCATTCAAGCTCCTTCTTTAGAATAGCCAGTCATGCAGTCAAGTACTTTCCTGATAGACCATTATGCATTCAAGTTCTTCCCAGTAGACATTCTTGTAAGACATGATGCATTCATGAAATTTGATATAAAATGATTTGCCACTTGTAGTATCTGTATACAGTATATGATTTTACTATAAATTGTTGACTTGTATGTTATTGAAGGAATTTCAGTCTCAGCGTATTATGTATATTTTTGAAGCAGTGTCAACATAAATTGTTTACATATATTTTTCGTATGATTGTTAATATCCTTTATACTTATAATTTGTATTGAAAACAAAATATTGATAAACAATGTCAATGAAGTTTCATAATAAAATAAAAATACCAAATAGCAAGTTCATTTTAGTTAACTAATTGATTCTTTAAAGTTCTTCCTATAAAGTTTAGCATTAAAGTTCATCTTGGAATTACTAGTGAAATCAATTTCTCTAACAGGGAATGGAGTATGTGAGGACAAGCAACCAAGGCAGTGCTCCTGCAGTGAAGAATGGACTGGATCAGCCTGCAATGTCCCATGTGTCAATGGCAAGAACACCGATGGATCACAATGCATCTGTGACCCATGCTACACAGGGTTCGGTTGCACAGAGATCTGCAGTGGCAATGGCCAGTGTGACAATGGGTATGAATCTATAGTTTTCAGATAGCTCTGGTTAAAGTCCAGTGCCTCCATGCATTTTAATATGCATACATGTATAATGATGACAAATTGCAAACAAATCTATTTTGATTATTGCACAGAGAATGTGACTGTTATGCATTCAATAAATATTTCCTTTGTATTTATCTGGTGTTTGGGTCTAGGTGCACAGCAAAAATACTTAGTAATGACAGATTTGCGTAAGTTTTAATGTCTCAAGGATGCTTTTAATAGGACTTGGTGTTTAATTTCATTTATTATTGACCAAATTTATTTTTTGTTTTACAGAACTTGTATTTGCGACTACAAGAGTGGTTTTAGAGGTGAACACTGTCAGATATACGGTTGTCCTGGCAACATGATCGACTGCAGTGGTCATGGAACATGCAATACTGGTAGCTGGGAGTGTCTTTGTGATCCTGGATGGCAGGATATAGGGTGTCAAATTCCAGATTGTCCAGGAACTCCTGATTGCTCTGGACATGGTGACTGCCCTGTACCTGCAACTGGCAAGAATCCCTCTTGTCATTGTGAGGATACGTACATGGGACACTCCTGTGAGTTCAGATGCTTCCATGGGGAGCCTTCTTTGGTCAACACGACTTGGGTATGTGAATGTGAAGCATGTTATAGCGGACTGGACTGTGGATTGTTTTGCAACAACCAAAGTAATGTATGTGACAATGACATCTGTGACTGTGGATTTGATGGATGGAGAGGAGATGTGTGTGACCAACCAGGTTGTCCAGGAAAAGAAACAGACTGTAGCAACCATGGTCAATGTAACCTAGCAGATCGATCTTGTTCATGCAATCCTGGTTGGACTGGTATTGGATGCTACATCCCAGACTGTCCAGGAGAACCTGAAGACTGCAATGGTCGAGGTGTCTGTCATCCAGAAGAACCATCTCCTCGTTGTATCAACTGCAGTGCAGGTTGGATGGGAGTTGCATGCGATATCCCATGCGTGAACGGGTCCCAAAGCCCCCCTAATTCAGGCATCTGTGTCTGTCATCCCTGCTTTCATGGAGTGAGTTGTGACAGTCTTTGCTCTGACATAGGTGTGTGCTCTACAGATGGTACATGTGACTGCACTTATGCTGCTGGGAAAGGTCCTTTCTGTGAAATCCCAGGATGTCCTGGCTTATTTGCCCTAGATTGCTCAGGAAGAGGATCTTGTCTTGAAGGTCAGTATATATTTGATTTGTAAATTGTGTTAGACCACCTTAAAGATTCATGTGTAGTTATGGATTTTTTCTTAAAGATTTCTTCAGAAATTATCGTTTAATTCATTAGTATTACTGATGTAATCAATTCATAAACTACAAAGATACATGATTTTGTGGATTATTGAATCAAGATAGGAGTAAGAAAGGGGCTCTTCATAAAAGTGACTGAATTTTTTGTTAGTTTGCTTAAAGAAAGCATGTGTAAGACAGATGAATTGGCATTTGTTACGTAATTCACATACATTTAGATATACAGGTAACTCTGCCTAAGTCGAATCTCTTGGGACCACAGAAATCTGTTCGAAATAGGCGAAATGCGACTTAGAAGAGGTAAAAAACACATGTTTTGCTCATTCTGTTCTGAAAAATTGCTTCAACTAAGGCGATTATTCGACTTATGGAAGGTCGACTTATGCAGAGTTAACTGTACTATATATTTAGTTTCGTCAATAATATTTTCAGTTCAAAAGTCCTGTAAATTGGCCTACATTGTTGGAAATTCCTTTGACATATGCTCTGGCAACAATTGCAAGAGGCTTTAGTTTGTCAAAGATGTAGGGTTATTGTTGCAATTGGGTTTCAGGTTTTGTTCAGGGTTAGAATTACAGTTAAGTATAGTGTTTGGTCCAGGGTTGAAGTTAGGAATCTGGTGAATGTAGGATACTTACCACAGAGCATGTGTTGTACAATTCCCAATGTACAAAAGAGTTGAAATACATGAGCCAGGAAACACTAAACACTGGATGAAAAAATGGAAATATACCGAATTGATCATGTTCTACATGATAGATATTGCCAGGAAATTAAATATATTTCATTCCGAAACCATGTATGTACATGTAGGAAAATGCCTTTGCAACCAGGGTTGGACTGGTGTTGGTTGTGAGGTAGCAGACTGTCCAGGTGACCCAGATTGTAATGGGAGAGGAGTGTGCTTCTCTGATGTGGCTGTCCCTGAATGTAGGAGCTGTGATCCAGGATGGATGGGGGAAGCTTGTGAGATACCTTGTGGACCAGGTATGTTCATGATGTAATAAACTTCATTACCCATAAACTAAAAAAAAAAATCTTTTTGAACAAGATGACGTTTCATTTGATACACGTGGATAAGCTTTGAATTTGTAAGGTTGCAAACTGCAGTGTGGTGATAGATTGTAGTTGGACACTGGCAGCCTCATTGTAAGTCAAAGCTTTCCAAACTGTTAACCTGTTGGATACTCTTGAATTGTGTATGAGGTGAATTTTTTGTATACTCAAGTTCAAGCTTTTAGGCTTAGTATTCAACAAAATTATTCTGAAATGGGGAATTTTCTCATCCATATGTGCATGTACATATCAGATTTATTTCTTTGGTGATTCACGACCCTCATGAAAGATATCTTGAAGAAATTTGAAATCCATAAAATATCTAGGTTGTACTTAATAGCTTCCATTTCAAATGACCTAGTGAAGAAATGACCAATACACATCAAGTATATTAAATACCTTTTTATAATGCAAGTTGAAGTAAGAATTATTTGTTTGTAATACTTTTGGCTCCATGTTGTCAATAGATCATGGAGTCCAGTTCCCAATGGACAGTGGGATCTGTAGATGTACCGACCCTTGTTGGCATGGGGTCAGCTGTCTTGACCTGTGCAGCGGTCAAGGAACCTGCACAAATGACCGTAATGTTCAGTGTGACTGCCAGGACAGCTACTGGGGAGAATTCTGTGAGATTGCGAGCTGCTACGGTGATGGTCTTCCATGCTCGGGTAATGGAGTGTGTCAGCAAAACAGAAGGTGCAAGTGTGACTATGGGTGGACTGGTCTTGGTTGTGAGACACCCGTCTGTATCAATGACTGCAACGGATACGGTGTTTGTGATGGATCGAGTGGTGTGCCCCAGTGCCAGTGCGACGAGGACCACTTTGGAAGGGACTGTGGATATTCCTGCATGAATGGTACTGTCCACAATGAGACCTGTGTTTGTGATCCCTGCTCCTCTGGTCCAGCTTGTGATCAAGAGTGTGCTGGACATGGTAGATGTCTGGATGGAGCTTGTCATTGTGATCAGGCATGGTGGGGTAAGGATTCATCTGCTTCATATACAGAATTATGCTTTAATTTAATTTGTTGTCATATTTTTTTCAGTGAATGCTAGCTGTCTACAATCTTAATCAGAAGTGAAGATTTGTTTTGCAATGGCTATCAAGGATTAGAAAAGTCTTTCTATAAATAATTTTGCTTATGTGCACTGTAATTCTTACTGTGCCTAGGGGTTTAGCATCCTTCATATTTTTACCAAAATGTGATCAGTGCTTACTTTTCAAATGTCTGCACTTAATTAACCATCTATTATTTCACAAAGTGTTCTGTACAAAACTTGTAGGAAATTTATAACCATTTCTTATGATACCAAACATTATACCTAATTATACCCAACTTAATGCATAAGAATTATTGAAAATTACATTTGAGTTTCTTTTTTGTCCATTATTGTTTTGTTTGTCATTACTATTGTTTCATGTTGAAATAAGGTAATATCTTTTTAAAAATCTCCGATTCTTTTCAGAAAATTTCTGTGGTAGCGTGTGATTATAATCATATGTTTAGAATGCTTGATTTATGCTCGAAATTTTGATATACATTGACCACCATATACTTTTCCTGTGGTCAAGCAATTAGTAAATGAAAATGACAAGACTGTCTGTCACATGTACATAAGATCAGCACTGGAAGAGTTAAGCATTTATTATTGAACTGATAATCTGATAAAGATTTTTTAACATTGAATGACATCAATTATTTATCATTGTTCATATTACAACTTACGCGATTCAGTGGTTCGGTTTAATGGAAAAACTTCTTTATAAGGTGGAAATAAGTCTTGACTAAATTTAATTATAATTCTTCATTTAGGCAATCATAAATTCAAATGGAGTAATTCAAGGTGGCCATGAATGTTAACCCCCAAGACTTTTATTGCATAAAAGTGTCATTTCAGAGAGACTTATTACTCTTTAATATGTCCCATGTGAACTTGTTGAAACATAATGATGCGAACCTTTACTATTGTTTCTGTGTATGTGAAGGTGCTTGATAGCCACTCATATTGTGACACATGAGGCTTGAAATATATCTTGGTACTATATGTGATAATGAAATGAGACTTCAGCTCCATGCACGTGTAGTTAATAAATTTGCATTTGACCTCGATTCAGGTCCAGATTGCAGTTACCGTGGCTGTCCAGGAGAGGGAACCAACTGCACCGGACATGGATACTGTGATGCTCTCCGTCAACAATGCAGCTGTATGAATGGATGGAAAGGCCTGGGGTGTAATGTTCCTGATTGTATTGGAGAGCCAGACTGTGGAGGCAATGGTATGTTACAACCTTGTTAATATGAACTGATTTTTATTACACATGTATTTTCCAGAGACTACAGCTCAAGTAACTTACGGCATTGGTAACTTTAGTTGAATGATAGGAAACAGGTGAATAATATCCTGTCGCTTAATATATATATATATATATGTGTGTGTGTGTGTGTGCGCGTGTGTGAACAGAGAATGATGGAACGGAATGAAGCAGGTCAATCGGTGTATTTACAAGCTTTCGGCTCCTGGTCTTCTTCAAGTTTATTTGCTAAATCAAACAGAATGAAGCAAATATTAATAATAAGCAACTTAACAAAACTAAAGACAACAGAACAGAATTATCATAAAGCTGGCAACATAAATCAACAGGAGTAAGTGATATATATATATATATATACTTTTATCAAACTAATCTTTATCGAGTTACAGGAGGTCTATTTTGCCTTTAGTTCATTCTGCTGTTACATGTATCTCACTAGGTTACTGCAATGGATCTTATGAACCGATACCACAGTGTGATTGCTATAATGGATGGATAGGAGAAACATGTAATTTCCCCTGCATCAATGGAGCTCAAGACCCACTAGACGCCGACCAATGCATCTGTCAACCATGTTTTGGTGGGTTAAGCTGTGATCTGGAGTGCAGCAATCGAGGGAGCTGCTCACAAGATGAAGTCTGCATGTGTGATCCATTCTTCAAGGGGGAGCTGTGCCAAGATTTTGACTGTCCAGGAGAACCAGACTGCTTGGATCGAGGATCATGCATCTTCAGAGATGACGAAGCTTTCTGTCTCTGCGATCCTGGGTTTACATCAGAAAACTGCAGTGAGCTTGTGTGTCCTGGACAGCCTCAATGCTCAGGCTTTGGTGAATAATGGCTTCTTTAACCCATTGATTGCGGGAATAGGATAGTCCCTGTATTAAGATCTATAGGAAAAAGAATTCAGGAGTCAGTGGGTCAATATGTTGGAACACTTCCAAATCATCTAGTATAAGTTTGAGTATTCATTTTGCATAATCATCAGTTTATCAGCTTTCATATTAGTTGTAAATATCATTTGGTAAATTGACCTATTTGGCTCCTGTTGTGTTGTTTCCTGCATATATTTGGTTCTAAATTCTTGGGTTTATGACAAATGCTTACAGAATTTTTTTTGTTAGCTCAGATAGATATTAGATCACATGGGCTATAATAATGGATAATGTCATCAGCTCACATCAGACAAGCTGACAAAGTAATAATGAAACTACAGGGAGTGGAGACAAATTGAATGCTGACATTAAAGTACAACTAGAACCCTTGTCAACAAAGTTGGTGTTAGACAAATTGCCATTGGAGCCCACTGAATGTTGCTTAAAAGGAGAAAAGTTGACAGCTGAGTACTGTTTCATAGCCATTACAATCAAATGACTTTTGTATACATGAAGGTGAAGCATTGTACTTCAATTTAATCTCCCTGACAAGATGTGGTTATAGATATCATATATGTGTTTATTATTCATCATTTATTTGACAGCATGCATTCATTGATTGAATATAAATGGGTCGGTCGAAGTGACTACAGTCGTCTATTTCCTCGAGGGGCGAGAGCCCCGAGAGAAATAGACGATTGACTGTAGTCGCTGAGACCGACCCCATAGATCGCACTAGATTTCCGAATAAAGGCCCTGTATATTTGTTTTATATCCCTCATCAACAAATATATTTGGATTTAACTTTAATCTAGATATGGCGAATTAATGTTAGATGGTATAAATCTCGCGTTGTTAAATCTATATACGGTTAGAGCAAAACACAGTGGACGCTAACTAACTTAATCTTAGAATAGATTGACGCGATTGATAGTCGCCGAGCCTGAGACCGACCCGGCGTAGATCAAAGTAAATTTCAGAATAAAGGCCCTTACATTAATTTTCTTTTATAGGCCTCTAACTTTTAGGACTAGGTTGTCTATAACATCAAGTTAATTTTAATCCTGTTATAAAGTGTTAAAGGGTAGTACTAGATCTAGATCTATACCGTAACGTAATCGGTGAAATTCCGAAAGTGAAAAGTATATGGCTAGTTATGAACTGCACAGGCACAGTTAGATTAAATAAATAAAAAATAATTTAATACTAGGCTAGGCTAGGCCTAACTTAGTCTTCGGGTCGGCTAGTCAAGGATTCTATTTCCGAACAGATTGCATTACCAAACGTGTACAGTTAAACGCCTAAAATGGGTTTTCATACGCGTGGGATTACACGTATGAAAACCACACTATTGAAACAAAGGTTGTGTCTTTTTCCCATAGGTTTTACACGTTCGGAAATACAGTACCTTTTTCAAGGGACCAAAACGCCGCGTCGTTGGGAAGGGGTTCACTCGGAAGGGAATATTGTATTAAATCTACGTTGTCTTTTTAAAATTCCATCAACTTCTTTTTCTGTAGGACTTTGAGCATTTATTATGTAAGTTTGACAGATATTCGTTTGATATTTTATTTGCTATCGTTGATTTTCTGAAAAGTGTTCGGACACTGGATCCACCACCATATTTAATTAATATTAATTACTACTACTGTTAGAGTCTGGTAGGCTAACGCTAAATAGATCTATATTTAGGTCTAATTTTGTTACTAGGCCTAACTAAAAAGTAACACAAAACAGTATTAACAAACAGTTAAAAAGAGTCAAACGACATAATTATTTATGACAGTTTACACTCAAATGAAATTTTACCTGATATAACCGAACACGGTAGATAAAGTTTACCTGATAACTCAGGCTGAATATAGGCTACTTCATTTGTTTCCAATCCTGGTTTGTTTTTGGTCCTCGTCAATTAAAATCATTTTTTTTTTCCTTTCAACGGACACTAGGTATAGGCTAGACATAGGTCGCCATGTTTTGATTTCGACTGATGACGTGCGCGTTACGACGCACATTAGCTAGTACAATTGCGCATGTTGATAAACAGCTGATCTACTGACCTACATCCAATTACATTTACATAACCAACACGTCGTGTGTCCGGACAGGTCACTTTTAAACAGTAAATCGAACACAATTTCATGCAAATTGTCAAGAATCTTTGACAAGATAAGTTGACAGAATTATTAATTGCAAATATTTACTGGGCTTAGTGTTACTTCATGCATATTTTGCAAAATTGACGGCTATTTTTTGTTCAGTGTCCACCCCCCCCCCACCCCCCTCACTTTTCTTTATATGGATTTATGAAAATTCTCGGGCTCGGCGTAGTTTCACTGGTGCCCGCGCCGTCCCATCGCGGGAGTTACCCGAGGGAGACTACTGGCTGCTTGCCGTACGCATCAAGAGAAATGATTCTAGGGAGCAAGGGGCAGTCGGAGGCATGATAGTAAAAAAACTATCATACTCTGAAAAGTTTGACGTCACTAAACCTATTTTTCTCCCGGAGTAATTTCTTTTTCTGGTAGAATTATGATTAATCACATAAAGTGCTCTCAACCAATCCAAGAGCAAGAAATGTTTAATGAGGGATATAAATGTACTTATTGATTTTGTTCAGCTGTCTCAGGGCTTACCATGACCTGTAGGTCTTCATTCCTGACCAAGCTAGTGCAATCACTAGAAAAGTACCAAGTGTCATGAATATATCTATTACCACAATAATATTTATGTTTATTATTGTTTTATTCCAGGAACGTGTACTTTGATTGGTGATACACCCCTCTGTATCTGCCAACATGGATTTGATGGTGATGCCTGTCAGACCTGCCGTCCTCGATTCACAGGGGATACCTGCAACCGTTGCAGTGATGGATACATCGGGTACAACAGCAGCTGCAGCATCTACTGTCTCCATGGTTACGCTTCTGAGACAGGAGGAAATGATTGTGAGTGCTATGATGATGATGAGCATGGCCACTGGAGCGGAGAGAGCTGTCTTCAGTGCATCTATGGATTTGCCCTGCCTGACTGCAAACAATGTGAAAGAAGTAAGAATTGTGCTTCATACGAACCTCTCTAGTGGTTTTGTATGATTGATTCATGTACAAGGCATTTTTTGTAATGATTCAGTGAAAGTACATTAATTGTCCTCTTGTAGGTAAGCAGCCCATGATAACATGATATGTACTTCTCACAGAAAGAATAAGTAACCAGATATTTATTCCTCACTCATGTAACAGCATTATCAAAGTATCATAAAACTTGAGATAATTGCACAGCAGATTTTATCCTGATTTATATTTGTCAGTTGTTCCCTCAGCAAGATTGTGTTCACAATATGTCATGGATTAATAAGATTGATAATCAATTGCTATTTTTTAACAACCTCAAATGTTTGTTTTTTTCATTCTTGCAAATTTACTGACTTAATTCAACTTTGCTGAGTTACAAATTCTCTTATTAAACTCTTACATGTATTTCAGTAATCATTTTTGTGTATATAGTATTGTAATTATTCTGTAGAGTAAAAATTCCTTATCAAAAATATGTAGTATATATTATACTAAGTGCATAGGGAGTTTTATTGTGTATATTTGTCAGTAATTAACCAATGTTTTCATATCATTTTATCCCAGACTATGTTGGAGATTGCAGCATCAATTGCATAGAAGGTCAAGGTACTTACTCTGACCCCAGAGATGGGTCAGGAGGCGAGAGTGCCCTTCGACCATTTCTACAGTGTTTCACACCAAGGAATAGCAACTCGGATGGCATTGCGTGGTTTGGCTATGAAAACCTAAATACTCACAATATCTACCTTCCCATTGGTCCTGCCAATCACTTTGATTTCCACATCAATGGAGGCCAGCCCACTAAATTCAAACCAGGGCGCCACAACAGTTCTGTTAGAATCATGTAAGAATTTCATACCCATTTCTTAGACTCCCAAGAGCGCATAATAAGAGAAAAGGAGCATGATACGACAATGAATGTATCCTAGACAAAATAATGCACTTTATTTTAGGGCTGCTATTTTGTGCATAATACACACATGATTTGGTAAATACTGGGTTCATGTATGTGATTATCCAGATCTAGCATTAGGCCACCTGATATCAGTCAAAGGTCATTTGATTTCCCACACCATGATAGCTTCTTCTTCACAGATCCTGCACGATGCAGGGTTTTTGAACTGAGTTCTTGTAAAAGTAATGCTCTTTTTATGCAGTTTTTTATAGTTTCTAGACACGATTTTTGTTGCTTAATGCACCAGTTTTAGTGCACTTCGTAGGAAAAATGTGATTAACCCTAAAAGGGCCGGGTTATTTCGGCTTTGCCACAGCCTGGGGGTGGGGGGTGGATCCCCCCCCCTCGAGAATTGGTGCATTAAGCAACAAAAATCGTGTCTCGAAATTATTAAAAAACTGCATAAAAAGAGCATTACTTTTACAAGAACTTAAGTGGCGTCGACCTCGCGATCGCACTGAAAATCGGCACGCACGATGTCCACAACGTAATCTACAAAACTGTACAGTTAAATACTCCAAAATAATTTCACATTAAAGTAGACATCCGAAGCCGATCCCAAATATCAAGATTATTATACCAATAGAAAGCTCTTTGACCCCCAGAATAACATAAAGTGGCGTTCAACCAACAAAACAAGTTCAGATTCGTGAAATATGCGAGTAAACTCCCCCCAAATATCAAAGACAAATACGCCGATTTGCATATAGAAAACGTGTCCTCTGCCCGTGACGTCATGGAAGGCAATCATGGCTATAGTGAAAGTGACTAGCTGTGGTATTTCCACATAACTGCAATCCTGTCAGAGGTTACAATTTTTCTTGTTAACGAGTTCTTATGGATGTTTTGGGGTTTTTATTTTGCATAAATAATAATGAGGCAACATTTTAAAGACGTGGCTTACTATTTATATCCTCACCATCTCCGTTTTGGTAGAGTAAAGACGAGTTTACTGCTCGAAAACGGTGAAATCAATACCGTATGCACTTTTGGGTGGGCGGGTGCACATTACAGCCATATCTTGTCATCAGCTCCGCAGAGGAGCAATTTCGTGAAAACAAGAGGCTTAGAGTTATCATACTTATAATGGATGTTTGTGACTCCAAAAAAGGATACGGTACAAGTAAAATATTTGTATAGATATATCAAACTTGAATTTGTTCTGTGATAACTCCTTGCTCCGACTAGCGCAGTTCATTACTTCCGTCCAAATCAGTATCACCACCTTCTTCATCTTCTCCAATGAACTCCTCGGATCTTCGGATGTCTACTGTAATCATTTATTCTAATTTATGCATGAAATCAGAATTTTGCTCTAAATCATTAAATAAAGCTCAAAAAATGCTAATTTGGCATATAGATACTCTTTCTAGTATTCTTAGCAAATATACCTGGAAAAAATTCAGTATCAAAATTAATTTCTTATGTATTTCTTTGTTTTTTTACCTTTTGTTTTTCATTGTTTTTTATGAAATTTGTCGAGGACACTTTTGCAATCATAAACAGCATAAAATAAATTAATTTTAATCCGTAAAAGTAAAAGTATTCATAGATTTATAAATTTTGGCTGAAAACACATTTTGTATTGAAATTACAGTATACATGAAATCATGTTTTTGAGCAATTTTTGGTGTGACATGCAAATACGAAATGTTGCACAACTTTGGAACCACATGCCAGGACATTCAATCTTATGATCAGTTGTAACTCTTCAGTACATGGTTTGCCATAGACTTACGATTGATATCCATCGTAAGATTGATTGTATCTCTTTATGTTACAGGCCCCTGAACTAATAACAAGGAAAATGTATTTGGATGAGGCTTGCAAGAAATACAAGTATTTCAATAGCAATCAAAACAGTATGTTGCTTAGATAAGGTTTGATATGACTTGCATGTATTATGCTAAAAAAAAAATTATAGACTGATCTAGGTTAGCCATTGTCTTTGTAAATGATTATAAAAGTTGTTTGACTGCGTGCACAAATTGCATATTGATATAGTTTTCAGGAGCTCAGAAGGGATAGATCAATTTCCATAAGTTGACTTTAAGTTGGCTCTTCTGAACAGAATGATCCCTGTATAAAAGTAACCTTTGTATTTCTAGAATTTAGATTATCTGTTGTCAAGATCTGTGTTAAGTCTTCTTTGGAAATTTTATATTTTTAATACTTTTATGTGTCATTTTAATCCTATTTTACAGGTTCATTGATAAGTCTTCAGCGACATGGTTCTTGTCATATAGCCCTTCAAACACACAGTTTAGAGAGACTGCTTCTATTGTAAATAGCACTGTCCGTCTGTGCACATCACAAGATGAGGAGATGGCTCTTGTAAGTTGCTATAAATAAATACTTAAAGATAAAGTTGAGTTCTGGTTATGAGATTGAATTGTGAAACAAACTGTCTCAAAGCAATTGGGAAAGGTTGATTATATAGCACATAAGAATTGGTGTATGCTGTAAGGTTTTGGAATCACCAAATGATAAAAAATTTACTCAAATCCTGCTGAGAGTCACATGCACCGCACACAGAAATGTGTATATGGAACTACACACAAAGATTTGGTCCGAACATTTCAGCTGTTTAATGTCATATTTTGAATGTGAGAGCATTTGAAGAGCAATCCTTTTCAGGGGACATATCTTTTATGATGATCTTCCAAACTAACATAAAAATAATGAGAAAGCTCACAAATTATTTTTTACCTTTCCCAGAACTCAAGCTTCCCTTTAATGTTGCAAAGGTGGGGGGGGGGGGGGGGGGGGGAGCAGAATCAACTCTCCCTAGACAATGCCACAATATGTTCGAGGGCGAATTTTGTGTGTCTTGAGTAAATGACTTCATAGCCTAGAGTTTTACACATCTTTTGATAGCCGGAGAGGCCGGTTGGACAGAAGGACTTTCCTCGCTATAGATATTATCTCATTATATCAGAACATACATAAAAAGGCACATATGGGACTAGATTCTACATGTGCACTAATGAATGTACCTAGTCCTGCTGCTGCTGCTGCTTATATACACATGTATTAAATGTGTATATAAGCATCAGCAGCAGGACTAGATTCTACATGTACAATGATGAATGTGCCTAGTCCGGCTGCTGCTGCTTATCTATACATGTTTAATACATGTAGCTATATAGGCATTAATAATATGCTAATCCTCTTAATTAGCTAGTAACATAACTTGATTATTTACTACAATAAATCAATGTACCTACCTATTTTCCTAGTCTTCGGACTACGCAAGCCATTCAAGTAATTTAAGTCACGAAAGTGCATATACCCCCCTCGGGACCCCGCCTTCCTCTGTGCACGTACGCATGACGCGCGCACACAATCATCCTCTTTCCTTCTCGCAGCCTAAAGAGTTGCAGCTAAGTCACAATCTTGCGCAAAAAATTCAGAGTTTTTCTCTTATAGCGCGTTTTCTGTTGACTTTTGCCAATATTTCCGTCCTAAACTTGTTTTAATTCTGTTTTAGTGTCGGTTTATGTCTGTCACGTACACACTTTGGTGATATTTGAGCTTAATTTCATACCTCATTTTTTTCACCTCTTTTGTTGTTGCCTTGGGCATTCGCTGTGGCGTATTGCCCGGGCGTTCAGCCCTGTTCGTTCCGTTATTATTGCGGTGTGTGGCTGTTTGTGTGCATATACCCTTACGAGAGTGTTGTATTGTTCTTTTATGTGTGAGTGGAATTTTCCATACACTAGAGTTGGAAATTTCCATTCCCTTTCGCTCTCGTGTTGTTACGCCCTTTTTCTTTACACTTAGTGTTATTGTTTTAACTCTGTTTATATCTCCTTACAGGTGATAATGAGTTCGTCTGAAGAAGAGCAGTCGAGGTCTTGGTTGCCTCCGAACTCTTCTAATTCTTCTTTCATCCCTTCCACTACTCTTACTTATAAGGGCGTCAGCCCAGTGAGCATGGTGGAGACCTCTGTGTTCCGCTCGCCTTCCAGCGAGTCTAACACGATGGTCAGGGGAGGTAAGGGCGTTAGCCTGTCGGCTCATACTGGTATTTTTATACCGGGAGTGTCGAGCAAGACGGGCTCTATAGGTAAGTTAGGTGTTCACCCCGTTTCGGACCGAACACCCATCATTAGCAATTCTGGCTCCCCCCAACTCACGACCACCGTGTCTGCAGTTGGAGGGGCGGTAGCTAGTATTACCGGGTCCTCTCGACCCCCGACCACCGAAAGGAGCTTGGAGGGGGCATTAACTGGTAAGACCGCGAAGCGGTCAGCTAATGATGTTACTGGGTCTTGCCGACCCCCGACCACCGTTGGGGTGCCTAGCGAGATTTCACCCAGTGATACTGGCTTCCCACGACTCCCGACCACCGTCGGTGTGTTTGGGGGAATTACAGCTGGTATCGCAAATCCGCACCCCGCTAAGAAGACCTCCTCTTCGAGCAGGCTCTCGCAGCGGAAGACTGCTGGTTCCCGCCAGCCACTGACCACCGTTAGTGCTCCGGGAGTTTTACCCAGCAGTGCTGCTATGCAGCAGCCCGTCCATTCCCCGGCAGGCAATGCGAATCGGGGCTCTGGTCGGGGAAGCACAGTCCCTGTTATTGCGGCCGATCCGCTCCCTTCCACTGGGGAGTTCGGCCCGGACAATTTGGGTAGTGTGGCTCCTATATTACAGCCAAACACTTCCCGTGCTTCTAAACGACCTTCTACTGTGGTGGCTCACACCCCCACAAAGAAGCGTAAATCCAAGAAGGGTAAATCCAAGGATAAACCCAAGTCGGGGAAGACGGCTCAGCCCTCTCCTCCCCCCGACTCTCAATCTGAATTACTCAGATTATTAAGACTCTTTGCAGAGCAGCGTCGGTGGGATTCTAACCCCCCGACGCTGCCAGCTACTGAGCCGGGTTCTCCCCAGTCAGTTGTCACTGTAACGGAGGATGTTCCCGAGCCGGACCCCGGTGCTTTTGGCCCGGGCTCCGATGTCCGTGATCAGAACCCCGGACAATTTTGTCCGGAGGCGGTATCTCGGCCCACTCCCCCTGTGCCTGCGGCTCTTGGAGCCCCGCCGGGTGAGGAGTCTGTCCCTGGTCCGTGGGTATATCCATCCCCCTGGGATGTTCCCCCCCGGACTACTTCTCCCGATTTTGATTCTGTCTCGCAGGTTTCTTCCCTGTCTGCTTCAGAATCTCAGGCCGGCTTGGACCCCCAGCCTTGCCAGGCTATGGCGGCAGATGCCAAGGCCCTGTTAGAGAAGTATATGCCGGGCATTTTTTCCCCAAGTCCGGTCGGACAATGATCAGCCGTCGCTGTTATTCAGACAGCATGGCCCGACTCCTGGTATTCCTCTTACAGAGGATTTCAAACAGGAGTATGGGAATAGGGAGGCACTCGCCGATGCGGGTCGGGCCTCCCGACGTCCCCACGGCAGTGCTTTCTCTTTCTATCCGGAGGACACCCAGGGCTTCTTTTCTGCCAAGGGTTTGTCTCAGGAGATTATTGGTATGGGACAACGTCTGAATATCAACTTCAAGACTCAGTCCTATAGAACCGCCGAGAAGCCCCTAGTGAACCTTGAAACCAAAGTCAGGTCGGGCTTGAGATTATCGGCTTACTTGGGTTCACTGTTGCGCCTTAGGGCCAGATCAGCTGAACTGAATGTGACCGAGGAGGACTCCAATTTATTGGACCAACTCCTGCTTTTGTTAGCTGGACTTCAGTGGTCTCAGCTCTCATCAGCGGCTATTGACATCACACATCAAGTTGGCGCTCTCCACACTGGGAGTGCTAGAGAAGGATATCCCGCCTCTCTTGCGGGGTATCCCTTCCTCTCATCTGAATCTCTTTGGGGGCCAGTTTAATGAGGTTTTCCACAAAGAGATAGAAGGTCGCAAGCAGGCGAAGGAGATGGCTAGACAGTTCTTGCCTCCTCAGTCTGCTCGGTCTATTCCGAAGGCTAAGTCAGTCTCGACAGGCGTTAAGCGCTCAGATCGTCGAGTGACTGTGACTATCCCTCGGGTTGTGACCTCTACCCAGGCGCCGTCATGGGGCAGTCGAGGTAGAGGCTCGGCGAGAGGAAGAGGGGGGCATAAGTCCGCCGCTAGGGCCCCGGCCCGGCCTAAGTCGGCCTTTTGATGCCTTGCCCCGAGTGCTTGTGGACAGTGTAGGCGGGCGGCTCCAGAGATTCCTCCCAGCATGGGAGGCAATCTCCGGCGACGCCTTTGTGCTATCCGTCGTGCGCGACGGCTTCTACATAGATCTGATCCAGCCGATTCCAAACGGCGCTATCAGAAGTCGCCCGCCTCCAATGTCCGCCCTTTTTCAGCAGCACATCTCTTCAGAGATCGGCAGGCTGCTGGAAAAGGGCGCCATAGAAAGGGTTAGAGATCATCCTCATCTCTGTCTCTCCCCTATTTTTGTTATTCCCAAGCGCTCGGGAAGTCTAAGAATGATCCTAAATATGAAAAGGATCAACAGGTTCATCCCTCCAGTGCATTTCCGCATGGAGACCTTGGCATCTATTCTGCCCTTGATCAAACGGGACGACCTCGCGATCTCCCTCGATCTCAAAGACGCATACTTTCACATTCCCATTCATTCTCTGTCGAGAGATTTGCTGGGATTCGCGTTCCAGGGTGAAACTTTCCGATTTCGTGCCCTGCCGTTCGGGCTGAGACCAGCCCCTCGAGTCTTCACTCGAAAAGTGTCGGCCCTGGCCGCGTTTTTACGGAACCGCGGCCTCCGATTGTTCATCTATCTAGACGATTGGCTCCTAGTTGCAAACTCAGAGCCCCTCTTGTTGGATCAGTTACGCCTTTTACTGCGTCTAACGCAAGACTTAGGCTTTCTGATAAACTGGGAGAAATCGGAATTATCTCCCACACGTACCCCAGTGTACTTAGGTGCGGAGATAGACATCCTGAATCAGCTTGCCCGCCCCAGTCGGGACAGAATTCGGACTATCACCATGACCGCACGGTCATTGCGGGTGGCCCGCAGGGTCAGAGCCAGACAATGGCTTCAATTCCTGGGCTATCTGGCCAGCCTAGTGGACGTCTTACCAGACTGCAGGCTGTTGATGAGGCCCTTCCAGAGGCACTTCCTCAAGTTTTTCAAACCGGGCAGAGATTCTCCTTTGGGGTGGATTCCGATCCCAAGAGATATCAAGCTCCTTCTCGCCCCATGGTCGAACAGTTCGTTTCTTGCCCAAGGCAAGCCTCTCAGCACCCCTCTTCCGTCAGTTTCCCTGACGACAGACGCCTCCCTTCTCGGTTGGGGCGGTCATTGTCGGGGCGAGATGATTTCAGGGGACTGGTCTCACTTGAGAGTTATTCCCCATATCAATGTTTTGGAAATGATGGCAGTCAGCCTGTCTCTTCATCATTTCAGGCCCGCTCTTGTTGGTCGCACTGTACTCGTTCTTTCGGACAATGTCACAGTAGCTGCTTACATCAATCGCCAATGCGGCACTCGGTCTTCCTCTCTGAACACCTTAGCTGCCCAGTTATGGAGGTGGTGTCGGTCCATGAACATTATACCGGTGGCCTCCTACATTCCCGTTCACGACAATCTGATCGCGGATTTTCTGTCTCGGGGCAGATGCCTCCCGTCAGAGTGGACTCTTCATCCGGAGGTGTTTACTCTTCTCCAAGAGGTATGGGGTCCTCTGGAGATCGATCTTTTTGCCTCCACCCTAAATCACCGACTCCCGAGGTATTGCTCGCGAGTTCAGGATCAGGAGGCGTGGGCACTGGATGCCTTCTCCCTCCATTGGGGAGCTCTCCGGGGGTACGCCTTTCCCCCCCATTCCTCTGATCCCTCAGGTCCTGAGAAAGGTCAAGGAGGACAGGGCTTGGCTCTTGTTGATAGCCCCACATTGGCCAGCGAGACCTTGGTTCCCAGACCTACTGAGTCTCCTGGCCGGCCAGCCGTTTCCCCTTCCTCTCAGAGAGGATTTGATTATTCAACCCCTCTCGGGGATTGTTCATCAACGCCCAGCAGTTCTCCACTTGACTGCCTGGCCGTTGTTGGGGAAGACGCCAGAAACTCGGGACTCTCCGAGAGAGCCTCCCAGTTTGTGATGAGAAGCCGTAGAGACTCCACTAGAGATCTCTACAATTCTCGTTTAGGGGCTTTCTTTTCTTGGTGCGAGAACCAGGGTGTCTCGCCGCGTGAAGCCCCCATCGGTGTTATTGCCGATTTTTTGATCTCCGATTTCAACCATCTGTGGCTATCGTTCGGCTATTGCCGCCATCCACATTGGTTTTGCTGACGGTTCGGGAGTCTCCAACTCCCCTCTCTTGACTAGGTTGACTTGCTCCTTCTTTTTGCAGCGTCCATCAACTCGTAGTCTGACTCCGTCTTGGAGTCTACCCAAGGTCCTTGATGCACTTGACAAGCCACCTTTTGAACCGTTGGGTAATGCGTCTCTTCATCATTTGACGGTCAAGACGCTGTTTTTAGTCGCTATTGCTTCAGGACAGAGGAGGAGTACTCTCCATGCTCTTTGTATCACCCCGGGTCACATCCGTTGGGAGAACCGTGGTGTGCGACTTATACCTAAGCCCTCATTTATTGCCAAAAATCAGACTGCTTCCTCTGGACCAGTTGAGATTTGTCTTAGACCGCTTTCGGACCATTCCTCAGTACAGGAGGACAAGGTCTGGTGTCCGGTGAGGGCCTTGAAATGGTATTTGGATAGAACGAAGACTCTCCGTAAGGGTGATCAGCTCTTTGTCATCACTCGAGAGCCCTTTTCCCCTGCTTCCAGAGAATCCATCTCTAGATGGATAGTTGAAGCAATCCAGGCAGCTGGGCCGGAGGCTCTAGTGTCGGATGGGAAGCCCCGTGCTCACGATACCAGGGGCATCAGTGCTTCATGGGCTCTTTTCCAGGGGGTGCCCCTAGTGGATATTATGAGGGCGGCTTATTGGCGCTCCTCCACTTCTTTTACATCCTTTTATTTAAAGGACATTCTGTCAAGTGAAGAGTCTTTTTCTATCAGGACGTTGCAAGCTGCAACGTCCTCCTTGGTTTCCCGTTAACCTTCCTCTTGGGACACGCCCCCCATTTGAATCTGTGCTTGTCTAGCAAAATAGGTAGGTACATTGATTTATTGTAGTAAATCAGTAAAATCAGAACTGATTTTATTATTTGCTAGATAAATCTATGTACCTACCTATGTCACACCCTCCTACCCCACTCCTTGCCCAGCAACATGTCAAGGCTTGTCTGAGGCTGCTCGTAAAGAGGATGATTGTGTGCGCGCGTCATGCGTACGTGCGCAGAGGAAGGCGGGGTCCCGAGGGGGGTATATGCACTTTCGTGACTTAAATTACTCGAATGGCTTGCTTAGTCGGAAGACTAGCAAAATAGGTAGGTACATAGATTTATCTAGCAAATAATAAAATCAGTTCTGATTTTACTGATTTGGGAAAATGTGCTATAAGCATTACTTTTCAATGCTTAGTTTCTGACTACAAGTTAAGTCCATCACACTTGTGAGCTCATGAAAATTGATTTGGAATGTCTGTTTAATAGGGTACAGTGCATCTCAGAATAGGGCACACTCATGGTATGAAAAAAAATTTCCATTTCTGTTCAGGGCCAGGCTTGCTGCGCTGTGAAAAAGGCACACCCTGCATCACAATCATCACCCAGATGGCACCATATCTCTTTACTATACTTGTACGGTGTGCAGTGACTGCATTCTTCAGCTGAATGATTTTTGTCCATTTGAGACTCCTAATCTTTTTCTTTGTTTTAGACGCATGAGATTTAGCATGTTACAGCCGACCTTGCTGTTAAGGTTCTTGCTGCATTGGAATTACATGGAAGCAAATTCGGGACTGTGACAATATTCCTGTTATAACCATTGCCTCATTATAGCGGACCTTGTTATGTCGAGTTTTCCCTGTAAATTATATGTTCACTGTTAACTTATAATGTGATACAGCTAGTATGTTCATTGTCCCTTAATACAATTTTTATTTTCCTCTCGTTTGATACAGGAGGCACAACTGCAGTCAGCTAATGACAACCTTTGCATTTGCAGCCATGGGTACTGGGGACCAGCCTGTCAGTATGAGTGTATTGGAGGGTCGGGCAATCCTTGCTTTGGCAACGGCATCTGCAACTCATTATCAGGACTATGTCAGTGTAAAAGTTTTGTTGACCAGACTTCAGCTAACTGTACCTTGTGTTCTGAGGGAAGGTATGGTATAGACTGTTCTGTTGCATCATGTGCCTTACTTGAAGATGCAAATGGAATGCGCTTCGCAGCTGCATACGGTCATGGACACTTCACAACATTTGATGGATCATCATACACATACCATGGGGAAGGGGAGCATCATTTGATAAATGGTACTGTACAACTACAAGCGAGATTAGTGCCTTGCAGACCTATAAATGCAGCAACTTGTATCAATGCACTAGCATTTTCTACAGGAGCTAGAAAAACAGTTGCCATCCATGGCGGTTACACAGAACATGATCTCCAGTTCAACACTTGGATTGATGGAGAATTGAGAAACATTGTAAGTGATCTTATGCTTGGCCATGGCTTTTACATAAGTCACATTTCTTATGACCACTACCTGATCTACAAGAATGGCTTCATGAACATAGATATCCACATCAGAGGGCGCTATATCGATGTCTTCATCAAATCCACATTTGCTACCTGTAGTGAAATTTATGGACTGCTTAGTACATGCAATGGAAACCCATATGATGACTTTATCCTCTCTGATGGAACCCACCTTGACCTAAATAGAAGCAGTGCATATTCCTTAAGTCAAGATACCATTCACCATGTATTTGGACTCTCTTGGAAAATTGAAGACTCTTCACTCCTGTCATCAATCTATCTGTATGGCCAGTATCAAGAAGTTCATGATATTGAGGGTTCAGATGCAGGATATGCCCTTTATTTTGAAGATTCCTCTCTGAAATCAGCTGCCTCTATCAATACCTTTACTGGACCAGATGTCACATTTGAACTCAATGTAAAGCCAGCCAAAGAATCTCCTGAATGCACTGCAGTTTTCTCCTACTCTCTCACAGAAACATTTGGACTGCTGTTGTGTGAAAACTATCTGACAATTTCAATCGGGCCTCATCATGTCAGTAAATTCAATATTGAGCTGCGGGTGGACACGTGGTATCAGATCTCCATCCTTTGGCTTCGTTCAGTTAAAAGGCTTCAATTGTATGCCATATCTGATTCCTCTTTTCAAACTGATGTCTTTGTTGTTGATGCTAGCCTCTCTGAGTTCCTTGATCCAGGTGGTATCTTGGTCTTGGGACAGTGGCAAGTACTACCAGGTTATACTGGGCCATTACTATACAGAGGATTCTCTGGTTGGTTAGATGAAATCAAGATCTGGAACTCATACTATTTTGAAGGTGTTGTACGATCTCATTATGGTTTTGCTGCAGATGTCTCAGATTCTGCTCTATCTAGTTACTGGATGCTCAACTTAGGGCAAGGGTCAGAGATTAAGGATGTAAAGTCAGTAATTACATTGAAAATGCTCCCAGAAATATGGAATCCTCCCAAGTGGCAATTCTCTTCTTCTACTGTTCGAAGATTCGCAAAGCCAACAATCACAGAAATTTATGACCCTGCCTGGTCTAATCCATCATCCCAAGCTGCAGTAGTGGACTTTTGTTCAAGCATAATTACTAGAAGTAGTTCATCACCATTTAGTGTTTGCTTCGGTCTGGAGATGACAGCTTACTATGCAGAACTCTGTGCAGCAGATGCTGCTCTCTATGATTCAACATCATATTCCATGGAGGTTATCCTTGCTTATTCGACACATTGTAGATCTATTCTAAATTTGGTACAGTCTCCTGATCAGTACTACTGCAACCACTTCTCAGGAAGGCGCTTTCCTCAATGGACAGGTCAAACATGCAACATATCATGTATATCTGGAGTAGGTCAGTACAACTGTTCCTGCTACAGCGGATATTGGGGTGCAGCATGTGAGAGCAGCTGCCCAGGAGGAGATGGGTCATCTTTTTGTGGAGGTGTTGGCATCTGTCAGTCAGACAGTGGGGCATGTGATTGCCCTCTGTCCTTTGATCCATCCTCAAACTGTTCCTCATGCGCCCTTGGGTGGTCTGGGACAGATTGCTCAGTAGCTACTGTTAATAGTACAAATATACTCCAGCCTGTGTGTTCCATGTTTGGTTTTGGACATATCATAACATTTGATGGACTTGCACTGACCCTAGACATTCCTGGTGAATACCATTTAACCAAGGTTGGAGACATTGATGTGTATGTCAGACATACTCCTCATTCAGAACTGTTATCCAGCATAACCTCTATTTGGTTGATGATGGCAGAGACCAGTTTAACCTTTCAAGCTTCTGGGTCAGGTGAAGGTTCAGTAACACTGTACTTGAATGGAGAAAATTTTACCCCATTGTCAGACATGAGTCTTCCCTCTGGTCACAACCTCCAGGTATCTTACGATAGCTATAGAGTGTATGACAGCAACACTGCTGTGGTCATCATAAGTCATCTGACTTATTTTGATGTCCAGGTTACAACATCTTTTGAAATCTGCAGGAACTTGACAGGGCCCTTTATCAGTGGTAACTGCAATGGAGATGTCTCTAATGATATTCTCATCAGTAGGGAAGAATTTATTGACCCAGCGAATATAAGTTATGAGATCATAAATGGACCTTGGGCTAACTACATCAAACTACCTTCTGGCTTTCCTACAAATTTTGTGTACAGCTTCGACAATCGCATTGATGAACAAGACTTGACTCCAGGCGGTTATGGTTTGTACTTTAATAATTCAAGGTGTATTAGCAATCAACTTTCTGATGGTATTTTCAGTGGAGATGTAGATTTGACCATCGAATTTCTCTTCCTTCCCTTTGACAGTACATCTAGTTGTTTGTTCTCATACCTTAATGGAAATACTTTCTTTGCCATGGCTATTGATGTAACCCTACACATTCATGCCTCTCCATTTTTGGTAATTGATACTGGCATCACACCTCACATAGACCAGTGGGGTTTTATATCCCTTGCATATCACAGAGAAAATGGAGGCTGTACCATTGTTTATTTAAGCAATGACACTGTGAGTGGATGGTCATTTGTTGTTGGAACAGGATACTTTGTGCCAGGAAGCAATGTTGCATTTGGCACCTGGCAAAGCAATTCTGATGATGAATATCCTTATTCAAGTGGATTCCATGGTTACATAGACGAAATTCGAATCTGGAATAGAACTTTTGATATCACAACAACATGGCATAATGTAAATCTCAACATTCAAAGTAAAACTGCTGGACTTGTTGCTCTGTGGAAGTTTAACGAAGGAAGAGGAACACTGGCAACAGACGTAATTAGCCAATCTCAACTCTTGTTTTCACGCAATGAAGGACCATTCTTTGCTCTTTGTGGTGCACCAATTGATTCTATTCCCAAAGTATTCAACTATTTTGAGGTTTACAACAGATACCCAAGTCCAGATTCAAGAAAAGAAGCATATGATCGCTGTGCTGAAGTAGTTTTTGACAAAGACTTGATTGATGCATGCAGTACCTTGGGCAGTTCCATATCTCAGTTTTTCCTGCAGAACTGTTTCTATGACTCTTCCACAACCCTTGAAAATCTATTACCGTATGTAAGTGCAAGACTGTACTCTGCTTACTGTGCAGCAGTTCTAGATCTAGATGAATCACCTAAGACTGAATTGTGCTACAGAGCTAGTGGAACTCCTGATATTTTCCTTGCTCTTGGATGCACTGAAATAAGTTCTTGCAAGTTTGGGATCCTAGACCTTACTACAGCAGAGTGTGTCTGTCTTGAAGGTTACTGGGGCTTCACATGCTCAGGTGTCTGTCCCGGTAGACATGAAAATCCATGTAACAGGAAAGGTTATTGCGATAAAAACACTGGAAAATGTCACTGTCCTTTGACCTGGTCTTCAGAGAGTAATTGTACACAATGTGAAAGTGCCTGGACAGGGGACAATTGTGATGTGTCACTCCCTTTACCAAATGATGGAGTCACCAACAATACCTGCGGTGTCTTTGGACAGGGTCATATATTGAACTTTGATGGGGCTCATTTTGACTTCAAGGAATTTGGGGAGTATAGCCTAGTGTATGAGGTAGACTCATCTCTAGATATTCAAGCACGAATCATTCCATGTTATAATTACTCTTCCTGTGTCGCAGCAATTGCTGTGTCCAACAACTCAGACATTTTCATCATTCGGGCAGGATATACATCTCAGAGCAAGGCCCTCTTTTGGTTTGGTGGAAAGCAGATGGAATTGGAAGATATAGATGAGACTGTTGGACATGTTGTTGTAAAGCACTTATCATCGCTTGAATATGAGCTGATAGCTCTTGATCAGTCCTGGACTGCACATATCCGTATCGTCGACCGTTATCTTGATGTCATGATGACATGGGGTAGGGAATGTTCTACTTCGTCAGGTATCTGTGGGTCTTGTGATTATAATTTAACAAATGATATCCTGTCAGTTCAAGGAGGAAGACTCTTGTGGCAGAATCAAGGAATTTCATTGTTTTCACCCATGTTTGAGTCAACAGAATACAATGAATTGGAAGTCAGTACTGGAGGTGGTTATACATTGACCTATGATAACACATTCCTTCAGTCAGAAGCTCTAGATCTGGAATTTCAAGGTCTAGTTTCATTTGAGTTTTACTTCAAAACGGAAACTAATTATGGTGTTCTAATGTCCTGTGGATCAAGAATTACCTTCTCGATCTACCTAGACATGACACTACACCTTGTTGTAGGCACAGCTTACATTGATACAGGGATAGTTCCTTTTACTAAATGGAACCATATGGTCATGGTAATGAAGCCTTCTGATCAACAAGGCATATTTGCACTAGCATTGTTTATCATTGATTCCGTTGGTTTCAACAGAACATGGCAAGGAACTATCAATGAAGACCCCTTTTCTTCAAGTTTTTATATTGTTTTTGGTCAGTGGTTGCCAGGTGAGGATACATACCTTCCATCTCCTATTTCACAACCTTTCCGTGGTTCAATCGATGAATTTTGCATCTGGAAGAAGGAGCTCTTGCTTTTAGAAGTTCTGGCAAGGACAGGCAGAAGTACATTTCCTGGCCCAACCTACCTTGTGGCTCTATGGAAGTTTGATGAAGGTCAGGGTTACAAAGCAAGGGATTTAATTCACCAGAAGGTTTTCATCATTAGACAATACTCATGGACTGTTAGAACACCCATATGGCAGTTTTCATCAGCACCTATCCTCTTGTACTCTCCCACATACATTCTCTATAATCCATCAGAATGGTCCCAGTCCTGTGTAGAATTTTTTGCCACTATCAGTACCTACTGTCAATCTCTCTCTGGGCACCTAGATGTCTACCTAGTGGCTTGTGCCAGAGACTATGCTTTGTCTAATTCAGAGTATGCTAGACTGGGGATAGTGCTTTCCTATGCAGATTTATGCTATGCTACAGGATCCTCTCAAGAATGGCCTGCACAGGGTTTATGCAATTCCTTTGATGTGTATTTCCCTGTGTGGTACGGTCCCTCATGTGAAACAAAGTGTTACTTTCCATCAGTCATAAGTTCAGCAATATCAAACTGTACATGCTTACCAGGAATTTGGGGAATGGAGTGTGACTCAACATGTGAAGGAGGTATAACATCACCTTGTAACAACCATGGCACATGTTCTACAGACAATGGATTTTGTCAATGTGAATCCAACTGGATGGGGAGCATCTGTAGTGTCTGTAGTCCGGGTTGGTTTGGGAGTGACTGCTCTTTAACTACCAGCAGGCCTCCTGACAACCCTCTATCAAGGTGCTCCATGTTTATCAATGGACACATTACAATGTTTGATGGTTCAGTCCTTGAATTCTCAGACAACAATGATTTTGTTCTCTACTCTTCCTCAGATATTGAAATTCAAATACGACAGATTCCTTGCAATGGCTTGTCAGCATGTATTACTACAGTTTCTTTTGCCACTGGTTCAAGTCACATGCTTTTATTTGCTCCTCAATCACAACAGTCTGATCCAGTTATCTTGTTGGATAATGTCACAATGACATTGCAAACTGAAATATCTGTTGGATCTACTGACTTTTTCCTTATGAGGGTTGCCATTGGTCACTTTGAAATCCATGGACCAAACAACTTTCAGTTAAAAATATTCAGTCCTGGTGCTTACTTCAATCTAGAGGTTTTACAAACAAGCTGCAGCTTTTCATCTGGTCTTTGTGGTCCTTGCCAAGTAGCACAGACATCATGTGACAATTCCCAAGCACTATGTGCCATCAATAATCTTGGCTTTGTTGTCTATGCATCACTTTACCCATTAAGTTATTCACTGACACAACGATACTGTGCCAGCTACATAAGATATGGCTCCTCCAGTTTGATTTACACACAGGTGGCGGCAGCAAGTGGAAGTATCAACATTCCAATCTATGTAAACTCTGCTGGATATGCCTTACAGTTCTTTGGTGTTGGAGTCACTAGTGATCCTCTGCCTAGTTCTTTCTCCTCTGGACAAACCACCACTCTCCAGTTGTATTGTCAGTTTACAGGTGTGCCTGGAGGTACCTTGTTTTCTGCTTCAAGAAGCATGTCATTAGCTGTAACAGTGGGAAATGATGGTACTTTCTGGATTCATGCGGGAGCTGAGTCCCAAACAACAGGTATCCGTGCTCCTCAGAATGACTGGTTGTTTATTACAGTATCATACTCATCAAATGATGGAAGGATTGCCTTTCACTGTGTCCAGTCTTCAGGCACTGTTTATACAGCTTCCCTGAGGTTTTCTGTCAGAATACAGTTTCTTAGCCCTGGAGTCAAGTTGGGTATAGGATCTTGGGTATTGCCCTCTACTGGTTCAGTATCACTGCCAAGAAACCCATTTCATGGAATAATTGACAACCTTGTGATTAGAAAAAATACTTTTGTGACCCTCAATGAAGTACTTGTGGCCTGGAAGCAGCAGATATCTCCAAGTGATGATTCTGTTGCTCTGTATTTGACATTTGATGTTGGCAGTGGGGGCATTTTCTATGATGCTGTATCTGGCATCCCATGGCATATTCCGCAGAATTTAGTCGGAAAGCCCTCTTGGGTTGTCTGTGGTCTTCCTATCATTCCACAGCCAGGGGGAGAAACCTTTTCCCTCAAAGTTTCCTTCTCAGATGTGGGCTTTGAGAGGAGAGCCATGGCAGTATGTAGGGAACAAATTTATGGAGGACCTGTTAATCAGGAATGCAGCAGCCTTAGTGAATCAGCACACTATCACTACCAAGCATGCTTGAGCATATGTGCTACTTCACAAAGACTTCGACTGTCGCTGGACAGTACTCTGGACTTTGCAAGTGGATGTCAAGAATTTTTAGCTCTCCCTTCTTCACCTACTCAACAACTCTGCCATGAATTTGCCGACAACTTCTTCTGGTCGTATGCTGGAAATAATTGTAGTGAGCGTTGCATCTTCGGGACCTACACCAACAGCTGTGAATGTAATTTTGGCTACTATGGACCCGAGTGTGACCAGACCTGTCCTGGTGGACCCAACAAACCTTGCAATGGACATGGCTCTTGCAATCCAGAGACAGGCCATTGTATGTGTGAACCAAACTGGCAGAGTGAAAGTAACTGTACAACATGCTCAAAAGGCTTCTCTGGAGGGGATTGTTCAGTTTGTGTAGTTCTCCAACCTAATCTCACAACATCATTATCTGCCATTTGGCCTGAAACAATCACCACTTTCAGAGGAATCCAGGTGCCCTTTATCCCAATGGGAAAATACATCTTATCTGGTGCTTCCAGACCAGGATTTAACTTCTACTCTCATGTAAGTTTGATTTAAGAAGTGTTCTTTTGTCAAAAGTAAAAATGCCATTCTTTTTGAAAATTAAACCAGATGTCCTGTAACTCTTCATGGCCTTTCACTGCCCCAGGTAGATGACTCTCATATTGCATCTAATATAAGAGAGGTTTGTCTTTATTTACACAATTTTAAAATGAAACAATGAATTTTGAAGTTTTACATCCTGGAACAATATTTCATTAAAGATGAATAATACTGAAATATACTATAAATAAAAAAAATTCTCATGAAATTTATAACATTTCTAAATATGTGTTTGGCAAAATGGTTATTGGTATAAGTTAAAGTGTTCTTTAATTTTATTTATATCATTTTATGTATTTTTTTCAGAAGGCAATACTCTTAATCATTGTTCTTATATTGTCAACAGTATACATGTACCGCTATTAAGATTCAGTTGTAACTTGAAAATGATTTAAAACTAAGTTTTCTCAAAACTGAGTAATGTGAATGAAAGTTTAATTCAGTTTTTGTTGGAGAATCCTTGCACTTGTGGCCTGAATACCAGTACTACTACTGCTTCTATATTTCTTAAAAAGGAATGTATAGAGGAATAATCACATTTCCCTCAAGGAAATTATGTAAACGTTATCTTTAATTACATTTGTTCTGTGAATGTTCGAGGCACATTTTCTGTTTCTTCCTATTTCACAGTTGAATCGAATTCCCTCAGATCTTGGTTTTGTGATTACTACAATTACACTGGGCCATAATGATGTAAGAGTGACATTTCATCTTGATGGAAGAACACAGAATGTGATTACAGTCTTAGGAGGCTACCTGGTACAGCTCGATAACACAATCAGGCGTACAGATAACCATGGCAATACCATTACCCTACTCCATCCTTCCCCAGCATATTACCGAGTGGAGTGTTCCACCGGTGTGACATTGATAGTGATGGTTTCAGATAGTACTCTTGGTACAGAGCTAAGGGTTTCTCCAGAAGCATGCTGTTTGGGTGGATCGTCATGGGGAGGACTTTCAGGATTATGCCACTGTAGTCAGGGAGCTTTACAATCCTCTATTCAGTTTGAACAAACAGACAGTGATTTAACCATCATTCGAAAGACATTGATATGGGAGATTACTGATCCTGATGAAATACCATCAAATAATGATTCAGTGGAGTATGTTTTACCAGGTGGCTATGCTGGCTTTTCATTACTGTTTAACAACTCATTGGCATATGTGGACTCAGTTGTTGCTGTCATTAGTAGTTCAGTCTCAATATCGATGAATGTGAAGTTCTGTGGCCCAACATGCGGAGGTGTCATCTTTGCGTCTGCTGGAACAACCACCTTCCTGGTCTCTTTACAGTCTAATATAACTATACATGTGGATGGTATCGCCTACTCAACTGATCTTCAACCAGCCATTGGGAACTGGACCCAGGTCAGTTTGCTCTATGATAGATCCAGCTTCACTCTCCAAGTTTACCTCCATGATTTGTCTGGTTATGCAGCATGGCGAAGCATCCAACTGGATGCAGACATCTTGGAACCCCTTGGGACACTGGCTCTAGGAAACTGGCTTCCAGGTTCAAGTGAATCGTCGTACAGAAGCCTTGGTATCTTTCAAGGAGACATCGATGAGTTTACTATCTGGGACAGGTATTTTACAATTGTTTTTTATTTCATTATACTGAAAACAAAGAACTGTCCTTCACTTTTGACATTTATATGCCACCAAAATCAGAAGGAGAGTGAATCGAGCAGCATCTCTCTTTTAAAACAATTTTGTTACTCCTTGCAGTAATGATATGTGTACCATAATTAAAGATTTTACTGCATTTGATAAATGTAAGTAATATAAAGGTCTGACCACACTGATGACAAATCCATATTTCTCTAATTTACTTTTGCTTTGAGAGTAACAAGTATTTAAGATGTCAACAGTTGTTTCATATAATTTCTTGAAGTAAAATTAGTTTTTTCAGAACCAGCAGTTCCAATCAATTTTCTGTCAGTAAGAAGCCAACATTTCCTTGAAAGACCCATGATTTTGTCTGTTGATCAACTATTTCCTCATGTGGATGTGTAGGATATATGCATATATGCATGTATATGTGCTTGTGTAACCATCATTATGAAACAAAATACTAAACTGCTATCAGTGAATTTTGCATTAAGTTTTATTTCAATCAATATGTTATTTTTTAAAATAATTCTCTTTTTAAGGCTTTTAGACGAAGCCGAACTGTGGGCCCTTCTGAGAGCGAGCCCATTGTCCTGCACACTTCATCTGGTGGCTCAATGGAGATTTGATGTAATGGGCGGTATGTATTACACAATAGAAAACTTTTGGAAAACATTTTAGAGCAGATATTTAGTTATGAAACATGGGGCAATAATCATTTTCGTCCCCACCAAAAGCTTAACATCTGTTGTTTTTTTGTTGTTGGTTATGTGTACATGAATTACATACACATTATGAATCATTACCAAGCTTTAGAAAACATGACTGGGAGAAAAACTCATTGCATTTGTCAGAGGTTATAAGACACTAGTATTAAAGGGGTCCACATTGGGCTTAAGACATCAAGCTTCCTCTGTTTTTACATGTACATGATTATATATCTGCATTGTGAATCTTTACCAAGCTGAAGACATGACACGGAGAAAAACTCATTGCACTTTTCAGAGGTTATTAGACATTAGCATTGTATCAAAAATAGTCCACCCTGGTCTTGAGACAAAACAGACCCTGGGTGGTTGGCTTAGGAATGTTTTAAAAACCTAACAGTATCAGCTGCATTTTGGGTGCTGTTTCAGGTTAGAATACAGACTGCAAGAGGTATATGGACCATTCATTTTGGACCCCTTCTATGCCACAGAGGAATTGTCCATTACATATGCCTGCCACTTAATTATATATCCTTTGCTCCACAGATGACATCGTATTAGATTCAGTATCTGGAGTACCCATGCACCTGTCATCCCCTGGCTACCAAACCCCTGTGCTTGTTACATCTGACCTCATAATTGATGTTCCTGGTTCAAGCATACCCCCACCTGAAGATGCCTCACCTGGCTTCAAAAGGACGGTGATCACTGATAGCAATGGTATTGACATTATTGATGCCTGTGGACATGAAACGTCAGTGGGATCTTGGATTGAGGTGTTCTGTTCTGATCTCATCAACTCTGGGCCTCTAGGACAGTAAGCATATCAGATTCACATGCAGTTGTTAAATTTCTGAAATTTACAAAAATAAAAGAAGAATAGCAAAATTAATTATTAATTAAAAGTTCAATGTACGATATCTCATAATAGAAGCTCAGGAAAGTTGCTGAGTACCATTTTTATTACATAAATCATAATACTTAGGACCTTTATTCAAATTTACCACCATTACTCCTGCTTTGGACATGAACATTTTGCTTGATGGCTAACAAAATTTTAATGATATATATATATTTTTATTTTTTGTTCTCACAGGGAATGTCAACTCGGTTTATCAGCCTCAGTATGTGCCTATACTGACTGTGTGAGAGCTTGCGAGAATGAGAATACCACTGAAGCAGCTCTGCCCATCATCATCAGATATGCAGACTTCTGTCAGGCCACCTTGTCCTTGTCCTTCTGGCCAGCAAGAACACTCTGCAACAGGTTTGGGAATGCACCTTTCCCACTGTGGATTGGAGATGACTGCAACATCCAATGCGTCTATGGTAACAGAGATCCCAATGACCGCAACATCTGCATCTGTGATGCAGGCTACTGGAGTATCTCCTGTGATAAGGTGTGCCCAGGTGGATCTTACAACCCATGCAATGGTGTAGGTGTGTGCAACATGTTGACAGGACGATGTGAGTGTCCACTCAACTGGCAAGGAGCTCCAGATTGCTCTCTCTGTACCTTAGGATGGACTGGAGTTGGTTGCTCTCTAGCTAAGGTACCGATAGGTTTTTATGCAAGGATGAGGATATCCTCCATAGGCTTGTCTTTCATCACTACATTTACTGGCTATACCTTCCAGTTCACCCATATCAGCGAGTATCAGCTCTTGGTTGTTGGACATACTCGATTTGTTCTTCAAGCCAAATTTGTAAGATGTTTTACAAGAAGATCCTGCATGCAACACCTTGGATTTTACTTTGGTGACAATAAGAGTGGTTATGCTTCTGTAACCATCAGTGCTGCAGAATATCCTGGTGGTTTCATGACAGTCAGAATCAATGGAAGATCATACGAGCTTAATACTAATATAACCTTTGGCTCTGCTGGGTATGTCTTCTGGAGACTATCTCTGACTGAAATTTTGTGTATAGGTCCAGATGGTTTGAGGTTGATGGTGAGATCATCTGATTTGTACATCACCCTTCAGGCTGAACTTCCAGAAATTCTTTGTACCATATCGCAAGGTCTTCTAGCAGGCGGATGCTGCAAGTCCACCTCCAGCTCCCAATTGCCATTTTCTATTCCTGTGCAACCACTGCAGTGTTCTAACATCAACTCTCCTGCACTGGAACCAGCACCTCTTGATAGTTTGAACCATACCTTTATCACAGCTGATGCAGCACCTGTATGCCAAGATGGACAGGTAACAGGATCATCCAATGTTAATGACCTACTAGAAGCTTGGGCACTAGGAGACTGTGAATCCATCATCAGTTACCGTTCTGTACTAATCAGACGTCAACAGCAAATCACTTTCAGTCTCTGGTTCAGACTTTCTGTCATATACACTCAGGAGCTTATTTTCATCACACCTGTCAAGTATGATGTCACCTTTGACCTGTATATCAAGCTCCTTGACACCGATGGTGTAATCTTTTCATTCTCACACGTATCCACATTCTCACTGTATGTCAAAAACACTCTTCATATCTACCTAGGAGGTAACATCTACACAACATCACTGAGACCACAACTGGAAGAATGGAATGAGATCGTTGTGGTGTACACTGGCTCAAACCACCATATCAACATATATCTCATCACCTCAACTCAAGATGTTTTTAGAGAAACCATCAAACTGCTCAGTCACCAAGATTTCTTTAGGCAGGCTGGATACCTTGCACTTGGGTCATGGCTCCCTGGCTGGAGTGATGTCGGTGTGTCTTCTCTACCTGGCCTGCCTGGATATATCAATGACGTACGCATATGGAACAGGTAAATTCATTATTCTTTGCAGTTATGTTTAGTTTGATGATTTCTTTTTTTTTTAGGGTTTCATATGCTTAGAATTTTGTTATTAAAGAATATGAAAAAATTTAGATTTTTGCCATTGATGATAGTTAACACACAAACTCCCACATCACTTTTTACCAATTGCTTATTAAATCTAATCAGGTGATAATTTCATTGTGAGGTCATGCAGATTTGATTTGCTGTAACAACAAATTATTGCTTATTTATAGTACACATATACACTGTGTATTTCTACAAACCAAAGTGTAGTATGTGAAATATGAGCTTCAATAAAATATTCTGTGAGCTGTGGCTGTAAAGATTATATAAACATGTAGTGTACATTTTAACATGTCATCTTTGACAACTTGCATCTTCGTCAATTTTGTAATGTTAGCATTCATTGTCCTTTTTGCTTCTTCTTTTTCAGGCCTTTCACCCCAGCTGATGTGGCTACACTATGGACCTCCTTCATTCCAGACAATGCTGATTTCTTGATAGCATTCTGGCCTCTAGACGAAGGCCAGGGAGATGTGGCTGTGGACACTATTCAGGGCATTCATCTGACCATGCCAAGTGACCCCTGGTTGCCTCCTGTGTGGGTGCCTTCAGATGCCCTCGCTCCTGTTGGATCTGCTCCATTACCTGGAGGACATTTGAATTCTAGTATTCAAATTTGCGTAAGACTATTCTTTTCTGATCCATTGCAGAGTGCATGTCAACCATTTCTCGGTCCAACCGCAGGTTCCTACCATGATTTGTGTCTCCAAGTAGCTGATGATGCTGGAGAAGAAGAAGCATATAGTGTTGCTTTCACCTATGCTGATATCTGCCATACTGTTTTAAACCTTACCACATGGCCTGCCCTGCCACTTTGCAGAGAGGTGCCAAACCTGAGAGTCGGAAGCCATTGCAAGGATGGTTGTATCAATGGGGTAGAAGTTGGAGGTGTATGCAATTGTCATGAAGGCTTCTATGGACATCAATGTGAACTTGTTTGTCCTGGAGGTTTTGTGACACCCTGCAGTTGGAATGGAGTGTGTGATCTTCTGGGACAATGCAGATGTGAATTGAATTGGCAAGGCTCTCTTGATTGTGGTACATGCTCTGCCAACTGGGAAGGTGTTGAATGTACCCTGGTACGTACATCTGTTCTGGTCTTGTCAGTTGGTGTTCATCAAACTCATTACAATGCTATTATAACTGTTCATACCCACTACATAACCTTTGATGGTCTTATTCTGTACTTTGGAGCAGTAGGTGAATTCTACCTTGTAAGAACCCATATTCTTACCCTGCAAGTACGTCAGGTCCCTTGCTTCACAAGAGGGACATGTGTATCAGCGTTCGCAATTCACTTTGGTGGAGACCAGATTGTGTTCCATGCTCCATACAACAGTGGAGAAGGGCCCATCCTCTGGTTAAACAGGAGAATTATTCACATCAGCAGAACTGACATGATGATATCTCAGCACTGGTGGCTACATCAGGTTCAACAAGGGAAATATCGACTTTCATCTGTTGCAGGAGGCTGCTCCATCGATATCCAAGTCATTGGAATACATCTCCAACTCGGCATTTCTGTACCTCAACAAAGCTGTCAGGTGTCTGAAGGATTACTTGGAAACTGTAACATGGATGTCAATGATGATCTTCCTGGACCTCTTAATGCCACCACGCAGCAAGACATCAATGGAGAGATAGCCAATAAATGGCGTGTACCAGTCAATGAGAGCTTTTTTATACACAGCTATGGCTCATACATTGAAATTCCAGTACCAACAGGAGCTGTCTATAGCCTTCGAATTGACAACACTGGCGCTGTAACAACTCCAACAAATTTTACCATTGGAAATACCGCCTCAATGCAATCAATAACGGCTGACTTCAGGATCAAGATTCAAGCAGGTGAAGGAGTGATACTGTCTGTGAACCTTGGCAGAACAGTTACACTTTTCCTTGTTGATTCAAGGTTAAAAGTATATGATAGTCTGCTCTTCTATGACACTGATATTTTACTGACTGAAAACTTGTGGATCCACATCTATTTTGTCATCACAGCCAATGGATCTCTTCAGCTGTACGTCTTTACTGACACGGGAATCAGCAGTTCCTATACAATTACAATTTCATCATTCCCTACCTTTCTGGCTGATTTTTACATATCCATTGGTCAACATATCATTCAGCCAACTGAATCTAACATTCTGTTACTGTCATCATTTGTTGGGGAAGTTGAAGACTTGCGATTGTGGAACAGGCCATTTCATCCAGCTCTCATTGATCCAGGAAGATCAGTCAATGTATTTGCAAGTGTTGATCAGGACTTTCTGATTGGACTCTACAGGTTTGATGATTTCAGTACCTCAGGTCTCCTGGATACTGTTCAAGGCATCCATCTTCTCATTCCTCATGATCCTTGGCCACATCCTCAGACCCTTCCATCTGATGCTGATATTGACATTTTGATCGCTGCTCCCTTCGCAAGGGTGTTCAACAATGAAAGTCTTGCAGATGAAGCAGAGGGCATATGCTCTTTCCTTGATCCAAACCAAAATGACAGTGTATGGGAAACGTGTCCAAATACAACTGATGCCTTCAAAGGTTTCTTCTACTTGTCATGCCTAAGAACAGTTTCAGTCTCAGGTTCTACAGATGCTGCATTTGCACTGATGTCAAGTGTGTTGGAGTATTGTTCAACTTTGAATGGAAATAGTGCAAGCTATGATGCATTATGTCATATGTTAAGAAATCAAGCACTGCCTCCCTGGTTTTCTGACTTGTGTGACTCATCATGTATTTATGGAACAGTTGATGCCCATGGACTGTGTGTTTGTCAGTATGGTTACTGGGGAGTCAGATGTTCATCAGATTGTCCAGCAGGTCATGCTCGTCCATGCAATAACAATGGAAGATGTCTAACAGATGGAGCCTGCGAGTGCTTACCAAATTGGACAGGTGATGACTGCAGTCGATGCAACCTTGGTTGGCTTGGCCAAGATTGTTCTCTGGGCATTGTACATCGTGCAATTAGAGGTGAGCTAAATACACGTAGTGCTTATTTCAGCATGCATGGTAGGGTTGTGACCTTTGATGGAGCATCCCTCTTTCTACGCAGAGGTTACGTCTATAATGTCCTCTCTGGTATCTACTTGGATTATCAGTTGAAACTAAAATTGAGGCTATCAAATTGTGTTAACTCTCATGGCTTCACATTATGCTATGATGCTATTTCTGTCCAGTATCACCACTACACAATCACCATGAATGTTAACATCAATGTTCGTTTTGGAATCAATGTCTGGCTGAATAATCGCCTGATTGTACTCGACCACATCACACAAATCACTGAGAACTTCATTATTACAAGAGTGAATATCCTGCAGTATCGAATAAACCTCTCATCAACGATTGTAATTATTGTAACGGTCCATGAAGATGAGCTAGAGGTACAGATCATAGCACCCAGTGATCTTTGCGTGGAAGAAGGACTGTCAGGAATGTTATCATTCTGCAGTACGCCAGGTCAGATTCCAGAAGCTTTATGTTCACCTTCAATGAATGGCAGTACTCCTACCTACCAAAGTAACAGCAACTGCACTTTCAGTGGCACACAGAGCAGCATTGATAACTATACATCAGGATACATTGCACAAGAGATCTACAGTTCTGATTATCAAGCACATCTTTACCTATTACCAATCCAAGGTGCTGGCTACTACCTCCATTTCAGGGACAGTATCGTTGTTTCTGCAGAAATATGGAATTTTCCGACAGAACTATTCACTCTGGAAATCTATGTACTTCCCCTGAGTGTAGATGGGGTTCTTCTTTCATATGGCACCAACCAAGGTATATTTGCAGTACTTCTCTCTAACACTAGTCTTCAGATTGCAGTTGGAACCAACTTGTACGATCTTGATCTTCATGTTGAACTGACTGTCTGGCAGCAGATCACACTAGTCTGGCAACAAACTACCTTGATAATGGAAGTCTATCTCTTTGATCAACAAGGTGCATTAAGAGTCAATGCCATTCAATTCCAGTCTGCCATCTTTCATAATGGAGGTCATCTAGCTATTGGACAGTGGTATACACCTGTTCCATTGGGTGTCCCAACATTACCACTTGGTCCATTTGAAGGTGGGTTGGATGAGATCAGATTATGGACAAGGAGGACTAATCCGTCAGTAGTCAGATCAAGCTGGAAGTTTAATGCTGTTCTTAGTACGTCAGACCTCGCTAGCCTGTGGAAAATGAATTCAGGAGTTGGTGTAAGTGTCATAGATATTATTGGAGGCAATGATCTCAGCCCTGTGGACAGCCACGTCCCATCATGGCAGCTCTCGGGGGATACCTACAGCATTACAAACATATCACCCTTTTTCTTCCCAATTTTCCACCCAGCTAATCTATCTGACAAAGCTTATGCACTGTGCCACCAAATATTTCTTCAAGGACAGTTGTATCAGAATTGTCAAGGTCTTGACAAGCTATTTTTCTCACAGTATCATACCCAATGCCTGTATGACATTGCCTTCCAGTCAGATATTAATGCCGCTATCCAGTCAACAATAGCTTTGGCAGATATCTGCCAGAATGAACTTACCTTGACAGTGTGGCCAGCACAACATCTTTGTAATTTTTTCAAGGATAGGGACTTTCCTTACTGGATTGGCAGTGAGTGTGACATCCCATGCATATTTGGTCGACGGAATGCAAAGAACAACTCAATCTGTGAATGTGAGGAGGGCTACTGGAAGGAGGACTGTAGTAGCACCTGCCCTGGGGGAATCATTAATCCTTGCTCTGGACATGGACTATGTAATAAACACACAGGTTACTGCTCTTGTGACATACACTGGCTGGGAATGGACAGTAGCATAGAAGCCTATGCTTGCAATGAATGCTCGGAGGGATGGATCGGCACAGAATGCTCAACAACCACCATATTCCACAACTTGAATGACGCACGAAAGCAAGCAGTAGCTATCTTCTCAAGTGGTGCACAAGTTACCATGTTGGATGGAGTAAGCTTCCACTTCGATATCCCTGGAATATTCAGCCTACTTTCAACAGTACGCTGCACGGTCAGCATATTTGTACGACCATGTAATGCAAGGATGGCCTGCCGTGAACTTGCCGAAGTGTACATCTCCAGTGGAGAGCAAGAGTTGTCTGTAAGAAGCCATGGCAGCTCACTCTCAGTGAGACGCTACTTCCAAGAAGTATGGACACAAATTTATGTTGGACCTCAGCAGTCGACAAATGGGATCGACATCAACTTCAAGGAAAGTGGATTTATCTCTATCACTGTAATTGATGGCCTCACCGTTGAAGTTATCTTATATGCAAATATGATGGCAGCAGTACTGTACCTACCTGATGGCATTGAGACTGGACCCGATTCTTTACTTGGGTCTTGGGATCAGGACTGGCTTAATGATATCAATGTGGGGCATCCTTCCATCGGAAGTGGAGCAGATTGGCTTCCCATCAACTCAACATACTTTCAGGAATCGGTCTACTCTCAGCAATACATTGATAGATACTTTGCCTTGTTCTTCAGGATCTCTGCAGATGAGGTGATGTTCCAGCATCCAATGTCGGCAGCATTTTTGAGTGGTAGTTTCATGCTACGATTCCAGAATGGTATTCTAACTTTCACTGATCTCCCTCTGCTGGTTCTTGATCAATTGAGTCTTCAGTTGTGGCTCCGTCTTCATGATACAACTAGAGCTCAGCAAACGGTACTCACATGGCAATCAAGAAGTCTGGCTATTCATGTTGAAGAAGGAACCATTGTGATAACCATCAACAATCACACTATTCTTACTACACTGTCTATCTCTAGTGACTTGTGGTACCACATCACAGTAACATGGAGAAGCTTTGATGGCAGATTGGTTGTGTATGTGTACCACTCTAACGTGAATCAAACAGACTCCTTCACTGTGTTTGGAGTTTCCACTGCAGAACTTGTAGAACTGCCTGAAACCTTATTACTTGGACAACCCACTGATGATCAGGATGCATCGTTTGTGGGAGACATTGACCATATTGTCCTTCAAAGCAAACATATAGATGAGGATGTCACTATGGAGGAGAGAGGTATTTACAACAATGATCTTGCTGAGGATGTAGTGCTGATTATTCCTCTTGAAGAAGGCCATGGCAGTGAAACCCTTGCTAGAGGCAAAAATGGCTCCTACCCTGTTGGTCATCTTGGAGGAGTATCTGCACCTCAGTGGTTCCCATCAGATGCTCCTTTCTTTACATCACCCGACCATGCACCAGTCTATATACCAGAGACATTAGCAACAGAAGCCCTCCAAATCTGTGCGATGGTATTCTTTGAAGGTCCACTCTACAACAATTGCCGTGCCCTTGAAAGCACCCACCGCTTCTACTATGAGTCCTGTCTCCAAGACATTGCAGCAATTGGAGATCCTGAAGCTGGCAACATCTCGGCAAATATGTTTGCCATTCTCTGCAAAGAAGCCCTGGACATCCCTGAGACACAGCTTTGTGGATTTTACAACTACTGCCGCTATGACACAGGAGTATCTAAGAAGTGGTTTTATTTTTTTCTTCTTGCCATCTTTTTTATCATCGGGGTCCCTTACTGCTGGATAAAGTCCAATAAGAAGAAGAAGAAGAGGAAGTATACAGTACGTCAAAAGGGGAAGGACATAAAGATGGAGGAGAGGACTAGAGACCAGGGTGTGGCCAATCCATCCTTTGTCTCCAATGTACAATCTGATGATAATGCTGAAACCACTGTGGACATACACAAAGGTAGAGGAGAACCTGCAGACGAGGCCATTTCATCATCCTTTGTCTCCAATGTACAATCTGATGATAATGCCAAAACCACCGTGGACATACACAAAGGTAGAGGAGAACCTGCAGACAAGGCCATTTCATCATCCTTTGATGATGATGCAGAAGCAGTAGATACCTTGTAAACAACCTTTAGGCTGTCCTCATTGTAATCATCATTGCAATCATCATACATGTACAATTACCATTGTCAAGCCAGGAATCAAATTCAGCTAGCATCATTGTTGATATCATTTTCAGTATCATGCTCATCTTGTACAATATTTGCTTTTTAGCAATGTTGTACAAGAATTTTATCTGTTTACAGATCCATGTACTTAACAATGTATACATTACATTTATATTTGTAGTTGCAGTTTTGCCTGTTTTGTTTCTCTGTATTTCTTCCTCAATTACTCTCCTGATAGTAATTAATTTGTGTTCATATTATGTGACTTGCATTCATCTTTAATTTAGCAATGAATCTGTTGATTTTAAAATGAATTCATAATAAGTGTATACATGTACATTCAATGTTTTATGTATACATGTAATTGAAAATCTTGCATTAGTTGAAAATCTTGCATCTTGCATCTTTAAACTTGCATCTTTAATTATAATTTGTATGATATGATCATCAAAGTATACATGTTTCTTACATATGCAGATGAATTAACAAATTCAAAATGTTCATGTCATTTAATTTTTCTTTGTTTATTTTTTCTTTTCTTTTTTTGTTGTAAATATGACCTTGTCATTGATAGATTTGTCACTTCTGAATTCAGTTAGTAAGCATGCCAATTTTTTCTCTGTCAGAATTGATTGAATCAACTAGTCCATAGAGTATGAATACATGATGTTGTTCTTTTTATTGCTTTCATATACACATGTTACCTATACTTGTATATTGTTTTTGTTTCCATGGTAGTAATTTTCAAATTTGTGTATAGTGTCCCATCAATTTTCTTGTTTATTGATATAAAAACATTTTTCATTAATTTTTTATTTGAATATCTACATGTGTCATGAAAAGTAGCTAAGTTTAAAATAGTCATACATAAATAATGTACGTAGGTTGAGAGAACTGATGGTATCAATTAGCTAATAGTACTTGTATATCATACATGTATATCATTATTGCTACTATGAGAAAAAAGGGTGATTTTTACAACTTGTATACACCCTTAAGATCAGAAGAGTCATTTCATAGTATTGAGTATTAGTGCCCCTTTGGCTCATAATTGAATAAGAACTAAACATAAAATTCTGAAATATTTTTAGAAAGTGCTGAAATCACTTGACTGCATTAATTTTGTTATACTGAAATTGATGAAATTGTTGCTGCACCTTTGATAAGCATTTAGTATAATTTAAAGTGAAATAGAAAAAAAATATATATGAAAACATGAATTAAAAACTAGACTTTAAAAAAAATAAGAAATACTTCGGGCTATACTTGGGCGCAAAACCCCAACATGTTACAAAGTTTCTAAATTCCATTTGTGACTCTTAAAAATAGAGTAATTGTGTAAATGGAATTTAAGAAAAATGCCTGACAGGGTAGATTTTATTTCTTTTTCAAAAAGTCCTCTTGATCGTTCAGAGTGTAAATTTTCTATTAATTGTACATTTCATGTGTAGGATAATTTCTAGATTACTTATGGAAATTATTTAAATGCCCAATAAGATTGTTGAATACTTAAACAAAAACATGTACCTTCATTATAAAGTTTATGCTCATAAGAGATATTGAATACCCAATTCATTGATTAACCAAAGCATTATAAGACAGAATTTTATGCTTGAAATATAATTTATGAACAATGTTCAGATGCTTGGTGGTACAGAATGGGTTAAACATGGCAACAGGCACATGATTGTTTTCCTGAAGGGAGGGGAAATGTTCAGTCATGTGAAAGCAAGATTTGAATAATTATGCGAACAAAATATCTAAATGTGTTGCTTATCTCAAGACACCAGTGAAAGAAAGAGAATATAATTGTTTGGGGTGCACAGCTGTGCTTATATATTTTGAAATTTATAACTTCTGCTTAGGTTTAGACTATGTGTGTATATATATTTGTTTTATTGAACGTAAATTCATTGTGTGAAGATATATTATGCTTAATTGTTTTTTCTTTTCAGTACTAGATTTTTTTAAAAACATACACTTTACATGTTATATATAGTGAGAGTACATATAAAAAAATGATTTCATTGTTAAGTAATGAATGTTGATGATACTGTCTGAATTTGCAATGCACAGTATATAAATGTTTTAATGCATAGGGCAATGTTTTATTCAAGGGGAACTACCTCTTAAAATATGAATATGATTATACTCAAATATATTATCAATATCTCTTTTGTATATATTGATGTGAAATATTTTGGACCAAAAAGTAGGAATTATTCACAGCTTTGGGCATAATCAGAGTTACATTTTGCGGTAAATGCCCCTTTGTATTAATAACAATATCTGAATCATTTGCTTACCCAGACTGTCCCAAAGACACCCATCTTTAAAGTCAAGTACCTTGGCGTGACATATTGTTTGTAATTTCTAAACAGTGATTTTACATTTTCATGTAGTAAGTTACAGATATGTTGTGTATATATTTGCATATATTTCTTGAACTCAATATTATATTCTAGTAAATATGCATGTATAAATTTACTTCACAATTTCAGGGGGCAGAAGTTGTGTTATCTCACATCCATGTAAGTCATGAAACAGCAAATAAAACAATCCAATTTGTAATCACATTATTCACCAAAGGTAAACGTGCTATTCTACTACATGTATATCCAACTTTGTTCTACTTTAGCAAACATAACTTTTTAATGAAAATGAAAATTACCATTAAATTTCAAAGTTTACATTCACATCGACTTCATATCTTAGACTAAGTGTGCATTATGTTATACTGTATCTGACATTTGAACTTCAAACTACAACAGCAAGGGGGAAGCTAGCTCTGAATTTATTTATTGCTCACTCTAAAAATTTCAATACAGTTTTTATTGCATTCTGTGACTGATGGGTAATTCATATGTATCGACTATCAAATTTCTACAATTTGAGGCTATCTGCAGGGCCCGCTGGAAGAGCAGTTTGTTAACTGAAGTTGCTACCCTGGGTAAATAAATTATTATTATTATTATTATTATTATTATTACTATTATTATTATTATTATTATTATTATTATTATTGTTATTGTTATTATTATTATTATTATTATTATTATTGTTGTTGTTGTTGTTATTATCTCTGTTTTTGAAGTGCAAAGCATTCAGTGTAATATGAAAAGTCTTTCTGCTTCTAAAGAATGATATTTTCAAAATTAGCATTATTACAGTTTGATAGAATAATTTGTGCAAAAGATGCAACAATCAATAATGATTATTCGGTACTATCTGTTTGTGATGTTATACTCATTGTATTAATCGATGGTGATGTTCAAATAATTGTACAGCATTTGGGGGTTTTCTCTTTAAAAAAAAGGGGGGATAAGATACACTGTATCTATGGATTCAGTTTATTCTGTTTTATGAAAACATTTTGTATGGAAAACTGTTGTTTTTATTGAGTATTATTTGCATTTTTTGTTGTTATTGTTAGTTACTTGCATCTATATTGCATAAAAAATTGTGCATTTGACTGTCTATGTTTACCATCCTCTTTTGCCAAATAAAGACATATGGGATTAAAGGGAAGGATGTTGCATGTTTCATTTTGTTTTTCCATATTATCACATCCTTCCGTTTTGTTTAAAAACCGTGTTATGCAGGTATTAGGAAAATAATACCTCAGTAGATAGCACAATGTTTTTCGCTATTGCATTTTCCAAATTGGTACAATTCAAAGAGAGCAGTGATGTAACTTTTTTAGCTCGAGTTGTTATAAAGTGTAATAAAGCTTGATAATGATTAACCCTGAAAATATAACATGGAAACTATTGGAAACAATGAAAGAGGAAAGGAAAGGGAAGTCATAATGTCATAGAAATACATGTACAGAGATTTACTGAGGATCAAAGATAGTGAGAAATACTAGAGAGAAGGGAAAGAGGGAGATGAGAGATAGGGATAGAGAGAGAGAGGAGAGGAGGAGAAAGAATTACCCCAGGAAAAATTATGCCCCCCCCCATGAAATGACGATTACCCCAATACCCCCTCCCCGGATACCCCCCCCCCTACCCGGAACAAAGTTTTAGCCCCTCCCCCCCCCCCCCTGTTAGAACGGGAAATGGGCACTAATCAGACGAAAACAGGGGCACTTATCGGATTTCAAAAGGGGCACTCATGTATGAGGTTAAAAGGGCCACTTATCAGAAGGTGAAAAGGGCACTTATTAGAAAGAAGAAGGGGCAGTTATACGAAGAAAAATGGGCACTTATCAGAGATGAAAAGAGGCACTTATTAGAAGGGAAAATTGCACTATCAGAACAGAAAATGGGCACTAATCAGACAAAAACAAGGGCACTTATCGGATTTCACAAGGGGCACTCATGTATGGGGTTAGAAGGGCCACTTATCAGAAGGTGAAAAGGGGCACTATACGAAGAAAAAGGGGCACTTATCAGCTATGAAAAGGGGCACTTTTCATAGATAAAAAGGGGCACTTTTGGGGTACTTTAAAAAGTTGGGGGGGGGGCACTGTGCTCCCTGCCCCCCTCCCCCCGTGTGAGCCGCCTCTGTGTGTATTAGTATTACACATACATGTATAATGCTTAAAATGTGAACGTCATAAAAGGTACTTTAAAAGATCAGATCAATGTATTTGAATTTTGTGGATAACTATAACTATGCTATATCAATTAGGATGGATAGAACTTTTACAGGATTTTACGTAATGATACAAAGTGAATACCATTCATAGAAATGCTACATTGTATTTCATACAACAGGTGAATCAAATACGATGGGCTGAGAAGTAAATCATTCATAAATTTGAATACATTATACTAAACTGTATTTCATTGTAATCACATCATCATCACCATCATCATCATCATCATCACATTCGTATGTGTTTCTGGTTCATACACAAATAAACAAAGAATATCTTCCAATGATATGTCTATTCAAGATAAAGATGAAATAAATGTATTACACTTGTCGCTCGCTTCAGAATACATGTAGCAGTTGCGTTGCAGAAACAGCAGGACTTGTAACGCGCCCCGTCTGCCCGTTACAGCGTGCGCAGAGGCTGAATTATAATTAATGTACGCACATTCGTAATGAACCCACACGGTTTGAGCGCGAGCGAGTAAAAAAACAGCACAGCTGTCCCCCTAGGATCGACTATGTAAAAAATCTATATTTAAGCCAACAGCCATAGGGGCCATTGGAATTCGAAATTGCTTGGAGCATTATTCAGGTTATATTATGCCTCCCCTTTGGAGATGTGACAGATAGTGCTTGCATGTGTAACCTATCCGAGGCAGATCGTATACATATAGCGAGAGAGAGAGTGGGCGAAAAATGAATTTTATTGGCAATAATTGGACGCTTGCAATGAGTGTGATAACCCCCTGGTTAGAGCCTGAACGTGTACATGAGGACTGTCATCGTGCTTTCTTGGAAATACACAACTTTCAAAAAGGATAAACCGTCAATGGTTTTAGCTCCAGAAAGGTAAGTCATTGTCGAAGGTTTGATGATTAATGAACAGATGAAGTAGGATGTAAAGCGGTTTCCGATCAGATCGTCCCGTTGTCAGGTTTGCTAGGAAAGCGGACGTGCTAGATTCATAGAAGGATGACAGGAAGCTGATACCAAAGTGGCAATTTGAGGTTGTCTGATTTTTCATCATAAAGTTATCTTGATTTTCCATTCACTCTTTTACAGAATCATATTGTTTAAGACTGATCATATCGCATTTTATTACCATTTAAACAACTAAATTGTTGTGTTCTCACTTTGCTAGGTGTGACTATTGTGCCTCTATAACTTTAATTAGCTTTAGAACCTTGCACTTAAACATTAAGTCTCATGTGTACTTCAAGTGATTATGCCAACGTGATTTGTACAAGTTTATTCAATGATCCCGCATAATCGCTCTACTATTAAAATAAATAAATAAATGAAATAGAACAGTATAATGGCCGTGGTATACAGCATTGGACATTATCTGTTTGTGCTCAAGAGTAGTCGTTGTTTGTGCATTCTTTGGCTAGGTTTAAAAGGAATAAAAGTATACTAAGAATGGTCATGTACAAGTTAAGGAGATAATTTCGGATTAAATGTTATAGGAATGATGAATGAGTACTGGTATACATATAATTACCTTAGATACGTAATATACAATAAAAATGATGATAATAGTATTAACATTAATAACAATATCAACAATAATAATAATAATGATAATATTAATAATAATGATGATGATGATGATGATGATGATGATGATGATGATAATAATAAATAATAATTATTATTATTATTATCATCATCATCATCATCATCATCATCATGATTTATAATAATAAAAGAAGAAGATACATAATCATTCGAGAGAGAAGTGTAAGCACCCAGTTTGGCGCCTCTTTCTCACGCCATCCTGAATTTTCATCATGAGCGGTGACAACAGCCCGAACATCACGGGTGATTGAAGATCGGTTCCCTTTCCTTGTTCACTTCAATAAACTTGAACGACTTAATGAAATAGAGAGGGTAAAAGATAGAGACTCGTTGAGAGACTTATAGGAACAGCTAAAAGCATATATTTTGGATTAAAGAGCAAGTGATTTAATGCGGGGGGGGGGGGGGGTGGAGGAGAGGGAGAAAGTGAGAGAGTGGAAAAAATAGTGATACTTCCACTACACCACTACATTGTTCATTTCAGTAAAAGATTGAGAAGCTGAAAAAGGGAGGAAGAAATATAGAGGCTCGATGAAAAAACATAGGAATATAGGCAGAAAGCACACATTGTGAACTTAAAGAGCAAACCGTGAGGAATAAGAGAGGAGGAGGGTGAGAGAGAGAGAGAGAGAGAGAGAGAGAGAGAGAGAGAGGGGGGGGGGTATAATATTGTTTGGTCTTGATACATATTTCATAAAGAAGATGAGACAGAGAGTGAGAAAGATACTGAGAGTCGGTGAGATACACAGATAAATAAATAGAAGGATCGATATAAAAGTATGTAATAATTACTTTGAGGACCAGAATATATAAGAAGTAAAAAAGGGTAGCATAACTTTGTTTAAAGGGAAGCTTGAGTTCTGGGAAAGGTAAAAAATAATTTGTGAGCTTGTCTCATTCTTATTATGTTAGTTTGGAAGATTATCATAGTAGATATGTCCCCTGAAAAGGATTGCTCTTCAAATGCTCTCACATTCAAAATATGACAAGAAACAGCTGAAATGTTCGGGCCGAACATCTGCGTGTAGTCCCATAAACACTTTTCTGTGTGCAGTGCATGTGACTCTCAGCGGGACTGAGTCAATTTCTTATAATTTTGGTGATTCCAAAACCTTACAGCATACACCAATTCTTATCATTGCTTATGTGCTATATATAATCAACCTTTCCCAATTGCTTTGAGACAGTTTCTTTTACAATTCAATCTCATGACCTGAACTCAACTTTATCTTTAAGTTGTAAAAATTAAAAGCCTTTCCTATATAGATCACGTCGGTAAACTTGAACGCAGAGATGCAATAGAGAGGGATTCTCGAGGAGAGACACAAACAGAGAGACAGGTAGAATCATAAATTTGGGATTTAAAGGGTAAGTTATTATGAGGGAGAGGTAGAGATGGGTGATTTGTTCAGTTGTCAAAAGGAAAGTGGTTTTCCATGCACGCACTTAAATGAGTAGATGGGAGAGTAAGGTAGGGGCTCGGTGACGAACGCACTCGGAAAAAACCCCCATAAAAGGTAGAAACATAAATAAGACTTAAAAGGGCAAGTTATTCCTTGGAAGAAACGGAAAGAAGGAGATTCTGTTGAAAGGAAAGTTGGTTTTCCTTGTAAAACTGGAACGAGTAGATAGAAAGATGTGGACTCAGTGATGAATACAAGTAGGGAAACAAAAGAAAATATCAAAGGACCTAAACGGCAAGTGATAATAAGAAAGAAAGGGAGAGAGGGTGAGAGGAAGGGGGCGAAAGAGAAAGACGAGAAAAAAAAAGTAGAGAGAGAGAGAGAGAGAGAGAGGTTTGCTCAGTTCTGAAGAAAAAAATTCTTCTTGCTTACGTCTATCTGTCTATCATTTATGAGACATTCCAGAAAATGAGTGCATAGTGACATCAGCATAATGTATTTTTGTTGATTTGAGAGAGAGAGAGAGAGAGAGAGAGAGAGAGAGAGAGAGAGAGAGAAAGAGAGAGGGGGAGGGGGGGGGGGGTGAGACACTGCTGTAAAGAGGAAAGAGCGATTTCCCATTTCCCTGTCCACATTGGTAATGACAGATAGTGATGGAGAAATAGACGCGGTTACCATCAAAGAAATTGACAGACAGTGAATAAAGAAAAAGAGACAGGTTGACTTATATCAGAAGGATAGATAGACTGGGCAATGGACAAATCTTAAGAGACAGAGAGAGAGAGACAGACGTAGAGGGAAAAAGGGGAGAAAGAGGTGACAAAAGATGGAGGAGAGACAGAGAGAGAGAGACGAGCACGCCAAAATTAATGAAATGAATAATGTAACAGAAAGGTATAAGCATTGAAGGGACCAAAATATCAAGTGATATAAGGAGAGAGAGAGAGAGAGAGAGAGAGAGAGAGAGAGAGAGAGAGAGAGAAGGGAAAAGAACATAATCCAAAATAAGTATCTATTTTACAGATTTTGAATACTTTGTCAGAATGTAAAACGATGAAATAAAATACATTAATAGAATTATTCTATAATATGAAATATTCTTGTACGATTCCTCATTTATATGCGCCCTCACCAGTTTGTCTATATAACAATCTACAGTTGTGCCTTACCCCCCCCCCCCCCAGCTCTCGTTCTCTCTCTCTCTCTCTCTCTCTCTCTCTCTCTATTGTGTCAGCATCTCCTCACCTAATCTATTTCTCCCTCTGCTTATTATGTCTGTGTATATTTCGTCCACATCCAGACACCTTTACTTTACAAAATATCATCTGTCCAAAATATTTCGGCGCATTCTTATCTCCGAAATAAGCTGCATTTTAACATATGCATTATGAAGACAATACACATAGTTGAACAAGAAAAGGAAATGATAAACTTAAGGGATGATTACACATGAAGGAGGTTTTGAATCGAGAGGAGTGTGAGGAAATTATCTCATATTTGTGCACACTCCTGATTTTACCCTGCTACATTTTGTTGATGTTCCTTTTTTTCTTCTTTTGGTTGCTTTTTTTTTGATGTTTTTTTGTCTTTGTTTTAGATTTAAAAAAATAATACATAGTATTATTGTAACTGTGCTTATATGTAGAAGATTGTATTGTTGTCGTTTATGTATTCTTCGCACGGGCATATATTTATATATTTCATTTTTGTATTTTTACATGCGTTCTTTAAAGCGAATAAAGAACAAATGAAAAGCAATAATGAGCATGAATAAATCAAGAGCTCAATATTTATCATCTATACAGGATGCAAACTGCCTTCTCGTTTCCATTCCAAATGATATCTAATAAGTGCATAATGTTTTATAGTTCCAAATCAGACTGACCCCCCCCCCCTTTCTTTTTTTTTTTTTGGGGGGGGGGTCTTTTTTGTTGTTGTTAATAACATGCTTTTTTCTCATTGGTTCTTTTAAGCCGGGCTCACACGAGGGGAGCGTTTCATGAAAGGATGTTATCGGATATTTCATCCGACAACTGTTATAAGCTACTGAAATCCTTACATCTGATTGGCTGAGAGCAAATTTGTCAGTAAAAATCACTGACAAAATGCTTGATGAAACGCTCCCGAGGAGTCATTTTCTGACCTTATAGGACTGCGTTATGATATCGTTTAAAAGTGATTTCAAAATGAGCAGAGCAAGCAATACTTTTAATAACTGGCGTATGTGTTAATTACCTTCACAGGCTCGATTAGCGCAGGTAATGACGCAGATGAAATGACGCAGCCTCGTGTGAGCCGTTCTCAAGACCCATCCAACATAAATAATTTCTTTTTATTTTGGAAAGAATATCATATTTATTTCTCTCTCTCTCCCTCTCCCTCCTTATCTTTTTCTCTCTCTCTCTCTCTCATCTATACTATCGATCATTTTGTTTTGCTCCGTCTTTGGGGGCATTATGTTTGGATCAATACAATAATCTGATTTTGTTCCTGAATGCGAAATCATTTACATTTCTGGCGGCTTTATTTTTTCGTGTTATGTCTATATCCTCTTCCATATTTACTGTTGCTTTGATAACCCCCCCTTTTCCATAATGATTTTCCTTTCCACGCCTTTGTTTTTCCTTCTTTGTTTAACATAGTTCCAATGTGCCCTCGAAATCTTTCATGGGTGTATAATAGACCCTATTCATGCTCTTTATGGGTTTTCCTATTCATAATGTTCCGCTCTATTCACTTTCCATTGTTCCTTTTCATTAATCTTCGATTTGCAGACAAACACTGGCTTCCTCGGGCGTGTGGTATGGCAAACACTTTAGGAATCCGTATTGTTCGACCGGTAACGCTCCGAAAGTTTCAACAACCTGAGATCGACCTTTCAAAGGAACGCGATACCAGTCCGCTTTTATCGAGCAGCAGAGCGCGCTCTCCCGATGAAAGGGCGGTAGTGGACTGTAAGCCAAGCAAGACGTGGAATGCACATCCACAATCACAGCCAAGCACTGTAGACCGTAGCACGCAAACACACTGTGCTGACGACATTGAGCACACAGATTTTTCTATGCGAAGCACCGCGGCAGACGACAAGACAGACATGCCAGTATCGTCGACTCTCTCCTACTACTCCACGCACCAAAACAACCAGGATTTCTCCACTTTTGCTCGGGACAGCCAGAAATCCATGGACTTTCCTGCACTTGGAGGAACTCCGACCAATACATCTAAATTTAACGGGATTAAACAAACAGGATATGACATCCATGGTGAAGAGTTAGAGTATCGGAGCGGTGCATCGATTCCCGGGGGAGACAGTGGCGGTAGAGGTGGTGGCGGCGGTGTAGGCAGTGGACCTGTGGTAAAGCACTGTGGATCTTTGGTAGATGAATTTGGACTCAAAGAGGCGCCACATAAATTTGGAAGTAGCAAGGATACATATTCTAAGATGACGAGAGCAGTGACACAGAAACCTGAGGGGATCGGGGAGTCATTGGCCTGGCTTAAACGGGAACTGGTGAGTAAACTCCTTAATTTGATTGTGGTCAAATCAAACAGTTCTTCACATTCGAATAAAAATGTTATGGGTTGGATGGGCTGTTTAAAGTGTCCAACAATGTATAAATGTTTCTTCATAATTTTTTTTTCACAGACTTTCATTTCTTAATGATACTTGTAAGAGTTAATATTTTGGTATTGACCCAATCTCCAATAACCTCGCATAAGTGTGAGTGGTACTGACCCACTCACACTTAAATGCGAGGTTATTGGAGATAACCCTCTGAATCACTTACACATTGTATGCAAGGTTATTAGATACAAAGTCATGTAGATCTAGATGGTCTGAACCTTGTTCATTGGATAAGTGGTCTGAACTAATAGAACAAGCCCTGTCCATAGTAGAATTGGTGTTATGATTAAGTGGTGATATGTCTAAATCAATATCATTTATTGAAGTCATCTACTTTAATCCTCTTGTAATCCTCTCTCAGTAATAAATGGCATGACATGTTTACATAATACAAGGATTAATGTGTCTAAGTCCTCTGAGCTTAAACCCTTCTAGATAATGCTTTCTGTTACTTGCAATGCTTGAAAAACGGAAGAAAAAGAAAAGCAGGACGTCCTCCTCACTTTCTATAGAAGCCTATATACATATAGCGTGGAAAATTGCCTATGTAAAAAGTCTTGTGTAAATATAAGTCCTATCTAAAATAACCTCGCATATGTGTGAATGGTGTAAAGGGTGGTTTCAACTTCAAGTAATTGTTTGGCACGCATGTGTCTCTTTTAGAGTAATTCGTTGGTATTATTCGAATTTGGAAAGTAACTATGCACTACATGTATTCCCTACTTCACATTCTTTCTTCCAAGGTGAATTCGGCGCACCTTTCTCTACAAGTACAAGTACATGTATAAACGTTGGCACCAAACCTAAAGTTTCGTGCTCCTGAAACCAAATATGGAGGGGGTGATGTTTTGAAATTGGCAGTTGTCTCTTTTAGAGTATTTTTTTAAAGAGTATTTTTCTTTGTAAGAGTGAGCTGGAGCTGCGCACAATGCAGTGCAGAGACCTATTTGGGTGCGGTGTGTGATATAAATGGCATGCCCGATTACTGCATTTTCTTCCCGTCCTTTCTATTTTACCAACCCCTCGTTCCATGTCAATTCTCTTCACCTCACTCTTACAAAGAAAAATACTCTAAAAGAGACCCATGCGTGCCAAACAAACAACCTAAACGAATTCATTATCTCGGCACCCAGTGTAGGCTAGTGTTCGATAAAACCTTTCCCATTTGGAAAGTAGCAGGCAAGCAAGCAAGCGACTTCCCGTATGGAAACAACCAGTAGCAACAGAGATCTAAGTGTAAGGATCATTTTAATACACAGTTTAACAGCTTTGACAAACGCCTACTACATATTTTTCATAAACTAATGTGACAAAAGATACAGTCAGATTTGTATCCATCGCCTGGGAGATTTATTTTGAGAAAGAGATAAGAACGATAAAGTAAGATAGGCAAAGTAAACGTGATGTGATTATTAGCAGTAAGGTCAACTTATGGCAAGCCTGTGATGTTATATTTGATCATCTTGGCACGTTCAGCCTTTGATATTGGAACGATTTAGCTTGATCTCCAGAGAAACTTGTTAGAGTGAAAATGTAAACATAAAGGGCGAAGGAGATCAAATCTAGCACACGTCTTACACGTAAACCCCAGTATAAAGTATTATCAATTATTTACTTCCGAACAAAACAATCACGATGGGGCTGAACTTGGCATCGTTTGGCGGATGGCAGGAAGATACAGCTGACGCCTTGAGACGAGATTGATAAGAAAAATATCTTCATCTTCTAAATGTAATCTTGGCAAAGCGTTCTCCATCAATTCGTATTTTCTTCTACATAGCCGCACAACAAATATTTTCAAAACATTGCTATAAAGGCTGTCGGCTCATCACTCATGATTTTCTATACCATTAGAATTTGTCTCCCTGTGTACTACTTTCTCTACTATGTCTACTGTTCGTACCTTATCAATTGCTTAAACTATAATGACTGGTTTAACAACATAACATGATGCAATAGTTCATGGTGTCTAATAAAAAAAAATATATATTACATTGCCGTTGATTTTAAAAAATGTATTTGGTGCTTGTACAGAGAATTGAGGTTTAGAAACTATTTGGTTACATGCAGTAACTTTCCTTAAATTTCGTTTAACACTTGTTTTCGGGGGGAAAAAATCCCATGTGATGATATCCCAGTAACTATTTAGGGAAGTTCTTGTTCATTTCCTTTAATCCGTGTCAATAATTTGAAACTAATGGAAAAAAGATCGGGAAGGATATTTCACAAGAACTTCCGAATTTAGACAATCTCAAATCCCAAACTGTACAAAAAACCCTGTATATTGCTGTGTTGTTACATGGAGTGTCGTGTATGGAGACGACATGATATCATATAATTCCTGTTTGAAATTTAAGTTGGCTAAGAAACAAATTCCCTTTTATAAAAAAAAAAAAAATTCTTCTCTCCAAACGCAGTATTTGTTATTGTGGTTTTAATGTCGCCGAGATTGTTCATTTGTCTTCGTAGAGGATTTTCGAATTCCGTCGCTAGAGAGATATCTCTTTAGCATATAATGTGTGTATAGGTGAAGCTTTACTATGTTACATTTATATTGAGTAGTATATATAAGTTGAAGCAAAATTGAAAGTTTCGTCATATCACTTTATAGGAGACCGAAGTCTAATCAATAAATTATAGCAAATTTGAAAGGTGCCAGTTTACATGAATTCCGATTTAGCGAAGGTTTAAATGTGGTAGGCCAGGACGACATGATCTGGTTGATGCAGAGGAGAGCAAATAAGATACAGAGGGGAGTGGTTATACTTATAGTTACATTATTTGAAGCCCAATCTGACTAATGCAGTATTTTCTTATAGAGGTATAGGGCATGGGATATTTTAGGGTATGGAGTTTCTCAGATGACTTATGTTGAGCAGATGGTTTACGTACCTAAGAAAATAGATTATCTGCTCAAGAAGGAACTAGTCATCTCAAATGAGAGGAAAGCCATGCAGGGGCTGATGGGGGACGGGGTGTCACGGGATCCGAACCTTTTTTTCTTTTGCTTGTCAGAATTTTTAGGAGAATTGGACCCCCTTTTTATGATTTAAAAAAAAATTGATTTCTTTCTCCCCCCCCTCTCTCTCTTTTTTTTTTTTTTTTTTTTTTTTTTTGGGGGGGGGGGGTTACTTGCTTGCTTGTCAGACTTTTTGGCACAGGACCCCTCCTCCTTTTTGCAAAATGCAGGAGCTACCGTGATTTAATCGCACAAGGTTTAAAATCTGAAGTCGAGATTGCCTCCTTCAGAGGACAGAGTCCATTCACCTCCCTAGGCATGAGCACAGCAGCTTAGGATTACTGATTCCATCATGGCCTCGCCAAGGAAGATTTTTGTTTCCTGTCTTTCATGATAGCTGCTTCATCCCAAAGCAGACAATCGCTTCCTAGCTAAATAAATGACAAAGATCGATCATTTGACCTTCATTAGATTGACTATGAAAGGAAGAGTTTCCAAACAGTATACGCTTAATGACACTCTTTGATTGTGACTTTACATACCTGAGGTGTTAAGTTAACAGATTAATGACGACAGTTTGGAGATAATGCTGAACGATAAAAAATAACTAAACGTAAACTTTGTAAATATTTGTAATATTTGTAACCGTAAATGATAGAATCTCAAATGGTTAATCGTTACTTAGCTTTATGTTTGCAGTTGAATGAGTATCTCATTTATCACCTCGTCCTATACATTCATTGAATTCAGTTGCAATCAAACAATATTTTATGTGTTATTCAAAGAGTTAATGATCATGATGATTGTTAGTGATTTACGACGATGTCGTGATCAGGTCGTGCGACAGAAGCTCAAGCTCCGTGGTAAATATCCTACACTCACCGAATGCCCAATAGACCGCTTCTGTAATGTATACAAATTTATGCACATGCATAATTCTCTGAGCACCCAGTGACGAGCTGTTCCATTAACCTGCTTTTTATAAATGAGCCTCAATGCTTGGAATCCAGTTTGCATACATTATCTGTTGCTATGTCCGGCAAGCTTTCAGGTTGTCAAGAACAACCTTTGTTTGAAAGGTATGTATAAAATTTGCATACATTACCGAAGCGGTCTATTTCAACCCAGGATCATACTCTATACCTAACCCCAACCTAACATCTAATAGCACCCCTAACCTTAACCCTATATCTTTGATGAAATAAAGCCCGGAGCAGTAGTCGCCAGAGCAGTAGTCGCCAGAGAAAATGTCGGAGAACCCCTGATCGACCAAACCACCACGGCCTAGAGATCTGATTTGAATCAGGAAGCTGGAGGCCTGTCCGACATGAGGACTATTAGTCACGGGAACTCGAAATTGTCCACTTCACTGTCACCGACAAAGGGATCATCACAACTATCTTCTTCTTTAAAAAAAAAAAAAAAGACTTCCATGAAATGTCCGTCTTGTCTTGCCCGATTATATCTTTGATTAGTTTCGCTTACAGCAGGTGAATTCAGTCATGGTCATGGGCAAGGTATTAGGTTATCCGCTGTCCCGTACGTTACCAAGTATAACGAAAAATAAAAGAAAAATAAAATCGAAAGTGTCAATATCCTTGTTATTTGGTGTGATTCAAGCTCCGGTAGAACTGTCAACTTGATATTGAAAAAGATGATGATGATGTCGGTAATGTATGCTACAAAATACCGTGGACATGCCCTCATGTCATTCACAGCAGTTATAGAACTGAATTTTATTCATTCATTGCTGATTCACATTTTGTTTAAACCCGATTATTGTTCGAAGACATTAAGACATAAAAAATAGAGCCCATTTAATAGATTCAATAATATTTGGGCCAATAAAACATTTTAGCCGAGCATATTGATATACACCAAATTAAGTACAGCTGTATATATAGCACCATACACCCATCAACATTAATGAAACAGTGTTAACACCACTTTATTACCGTAACATACCCATACCAGCCAATTATGTGAACGTATAGCGTTAGTAATACTCATAGAGATACCACACAACGTGCATGGAGGCTTCAAATGTAGTACATCAAGTAAGTGAAATTGATTGATTACTTCTGGTTGTCTGTTTTATTAAGACAAAAATCAATCATGTTCTTTATCTGATGCTAGGCTGAGACTTTCCTTGCAAGGCTTTCCAAAGGTTTTACGATGCAGACTAGCCGTGTAAGAGCTCGCGCTGCATGATTAGATGTATGAGTCATCGATAATTCCACGTCTTACCTGCATACATTTGCGAATATGATTATGAATGCTATTTCTGTTTGCATTGGGCTTGATGATATAGGGTTCTACTGGTTTACAACAATTTACCTATGATTCGAAAGTATGAATAGTTTGGCAATGCACCATGCGGTGTCCGATATTACATGGCATTCTTCCACCCTAACTACAGAAAATACAATTATACATTATTCCTTGAATCAGTGACCTTTGGTTTGTGTATTTTGAAGCACTTGTACAAAAGACGTGTGTCCCCAATTCATATTTCTTCAGAACTTTCAGCTCAACTTGATTAGATTCCGCAGCAATGATTGCACTGTAAATTTGTAAATTGGGGGTTGCTATATATACACTCTTAAGTGAGAGTCAAGTTGTAATTATTCGAATAAACCACGGGATAACGAGAGTTAAAGGTCTTTGTATTGTGTGTTCTGAAGCACTTTACGAAAGACGTGTATGTCCACAATCATATTTATTCACAACTCTTTAGCTCAACTGAATATAGTCCACATTTATTATGATACTGTTAATGTGTGAATTAGGGGTTGCTACACGCTCATTAGTGTGAGTCAAGCAGTAATTAGGCGAATAAACCACGGAATAACGAGAGTTCATATGCCCTCGGTTAAACCTCGATGAGTGATATCTTGTAGATCACACATGCTTCTTTTCTGTCAAAAAATATAAGACGCAGATAATTCTGCATTTCATAAGTTTCAATGCACGTTGTAAATGTTGCAGTTAAACAATATATATATAATATATATATATATAATAAAGATACATAAAAACTATAAAATCATGCCATAATTTAAACAGAATCTTGAATCTCTTCCGATCCAAGGGCATTGTTTATTGGAAGAATGGCTGATGAATATGGACTTGTCTTGTTAATGTGCTTGTGTTAGTTTGGTTATTTTTCATGTTTTAGGAGGGTCAAGTTATAGTATTGCACTAACACTTTGAATGCGGTGAATCAATAACCAAATATTAGTAGGGCATAGTGTAGTATATAATTATTGACAATTTCGGAAAGTCGTCTTTCACTGGTTTAAACAATCTACAACAATGATCAGATGATGGAATAAAACATATTACACAGAGCCTCCACGTGTGGGTGGTAACAAGATAATGATCAGAGTGGAAACATGCATGAACATAAAAAGTAAAAATAAACATAGAATCATTTTCCTGATTATGATGCACAGTATAAACCTGTCACACTTGAAATATTCTTGTCTTGTAAAATGATTATTAACGCCCTGGCAATGAAATACATTTCCGTTCGAGCGATTTCTATAAAATATATTGAAAATCTAAATGTAATTCATAAATTCGATTTCAAAGTCCAAGATCTCATGTAGTGTAGCTAGCTCTTATTCAGGCAGTGAAAATATTGACCCAGGGTACTACTGAGCAATAACTTAATTAAGATTGGGCTTTCACCCAGCAATAATCACAAAGTCAATTCGTTACAAGATTTCCAAACACCGAATATATAGCAAACATACCGGTAACTAGCTCTAACAGGCCCTCTCATTAGCCCGTATTCTCTACAATAATTGCATTTCCTGGCCTTGAATACACCAAGTCCAGTGGAAATACAAAGACACATCCTCCCAACTCTACATTGATTTTGTGTCATCCAGCTGGTCTAGCATCCAGACATTTAGACCTTTTTTCCCGTTCCTTTGTCAGTGTTCGGTCTTTTAGGATGTTTGTGAAAGTCAGACATTGAAAATTTTCAGTTTAAATATAGGTCATAATTGCCAATGAGATAAGGATATCATCATGATCTCTACACTTTTATGTTGGGGCAATTCCCATTCAGACGCATGTATTTGGCATTGTCTGAATACGCCTGGAGTTGAGACTAGAATCTTGAAAGCGAATGAAGCTGTCAGTCGGTTCTTGAGGGGAAATGCACGATGACGTCATCGTGAAGGAATGTTGGTCAGATTCTCTCTCTCTCTCGTCTGCTTGAAGTGAAATCTTCATAAGATGTAGACGCATCGTGTAGAAGGAATGCGGTGGTTAAGATGAGTAATTCGAGACCCTACAAAATGTACCCCCCTCTCTCTCTCTCTTCTCCTAAAGAAGAAAAAGAATGTCACTTCGCTATTATCTTAATCTCATCATAATTATCAATATATTGTCTGTAATGAAATATACACTTGGAATGACGTTGTGTACTTGAACGAATGGATGACGAGTGACAGGGGAAAAAAATATTTTCACAATCTTAGATTAATAGATTATTTAATTAAAGGGCATTTAAAATTACCATATAAAAATATGTATATGACGTAAGAACTATTTCATTTTGTTTTCTTAGTTATTTATGGATTGTATATTGTCACTATATTTACCGTTTTTTAAATACATGTTTAAATAATACATGAATTATATTTGCTCAACTCAAAATTGAGACATTAATGGTACTCGCCTATGTATAATGATGAAAAATATTTGGTTCGAAACCTGCAGGAATAAATTCCTCTTCCTTTTATTAACATATAAATAAATTTGTGTGGGTAAAATGCGTTGTTTCGGGTATTTACTTGTACGGTCAGTGGTTATGCATGTATGCATGCGTTCCTACGTCAGCAAGTTGGGAAACCTGATGAATTTGAGCTATTATTAGAATGAAGGGGGGAAATAATACGTGTTTATCTGTTAGCAGTAGGTGGCAAAGGGGTAGGCGGCATTATCATTTTTTCGAGTGAAACTCTCAAGCTGTATACAGAGTCTCTTTTTCACTCATTTTCAGATTTTGTATTCTAAGCCATATATACGGTGTGTCATTAGTTGTCACCCACACATTTGATAGTCTGCAAGCACAGACCCTAATTTGACACTTTATCAGAAAATCATTGTGTCTTGAGAGGAGCCTAATCCAGCTACCTACTGGTCGTGTCAATATACAGTACATGGCCTATGGTAGTCTTACAGCGCAGACTCTCTTGTACGACTGACCAGGGTTTGTGCCTGCAAACTACACATTTGACGTGATGATGCTCCGACGACAATAGCTTCGCGTTAATATTGTACACTAACCAAATTCTAACCCAAGACAAAACACGACACTATACCTAAACCCTAACCCTAAAGCTAACTTAACCTAAAACCCAACCTAAACCCAATTGCCACAGTCAGTGGTGGATTTAGGGGGGGGGGGAGCTCCGGTCCGTGCCCCCCCCCCTTTGAAAGAAAAGTAACAGGCCTAATGAAACATTGTCAAAGCTTTCTAAGCGACATTCAGAGGATTCTGTACGAAAAGTGGACCCCAAAAATCTGATAACCATTTTTTTTTCTTTTTTCGGACATTTGTGTGCCCCCCTTTTACAAAATCCGGGATCCGCCCCTGGCCACAATAGCCCTAACCCTGTAGGAGCATATGTCAGTGTACTGATGATTTGCAGTTTATTTTTTGCACGGTAATTATCTATGATAGATCTTATTCTTTTTATCAGTGCACGAAGATTTTCTGAACAGATAATTTGTCTTGTTTTTATCATGAAAAACAAACCGTCAAACGTGACACATGTGTTATTTCATTCATGGTTGGTCTCCGTAATGACAAACTTATCATGTTTATTTTTTGTAGACACGAGCGGAAACCCGCTGGAAAAATTCCTGCACAGATGTTGCAGTCATAACATGTCACCCCTCGAACTATCTCTGTATTTATACCTATCACCGGATTAACCTTCATGAACGTGAGAAATGATTAATAAATGCAACAGTAGGAAATATTAATAGGCTATTATAGCAGTTATATTGTCCAGTCAACATGTATGTATCTTACTATACACCTTGTTTCTCACCTTACATGTACACTTTGTCACTTAAAAAAAATTATACTGCTTCCAAATTTTTAAGAGTCATTGTGTAGGACAAGCTTTATGACAAGATATGCTTTGAATTTATCGCTCATTAGGTTGTTGTCTTGTTGTATGTACTAGGTCTTAAAAAACAGTGGACACTTTTGATGGTTAATAACTAAAAATTTATACCTCGTATCAGACTGAGGTTTTCACATTGTAAAATTGAATGATGTAAAATTTATTTGGAGCAAGTTTTATTACATTTCTGTGAATACTTTTCCTAAAACATTGCTCTGAATATTCAATTACATTGTTCACTTTTTGAAAAATCAAGGCCACAAAATCTTTTTGTATCAGTAATTAATTCAGAACACAACAGTTGCCATTTTTTTGTAGTTGTCATTTCTGCCAGACTTGTTGTCCAGTACTTCAGTATCAATTCATGACTCTAGGTTAAAACATGTTATGGAATTTCAGCTGCAATGCGCAATGGCAATTGTTGCATGTATTCTGAATTAATTACTGATACGCATAGATTTTGTGGCCTTGATATTTCAAAAAGTGAAAAATCTAATTAAATATTCAGAGCAACATTTTAAGTAAAGCATTTTTAGAAATGCCATGAAAACTTGCTCCCAATAAATTTTACATCCTTTAACTTTACAATGTAAAAACCTCAATCTGATATTACCATGTATAATTTTTAAGGTATTTTTTGAGCAGAAGTGTGCACACCTAGTATATTTTTTGGAGGAATTCAAATATCATTGAATTGTCAAAGATAGTTTGTAGACAAGATGTTAGCTCTTACGAGAGGTTATAAATGAAAAAAAAAACAAAACAAAAAAACCCATGCAGTTAAAGCAAGAAAAAAAAATTGGTTTGACATTGAATTTCGTCACCACCATCACACGTGTATTTGTGAAAGAAATTGACATCATCATTCCCTTTGGATAATACGCTTATACAGATTGCTAATTAAATCAGTTTATCGCTTGATTCAAAGAGACAGAAAATGCATGAAGCATGTGAAATCTGTCAATTTTCTTGACAGAAAGATCTGACGATGATTATCATAGGGTATATGGTACTAAATTAGATGTTTGTTTTTAATCATTGTGTGGAGATTATGCTGATACAGTACGAGGTTAATCTCATATGATGTATTTACCTGGTATTACGCTTTTAAGCTTGCCCTAACCCCCTCGTCGCAATTATAAAATTGAAAAATGAAATGTGTAATCATCACATGAGCATGGTGAATGAATGACTACCCGTCTGTCAGACCATGGTCCGACTCCGTAATACATGACACGTTGTAGCGTGGTCAATTAGTGCTCTCTATCACTGGAATCTCATTAGGTCATTGTTTGTATTTAATTAATCAGCAGACAAGGCCCTGGTCACATGGCCTATACAGGAAGACTTGTGTTTGCTATTCCTCTTCTAAGACAATAAATATTCGACCTGCCGCTTTGGTTTCGGAACTAACCTGTCATTGTATAGACATTAGGCAGGTATGTCCATTACAAAGTCAGTTGTACACATGTATTCGAACTTACGTGGTATCCGATGGTTAAAATATGTATATCCAAGCACAATTATTAGGGATAATTTTATCTGTTGTAGAAATGTAATTTTTCTTTCAGAAAGGAACATAACGTACTTGTATTATGATATATATGGTAAAAACTTAAGTCAATATTTTGCATACATTCTGTAACTGTCCCAAATATGGCATCGTTTTTGCCAAGGACGCACAATTTTGACACACTTTGAGCTGTATATTTTGGCCTTTGTGATGTGTATCCCCGTGTTCCGTTTTGGTTAGAAGACCTTGTCATGTCTGATTATAGACTAGTGGACAGGAAACGTATGTGATGGCCTGGGTGGTGATGAGTCACCAAAACTTGTTTCCAGGCACAACCTTTTTTTTTCAGACCGAAAGCATCACATAGAGTCTGAACACTTCGAGCTGTAGACTATTACATACATGTAGATGTAGTAAAGCCGTATGCATAATTATACGAAAGTGATGCTTGTTGTGGGCGTCAAGATACTCTCTGCTTTATACAAAATGTCTTCCAAATAATTTTCATTCTGCGATTTTTGTAGGATAAAATCTTTTCCCAAACCTACTGCATGAAAGCAATAGGCCTAATATTGAGAAATACTTGATACTCCTCTTTGAATGCTATTCTCTGGACATGAAGAAGATGAAAGAAGGGATGGCAGGGAGAAAGAAAGAACTTTTATTAAAAGAATAGAGAGAAAATAGAATAATCACCATAATTATGGAAGAAAGATTATTTTAGAGTGAAGGTACATGTAGCTTTAAACGTTTAGGTCTAATTGAAATGATGGCAACCATTGCATCAGTATGGTGAAGCCGATTTGTATTTTAGAGTCTGTGTAATAATTGTACAGGAAATGATTATACAGGGGGTCCGGAATAAGTGGGGGGGGGGGGGGGGCTGGATTTTGCGACTTATGAAATTAAAATTGATATGATTGATGCTCATGGCACAGGATCTATTTTGAGCTCAGCATGACTCCTATAGCAGCAGTAGGGGTTCTCTAACCAAAGTATGTTAGGAGTCTTATGAACATTGGCGGACTTAGATGAGCACAATCGACAATGTCCCTCTCCTCTTTGAAACCCAAGTACCATACCTTAAGTACACAACCCCAAAAATGTGCCCCCTTTCAAATCTTGGACTTAAAAAGCACTTGAGCGTTTTCCTTGTCAGAAAAATTCGGGAATTAAAAGGCACCCCCCCAAAAAAGACCATTTTTGTGCTTATCAGAAAATTTCCTGAATTGTGCCCCCTTTTACAAAGTCCTAGATCCACCCCTGGAGATAAGCGTTCATTATGGCCGTTTTGTGTGTACATTGTATTCATAATATCGGATGATAATTATGATCATTCATTGGCCATGGTCGAATATACCGGATATAGCATCAAACCCTTGACCAACTGTGCGTGAAAGCTTTTAATATATTTACAGTGGGCAGATATTCACCATCGATCTTCCCACCTAATCTGCAACACAGCCAAAAGCACAGGATCTATTTTCTGGCATCATTTCTCATGAATCCTGTGGGTTATTATACGACACATGCTCCGGCGACATTTTGCTGTGCGATCAGAATTCCTAATTTCCACCCTGAACCAAACACTATACCTAACCTGACCTAAAACCCTGAACCTAATCTAAGACCCAATTAATCATAACCTTAACCCTAACGATATATTTTTGCGAAATGAAGCCAGAACCGATTTTCGCCGGAGAACTTTTGGAGCACCACCCATGGTGACTTGAGTCACCTATGAGCCAAGCTAAAATTATCTCAACAATGATTGTGTCCAATAGGGAAACGATATGGATGTAACTCCAGCTTCATAATATAGGACATATCAGGAACTCCCTCCCCCTACCATGCCCCTACCCGATTCGTGATTATGAAGGTTCTTACTGTTTTAGAGGTGCAACATTAGCCCCCTAAATTATACGCTGACACGACGTACGTATGTCTGCAACCATTTCGCACCCATTGTTGCTAATGTGGCGCCAAATAAGCATGATATGAGGCCATTGCTGGTGGCTCCCCTTCTCGCTTCCTCATCTCCTCATCAAAAATCAACCTCTTCCCTCTCTTATACTGATCACACCCATACCTTTCTAAAAAAATGTAATTAGTTTCCATATTACAAACGCTTGCCGCCAGACTCAGAAGCAAACAATCTCCTCTCTAAACATGCTAAAAGCATCGTCATTAACATTATCAGAGTAGCGCTGGGAGTATTTAAGCCTTATACTATCATATTCATTGGATATCACTTTCTAGTATTTGGCAGAAGAAAAAAAAAAATCATCTTCTTCCCTTGTGAAGTGGACCAGCGCCAAATAAATTTGATGTAATATTTGTGTCTTACAGAACATGAATGTCTGGCTCGTCCTCTGATCCCTACATGTTTTGGTTTCTGCCAAAACCATCCTCACCACTTAACTGTCATTCTGTTTATATTTCCCCTCCCCTTCAATATGATTAGTCTTTCTTATTGGTAAGCAGGGGCCGCGGCACCGGGGAGGGGGGAGGGGGGTCTACAGCTCTCACTTTTTTTAGTACACACGTTTCATAATACTTATATGATAGACCATGCACTGTACTGGATTATGTGCACGACAAATACTAAATTATCCCGAGTGCAGTCTCGGTGAAATAGACTTGCACGAGGGATAATTTTGATTTAGTATTTGGAGTTCATATAGTCCAGTAATGGTGCATAAATAGAACATGCACTAATTGTTATAGTAAATAGACCCCTAGATCTATAACTGCTGTTGGGCCCTAGGTCTATAAATTAATAACCAAAATCTATATTGGTGATTTCCTAACTCTACAAAAGTTGCCAATATGAACTCCAAATGTTAGCTCTCCAATGATGTACCACTCTCAACTCCAAAAATTTGAAATCGAATGCTGAGAACGATGAAATTCAAATGACTCGTCCCCTATTCATTTAACACGGGATTCCCCGTGTAAAAATCAAAGTAATGCAATAACATATTAATATGTTTGTTTGCACGTTCAGCCCCCCCCCCCTCAATTTCAAAAGCGTTTCGCGGTCCCTGGCAAGTGAATGAAATTGAGAAAGGGGATTGGCAGGGGTATGTGAAGTGTTGAATGGCCTGTGCTGCATGTATGTCCTGGGGCCTGTAAAATAAAGAGATAAATCAATCTTACGATTAATATCAATCGTAAGTCTATGGCAAACCATGTACTGAAGAGTTATAATTGATCGTAAGATTGATTGTATCTCTCTATGTTACTGGCCCCAGGGGCCCGTAGCACAAAACTTGCGTTTGAACGCAACTCAGGAAAATCAAACGCAACTTTATTTTCAGCCAATCAGAAGTGCGCATTAAGGACTTGCGTTTGATTTTAGGAGTTGCGATTAAACGCAAGTTTTGTGCAACGGGCCCCAGATCTGATAAAGGGGTATAGAGGAGGCGTTGATATGCGTGCATGTGTATCCAGAGCTGAGGCGGAGAGGGGTTTATATGAATCAAATCAAATCAAATTTATTGAAATAAAAATGAATGGGGCTGGTGGGCGAGGAAAGAGGGGGGGGGGGGGGGTCGTATGATGTGTTGGATGTCTAGAGGTGTGGGGTATCCAAGATACGCGCTTGTCTATCAAGGGCTGCTGGATAGGCCCTAGAACTTGTCATGCCTTTGACATAGCTCTGTGTGTAAAGACGTGAGGGTTGGGGGAGGGGGGGGGGGGCTCATGATAAACAAGAAGCATTGTCATATGCTTGCGTATATTTATGACCTGGCCGGAGGGGGGGGGGGGGGGGGGGGTGTATACTATTACTAGATGCTTTGTCATGATGACATAGCATGTCCAGGGGCTGTGAGGGTTTGTGATGCTTATGTCATAGCTCTCTTATGTCCAAGCCTGAGATGGCAGTCCCCCCATCCCCTTTTTTGCGTGTGTGTGGGGTTATATGTAAGAAGCCTTGGCATGCTTGTTTTGTTTTGTTTGGATGATAATCTTATTATGTCAGGATTCTATTTCAATAAATTTGAACTTGAATTTGAATTTGAATTTGCTTGCGTATATGTAATGTATGAACTGGTAGGTGGAGGGGGTACATTCGTCCAGTGCTAGTGAGGTTTTTTATATTATGCCTGTGACCAATGTTCCTGGCTGAAATAGCAAGTGGGGAAGGGGGTGGAGGCGCTTTATATACAAGAAGACATCTTATTATGTGCAGGGATAGTGAGGGTTTGTGATACCTGTGATGGTTCTGCATGTCCGAGGCTGGGTTGGGGGAAGGGGGCGGCTTTACATATTGATTGATTGATTTTATTTGCCAAGCCTCTAACATACAACAATAAAAGAATATCAGATCAAAATTATGTAAGCTTGAACAGGATAACCCACGAAAGCTCGAGAGCTTATTTCCATTGGGGTCCCCAACATACAAAATTTATAAGTTCAATTTGTATTATTTACAGACTGAGAAGGAAAATAAAATATTAAGAATAATAACAATGATAATAACAACAACATTAATAATGATATATGTAAGAAGAAGAAGAAGAAGAAGAAGAAGAAGAAGAAGAAGAAGAAGAAGAAGAAGAAGAAGAAGAAGAAGAAGAAGAAGAAGAAGAAGAAGAAGAAGAAGAAGAAGAAGAAGAAGAAGAAGAAGAAGAAGAAGAAGAAGAAGAAGAAGAAGAAGAAGAAGAAGAAGAAGAAGAAGAAGAAGAAGGAGGAGGAGGAGGAGGAGGAGGAGGAGGAGGAGCAAAAAGAATATGTGGAATCTCTAAAACGTACAAAAACAAAAGTATATACAAACTTAGACAGCATGAACCTGGCATAGAAAAGAATATAATATAACAAGCCTTGTCATGCTCACATACCTATGTCCAGGGCTAGAGACGGTCCGTAATGCCAGTGACATAGCTGTATGTCCAGTTCCTTCGCTAATTAAATCACATCCGTCTTTTCAAGCAGAGTAATGAACTTAGCTCACTAATTAGATTCACAAAGACCCTTCATTACTCTTTCCAGGGGATAGTTACGTGGGGTCCGGTCCATTAGTAGTATGGATTTAAACTAACTTCATTACTATACGTGCTTCTTGTTTCTTGGACACGACATAATAACGAAAAAAAAAAAAAAAAAAAAAAAAGATACCCGTATGATTTTAACAATCTCTTGTCCTTATAGTGGTATTTTTATATTTGTGAGATATATTGTGAGAGATATGGTATATTGAGCAGAGAGTTCATTGCCATAATTGCATTTCTGTACAATATGTATTTTCACCTTTTTTTTCATGGTTTACCGGGTTATGGGTGTAGTCGTGAGGATAATGATATCGGACTTAAAGGGAAAGTTCACCCTGAAGATTACTTGAGTTTAAAAAATGCAGAAAAAATAAAGAAAAATATTGGCGAAGGTTTGATGAAAATCGGTCAAATAATAAAAGAGTTATGACTATTTAAAGTTTTGGATTCGTGACGTCACATGCGAGCAGCTGCCCATTGGTCATGTAATAAATATTCCATATATTCACATTTTTTTTTACGTTCCACGATAAATTAATATTGTTTCTTTTCAGAATCTAGTATTGAATAACATTTCTGACAATATATCAAATGCACAGACGAAAATATTCTAAATTTTCTGAGAAAACTGTATTTTATGGAATATTTATCACATTACATAATGGAGGAGCTGCTCGCATGTGACGTCACAAAATCAAAACTTCAAAAGTCCATAACTCCGTTATTCTTTAACGGATTTTGTCCAAACTTTCGCCAATATTTTTCTGCATTTTTTCTGCATTTTTTAAACTCAAGTAATCTTCGGGGTGAACTTCCCTTTAACTTGGGAATCTGGGGCACTTTTTGCCATGCGATTGCGGGTACGTGCCCCTTGTCGATACGCCATTTTCACTTAGCCTTCTTTAGGGATAAATCTGTGCTCTTCAGTGTACATTGTATGCCGTTTTTGCACTTTTATTTTTTTTGTTTGCATTTTGTTGGTCTAAACAAAACATGGATTCGCAGTCACAATGCTTTTCAGACAGTTTTTCTCAAAGTGCTGTCTCATACCCGAACTCAAGACTTTCTCTCCAATCATAGAAACAAAAAACCTCGCCCTCCCTCGATTTCTTGGCAACATGAGAAGGGTCAATCTATTATGGGGGACTCTATGGCACGCGACACCCGTGCCTGTCCCTCTAGAAACAGCTGCATACCTCCACCAATTTCAAGTTCTACGTCACCACTGTCAGAGTCCATTAAGAATCGCTCAGGACTATGCTTAGCACACATTTTATGTCTTTGGCCCTTCTTAGAACGATGGTCGAATTAGTTCTGTAAGATCTTATATTTAGAGTTCGAAATTTATAAACAAAAAACACAAAAAAAGTCATGATTACTGAATCAGTAGGACAGCAAAAGCCTAGCACAGCTTCGGTATATCATGCCGAAAGAAGCCTCTTTAAAGCAAATCAAAACTTGGTTTGGGGCATGCTACCTGAGGGAGGGGTATACATTAAAATGATATATTTACTCTGTTCTCATGAGTCATGATATACATTTTTGATCAACTTTGTTATATTTTGATAGACGGATACAACCTGAGCAAGTAGTTATATATGTGCATGAGCAATAATTGGGACCCGATTTGTCAAAAATGCTTGTTCTGTGAAGATTAGGCCTACCTCTTTTCAATGCTATTTTTGCGTTATGCGTTTTGGTTTCGTATATTATGTTGACATGGTATTGGAATTATGCTATATACATCATTTTGACTATTTGCAATGTAAGGATGCATACGAGGTCATCCGAGTCATAGATATGAGCATATCTTCAGCATATTTTTCGCGTGGAAAGTGAGGGGGAACAGAACACTCGATAATTCACCATCAGCTTATTTTCGTCTTCCTGTGAGATTAGAGGTCCCACTTCTAAGATCTATTAATAAGACGTTGAATTTGAGTGCTTATCACATGCTTAGAAGCTTACGAGTGGGACTATACTCGGGTTTAATATGGTTAACTGAAGGAAAATCGGATCCTCTGCAGAGGTTTTCAGGAAAGAAGTAAAGCCGCAGAGTTTTAGCGAAGATTATCAAGTTCAACTGACATGCCGCGTTTGCAGTAGGGGCCCATGATTATACACGAAGAGAAATTGTCTTCAACCACCCCTCCCCACAGTGTTTATAGCATGCGTATGCCATTTCTCTACCATGTAACATACATCTACTTCTGATAAAACCGCCTTGCGATTTTTTTTTTCTGAAAAGTTTGAAATGTGTATTGTACTTCAGCATTCCTACACGTAAATACCACATTGATTAACTGCACCATCTTTGACTTATGAGAAGGATTAAAGAGCAGCATCAGCAAGAAGGGTTGAATCTGGAAATCCCCGTAAAACGGCTGTGCCGCATTGTCGTTTCAATACAATATTTATTCATGCCTGGTTCCTGTTTTTGTTCACATGCTTTTCAATGGGTGGTACTATTCATTTGTAAAACCAAAAATAGTACACAATGTATTTTGTGTTTACCCGTGAAACGACTAACTTTTAAAGGTGGGCATACCGTGATACTTCCTTATTCCGAAGACAGTCGTGGGAACACAACCGAGGTTAGGTTTTTTCATGAATAGAAACCTGGGGAGCGTTTCATCAAGCGTTTTGTCAGTGATTTTTACCGACAACTGTTATAAGCTACTGAAATCCTTGCATCTGATTGGCTGAGAGCAAATTTGTCGGTAAATATCACTGACAAAACGCTTGATGAAACGCTCCCCAGTTCCGTATAAACGATGTAATTTTTTTTTTGTGTAGATGCACTATTTCCCCATTCAATCTTCATTTGATTTATGTTGGAAAACACTCTCTCAAATAATAAGGCTTGATTTTGATAGTAATGTTGCGATAGTTCAGGAAATGAATTTCCTGTTTACTAAAGCAAGTTGGTAATGTTTATTTGAGCTTGGATATTGCTATGTAAAATGCGGTTGTGGTATTTACGAGTCAATTCTACTTTGCAAATATTGCAATGATAAAACAAATACTATCAAATAGCCATCCCCCACAATATACACTGTATGATTAGGCTTTACCTATACCAGTGGTATTTATCGTGCATAGGATTTATCACGCAGATAAATGGAATGTTTTGGTAAGAGAAAAGGAACCGCAAACAGACACAAGGACATCCGATAAATTCAATTCATTCCTGAATGTTAAATCTAAATGCTCAGTGTACTGCGTCCTGTAGTGCTTCATGAACAAATATATGGGGGGGGGGGGGGGGGGTTCGTATCGACAACTTTTTACTTCAAGACTTTTCAAGTATTTCCTAATTGCAGCCATACCATAAATCTTTGCCCAACTTGGATAGAAAAGATTATTACTTTTTTTTAAATACTTGTCAGTGGTTTTGGACTACCATAAATCTTTGCCCAACTTGGATAGAAAAGATTATTACTTTTTTTTAAATACTTGTCAGTGGTTTTGGACATATCACCCTTCAGACAAATTTGGAAAGCGCTTCTTTGTCTTGTTTTGTGGTTTGTTTGGTGGAGATTTATTAGACCTGTGCCCCGTGAAATACCCTGGCGCCGATGCCAATATCCCTTTCAGTGGTCGATCTAGGGGAAGGGGGTTTAGGTGGCGCTCCCTCGTTTCACCAACGGAAAACTACAGCACTCCTTTGAAATCGTGCCTTTTATTTTGAAATGAAACTTTCTTTTCTGAACTCATTTAGGTTGTAATTAGTACTAATGACGTCAAGTAATTAAGTAATCATTTGAAGTTTTACAAGCTGGTACGTTGAATATATATAAAAAAAGGGGGGACTGCGATCTGACTGCTCCTCTCGCATTTGGGGAAAAAAGGGTACCCCCTGTAATTCCGAGTTGGCAATCGTACCTGTTCACAGCTTTTATGAATACGCGCCAAAAAACACTGTCAACATGACAAAGGTGTTTTTATTTCATGCTATGCACCTTGCCTCCTTCATTGACATTGACATCCTGACATCCTATTCGAAAAGTATGCTAATGTCTGATCAACAAAATGCCGCGGAAGAAAAGGATATCTTTTTGCATCACTAGATAGTTAATCGTACACGGTTAAATGATCACTCCGATTTTCCCACCATTCTTTATGATAAATCCACCTCGCGTGCATGATTGTGGCAGTATTAAACAAAATTATGACAATTATTCCGATTATGTAGTAATCTTCCCTCACAGAAGTTCTTTCCTGTTGCAGGGCCTCTTTGTGCGTTGATAAATCACAAAAATATGAATGGGTAAATGCTTTAGAGGGTATATTCTTTACGCATAAGTTTGAGATAAAAAAAAATATCGCATTCGTTTGAATTGCTCATACAACAGCTTATAGACTGTTTGTTGGTAAGATGATCTTCTTGTAAATCCAGAATTTTATCACAAAATGGGGAAAAGAGAGCAAAACATTAACTGACCATGTTATTGACGACAGAAACTAGGAATGACATGTTGGCTTGCCATGGTAATTAATGTGTAGGATGATGTCATGCATACTCAATTTCCCCCATCGATTTAAAAATTGCCTCGCAGGTGTGATCGAATTTATAAAAAGCTACTTCGGATCCGTCAAAACATTACCGAAAAAGAAAGTCAACTTTTCAAACTCGGAAGATACTACAATCAGACAATACTGATGATGAGTAGTATCGAGATTGAAAGACATTGTGCCTGGCGATAGATGGTGGTTTTCAGATTTGTTGGTGTATGCTGATTTTTAGGTTGTAGTTAATTAGCTTAGATTGGCAGTGATGTATGTCGGTATTTATCACTTTGACACTTGCGCACTTTAATATCGAATTGATGAACATAGTAGAGGTGTCGTAGCCGAGTGGTTGAAATCACTCGACTGGAGATGCGAGGATCGTGGGTTCGATACCCGGTACGGCACTTATGCCCTTGAGCAAGGCAGTTTATCTACATTGCTATTTTATCGTACATTAAATGAATGGTATTATTTACGTGTGTGAATGTGTTTACAAAAATATATTCCTTTGGCATTTTTCGTTACCCATTTTCAGGATGAAACTTCATGATTACGAGTGAGATTTGCATCATTCTTTTAAGAAATGGAATGATTATGTAATGCACATGAATGAGAAGAAGATTGTAACATTGTCTTGTCAGTTTAATGTGAGTAACCGTTGTCAACAACAGGAAATTTCAGACAATTCGATTTGCGATGCTTTCCGGCGTATTCACCTGAGAAGAGAGAAAGTTTGACAAGTATGTCTGGATATTTCTCTTCTCTGTCTCCTTCGCTAATCAAACCTCTATCCTGAATCCGTGCTCAGGAAAGCTAGATGAACTTCAAGAATTCTGTCTACAACTCTTTCTGAAGTTTTGATCTAGAACATCATATACCTCATAATTATGAGCCCATATAGATGTTTTTATTGTCCTGGTGAAATGAAATCATAATTACGTTTTTAAGTATTGAGTTGTTTTGGGCTGTGTATACTTCCCTCTTGGACAAGCTTCCAATTTTTATTAACTGTGAAACATTTTAACCTGAGATTAACCAGAAATGTCTAGGGACTCAATTTTTCTTTAAAGCAACATGAACCCAGTACGGGAAAGAATATATATATATATATATATATATATATATATATATAATGTGAAAGGAATGAGAGAATAATTGTTGCGTAGCTTAAATCAAAGTTCACTTGTCATGCTTGTATATTATATATATATATATATATATATATATATATATATATATATATATATATATATATATTTATATATACCGCCTGCTTTATTCTACAACTGCTTATATTGATTTTATTTTTGTTTTATTTTCTTTTTCTTTTATGTGCGGGTAGTACAGAGTGAATTCAAAAATCGAAATTGTCTTGAAAAAATATTAAACCTCAAATTTAAAGGAACATAGTTCCCCGTCCTCTGCCTACATATATACACATGTTAGTTGGGCGATGGACCACCCGTCCTGACAATAACCAGAAACCAACTTTATGGAAACAGGAGATGAAGTATGTAGAAAAAGAAAGTGTTATACCGAAGTATAATACCTTCCTTTGTACGTCGTGTGGAATAAGACCTTTTGTAAAAAAATCGCCTAAACCCTGCTAGTGAGGTACTCGGTGATTTTGTTTGTGTATTGGAGTATTGAATGAGTTCATGACTCAATATGACCTATTGACATTATACCACAACGAGCGTCTTAACCATGTTAACACCATCACTTGTTGTATGAATTACCCTACGTGTTACCATAGCCATGATAGCTACATTTGGGACAGTTTCATCAAGAGCAAAATATCATCGAAATGTGTAATATTGTAGGAATTGGGGACATCATAATTACTACCCACTTCGTTCATGGAATTCAATCTTGAATATCCTCCTGCAGTGATATATGTAAAATAAAATGTCTTCTTTTAAGAACTATTGATTTGAGCAATTAATTTGATTAATGGTTAATTAGCACTGAATTAAGTGATTAATTAATAGGTACCGTAACTAACTTATTTAATTAAAAGATATTAATGTGTATAGTTGCAGTACACTAGGAATATATTTGTATAGTCCATTATACCATACATATGGTCCAGAGGAGCAAAAGTGGGTATATTGGGACTACAAGAAGTTCTCTCTTTGGGACGAAATAAAGTGAGATACGTTCCCTCCTGACGAGAATTATTATTATACTGTATGTTGTTATCGTCGTATCACTCTCGATATACTAGTAGTCAGACCATTGACTTCTACACATTGCAAATAAACAATCAATCTTAACGATATGAATGAAATATTCAACGCCAGACTGTTTGATTTGTCCGACTTACGTACATTGATTGATTTTTTAATGGTTCTCGCGCAGTTCGGCACCAGGTCATTCTGGGGTTTAGCAAGCCTGATCTATTGTGTGCCAAAATGACAGGAAGTACGGTTGATGAAGTATGAATGAATGGGGTGCTCATGGTTTAAAATCTTTCAGGAAATTAGATTATACGGGAACTGAAATATTGCAAAGATGAAAAATTGTTATAATTTGAAAATAGAATGTTCACGGAGAGTAGGAAATGTAAACAGATTTGCCAGCCAAAACACGGTAATACACGCGTTATTGCATTCATCGAACAGTATAACCATTCAGACCCGTTTCAAATACATACAAAGCTTATATCATGTACTTTTTCATGAACTATGGTATCAGTGAAAGAAGGAGTATTGTGTTAATATCACCAAAACAGAATGATGATGGAGATGACCAATGATATTCGTGAAGAATTTTGTCCAGTGGTGTTAGTGAAAGTGACCAAGCCGGTAAAGATGACCATTGATATTACTGAAGGTAGCCAGTGGTGTAAAGATGATTGAAAGTGACCGTTAGATTAGTGAGGATGACTAGAAATATATTCATTTAAAAAAATGAAGCTATCGTTGTTGTGACCATGGACTTGGAAACAGAAGATCAATGGTATCAGTGAAGCTGACCAAGCAATATACGCTTTAAAATGGTGGACGATAATTGTGATAATAATATAATTGTTTACCCATATTTCTTTGTATATGTAATGGAAATAATCCTCTAACATCGAAACATTAATCAAGAATAAACTGAGATCATATCACCAGATAAAAAGTAGGACATAATTCATTTGACGTAGCCTTCCTCCCAGTCTTCTGGTGTAATTTCCAGTATATAACCACAATTCAATTATTGACTAAACCATGTTACGTAAGCCTCACTGATCTAATCAACCGCCCAGACTTGTCATCCTATATATTAATTGCATTTCCTTAATCAAGCAGATCTTACTGATGTATATCCCTGTGTAAGAAGATGCTGACAAACGGATTAACACCAGGTGCCTTTTACGAAACCTATAAACATGATAAATAAATAAAAGGACTGCAGTTGATGGTCTTGTATTTTTATGACCACGTTTGGTGGTGGTGAGGATATGCTATTTAATGATCATTGCAACAACAAGAAAGCGTTTATATAAATTCCCGGTGCCACAGTAACCATAAATGATTATACGAGGTAATTTGAGCAATATTTATCATCGTCAATTCATTGAATAGTGACAGCGAGCTTGGAGAGAAGACGTGCATGTGTATAAGAAGGATAATTCTTTGCATGGTACCTTAATGACACCAAACAGCTTTCTGTATTGTTCATTCCAAATAATATCCCAAGGGTTGGAGGAGCTTAAATGCTAAAAACCCTAACAAATTATTAGTTTCACTAGAAAGACAAATTTGGAACATTTTCTGTCTGAAAGAACCATAAAGAGAGAAATTGTTCTTGCTTTTCTGGAACTATATTATGAAAGCAAAACGGGTCTTTTAGTAAGTTTATTCTTGGATTGTTTACTGAATATCATTAAATGTTATGCTCACATATTATGAACGGATGAAGGCCGATACCATTTATCGTTGGTTTATGCACGCTTGGGCTAATTTCAGATGGGCTTCCTTCATTCGGGCTAAACCCTTTTTTGGTCTACTCTTCATTTGGTCTAATTTGCACTTGGTCTAATAACCAGAAGGTCTAATGACCACTTGGGCTAATTATCACTTGGTCTAATTACCATTTGGTCTGATTACCATTTCGTCTACTTTATGTTGTTGTCACTTGGTCTACTACCAGTTCGTCTAATGTCAGTTTGTCTAATTCCCAGTCAGTCTAAAACTAGTTGGTCTACAGGCATTTCGTCTAAAATCCACTTGGCCTAGTATCCATTTGGTCTACATGGCATTTATATGGTCTAATGTGCAGTTGGTCTAACTTTCATTTAGTCCATTTTCCATTTAGTCTAATTGTCAGTTGGACTAAATGCCAATTTGTCTAAACATCACTTTGTCTAATTATCACTAAGGCTAATTGCCTGTTGAGCTATTCCCTTTTCGTCTACGCACCTACCAACAACTTATGCGTCATTTTGCTGGCCATCCCTGGACAGGTTGTGGCCAGAGCTTTTTGAAAGGGCCTAGGGGCCCGGGGGGGGGGGGGGGGTTGCTGTCCTGACTCGACTCTATCCTGAGCTGAGGTCAAAAACAAACAAAACAAAAAACGACCCCCCCCCCAAAAAAAAAAAAAAAAAAAAAAAAAAAAAAAAAACACCCGATATCTGTAATATGTCTTTTATACCGGGCTTGTTTATAACTTGCATTTTTGCTAGACTCTAAATATTTACTTTTTCTGTAATCTGTAAAATGTACCTTATATTTCTGTACAGAATACTGATTTTAATGAAAAGGAAAGAATAAAAGAATACTTGAAAAAAAAAGAAGAATAGTGCAGTTGGTTGCCAATTTCAACAAACATAATTTGAAGTGCAATACAATATTAGGTTCTTCTACTTAAGTCATGAAAGGAAGAGGAGACCTATGAATGTTTTAATTACTATTAAATTAATACTTAATAATTGATTTTAATAAATTAAATAATTAATATATAAAATGTAGGGATATTGATTGTTCTTGATTTAAGCAGCAGCAAGGTGAATAACTCTTTTCATGCACATTTACATAGATATAGATGACTTCTTTGATGTTTCATTTTTTAAGTTTCATTACCTGTCCTTTCTCAACTTGCTACTAAATGGCCAGAAGAAAAAAATAGTAATTAGACCAACTGGTCATTAGACTATATGAAAATTAGACCAAATGATAAGTAGCCTAACTGGTTATTAGACGAATTGGATATTTGACCATTTGACAGACTAAACGATAAGTAGCCCAACTGGTTATTAGACTAAATGGAATTTGACCAAATGATAGGTAGACCATATAGTATTAGCCAAAGTAGGTGTAGCCCAAATGGATATTAGACTATGTGGCTTGTAGACAAAATGACTGTTAGACTATTTGGAAATAGACGAAGTGAAAATTAGCCGAAGTGAAAATTAGCCCAAATGGGTTTTAGACTAAATGGGGTTAGCCAAACTGGGTATTAGCCGAATTGGTTATTAGGCCAAATGGAAATTAGACGAAATGGTAAGTAGACAAACTGGTAAAAGACTAAATGAAGTTAGACCACGTGGAGTTCGACGAACTGATAATTAAACCAAGTGGTGGTAGATCAAGCGACAGTGTACCTTATCGTTGAGCGTATTCAAAGTGATCTTTTGAAAATCCAAATATGGCCCCAGCTGTCTATATTCTTGAGGAGTTATCTTTTTCAGTTTCGTTGTACATGGTTGTCTTGCTGTGAAGAACATTTTTGGATTGCCTTTGCGTCATAACCACGAACATTGGAATAAGAAATGTGTGCAAAATAATGGCAAATGATAATATATCACCTTCACTTCTTGCGCTTACCATGGACGTTATTTTCCTTCCCTTTAAATTCAGATAGTATAATTGTGCTAAAACCTTACAAATAGTTCTGGAAAGAGTACTGAGGGAAGACCTGTGGTACTTCAGAACGACTTAACACGCTTGAGCGCTGGCAAAGATATGGAATAATAAGGGACTTCAAAGGGGGGGGGGGGGGGTAATCATGGGATAAGCTCTGCTTCTATTCAACAAGAAAAGGTTTTTGAGGCGTTCTTTAAGCAAGCTACATCAACCTAATGAGAAAGATGTAGGTCTGTATTATTTACTTCAAGCAAGGAACTTTTCCACTTGAATCGTGTAAACACTATGTGCATGACAACACACATATTTGACAACGTTCAATGCTAATGATTCAGCAGCAACTGGACTTTAACCCGAATGCTTATTTTATTATAATTTTTATATCATGAACACAATATCAAGCAAGTCCAAGAGTCGATGCTCAAATTCTTTTTGATTTTATTTTCTAATGATGTCTTAAAGTTTATGATAATGAGTGGTCCCTTGGATTTTCGTCGTAGAGATATGTCGTGTATGTTTGTGTTTACTATGATTCTATGAAGGGTACTACAAAAGTAGTCTCGTATCGAATTAACATGACCTTTTTTTAGGTGTTTTTAAGAATTTTTTGAACGTATAGGTATTAGCACAGATACCGCGTTTTCTGTCCTTTATTTTATCAATGAATGCAAATGAGATAATATCGGCCCAGTAAAAAAAAAACAACTCATAAAATCTGATCATATACGCCTACAGCAAAGCCTCCCATTGTAGGAGTTAGAGCGGATGTGGTCATTTGAATGTGAAGAGGACCTCATAAAGAAAGAGATATGAATATGAACACTGATATCCGCATCTCACAAAATTGTAGTTTTTATCATTGTACTTCTTTCGCGATTCAGATCATTAGTGTTCTACATTGCAGTCCAGAGACCGGTGCAATTCGTATCACATATTATCGTAATGCCCTTTGCAGACAAGGCATCATTTTGATTGCGTTATTACCTGCGCTAATCAACCATGGAAAGGCAGTCATTAGCCCAAGAGCGCAGTGGTTGCACTGTTCCTTTTGCATTCATTTTTTGTACGATGTTATTCTCATAATGGCGCGTCAAAGAGCGCGACGCAATCCTACATCATTAAAATGACGCCTCGCCAGCAACGGGCATTATACATTCAAAACATCGAATTTTATCCGTCGGAAGAAAACCATCACTTATCAGTCAGATCAGGTATAGGCTCATCTCTATAGCAAACAAGTGACCGTGTAAAGATTCATGGGAGAAATATTTCTCACTCAATAATAAAATTCAACGTAGCATGAAACACGCACGTAACTGTGTTTATCGCTGATCTGTGATGTGAATCGAAATGCCATACCATTCATTGGGGAAGCACCGTATTTGGTTGGAATCGGCGGTGTTCATGTAAAAGGGGAATGAAAAGCAATTATTTAAGAAAACGGGAATTAAAAATTATTTCCTATCATTTGTGAAGTATAAATATACATGCTATGTTTCTATGAATGGTGTTGGGTAGAGGTGTTGTGGTCTAGTGGATAAGTCAGCGGACTGAAGATCACAAGGTACGCGGTTCAAATCCCAGCCCGGCACTAATGTCCTTTGGCAAGACATTAATCTACATTTGCCACTCTCCACCCAGGTGCTAATTGGGTACCCGGTAGGATGCGAAGGTCAATGTGATTGGATTAGCATATGCGCGCCCGTAAAAAGGCGACTGGCTGGAATGCTCCCCAGGGAGTGGAGATTGTGCACTGTGATGTGCGGGATGGTATACTTGAATCCAGTGACCGGGGTAATAATGATAATGTAAGCGCTTTGGTATATTCTTGTAAAGCGCTTTATAAGCAACCGTTATTATTATTATTATTGAATGTATACTCTGTATGTCTTTTGACCCTGCAGTGCTCAAAGGTCACTCCATTTTGATTTGTTTGGGATTTGGAAGACACTCAAAAGATAACACATCACTCAATTTGGTAGGGATACCCTTAAATTTCGCGACAACCGCTTACAGAAGAAACGAACAACATAGCGTTTCATCATGCCCCACTGAGATACAGTGTTTTGCTCTGACCGTTGGGAAATTGCCTTAATTTATACGAAGTTTAAAGTTTAAAATGGTTTAAAACCATTAATTCACAATGAAGTAACACACCAAGTAAAATTTTCTCTTAAAACCCTCAATGTCTAATCATTGCAGTCTGTCTGTTAGAGTCGTCTATAGTAGTCTGCGATCTCTATTTAATAAGATTATATAATTACGCAAGTGTTTTGCAAGGGTATTGACATGTTCTTGTTTAATAGAAGACTAGCATTTCTATGATACTATAATGGACGTGCAAGAAATATATATTTTCCGATCAAAGTCGTTGCATATTTTCGATGTTTTATCATTTAGCATGTTTAGTAGAGTGACGCATGAAGCATTCGTGTCTTTGAGAGGTCTTGTCGATAGAGTCATAAAACAGCCGGAATTTATTTTTGTTTAAAAACTTTGCACCAGGAATATTGCATGATTGTTCCTTTTTTCAACTCGATTGTTCCCAAAATAGCACAACAAAGCTCGTATAAACATAAATAACATGAAATGTCAGTTTTTGTTGACACATTTTTAAGGATTAGGGCACACAGTCACACCCCAGATACAAATCCCCTACTTTACCAAAGAACATGAACATTGACGTCACAAGTTTCGACGTTTCTCGATCTTTTTTTTGTTTTGTTTTGTTTCCCACCATTCCAGATTTAGGCTGGATGTTACGTATAAATCTGCCTTGATTTGTATCTCTTAGTGCTGACCACCAGCCGACCTCTGATTGGGTGAAAGTTTAGACTTTGCTAAAGGATTGGAGTGTGTGTGTGTGTGTTGCAGGCTCCTTATTTATCTATCGTGTGTTGGTATGTTGTGTGCGTTGTTGTATGAGGTGAGGGTATATATAGGCAGATACATGTTTGTTGTTCAAAAATATGTATTTTCTTAATTTTTCCCTTGTTGGTAAATAAAAAAAAGTGTGGAGTTCGGGGGGGGGGGGGTAGGCTTGAGGGCAATTCTTTAAAACCATTGCTTGCAAATTGTTTAAATCAGAGTACTTTCGTTCTTTGCTAGTTAAAAGTCATGTTTTTGATTCACCAAACATGTAAGCATTTTTTTGTCCAACATCCTTAGTCAAAATATTCTAGCAACACCCTTTGCTCAGTTCTTCTTCATTATTTTGTTCCCTTTCTTTCTCAGACGTTTAGGCTTATCATGGATGATATAATAAGCAAGGCGGGAAGTAGACACGGCATGTGACATTGTCATTTCCTTAAAGTAAGGTTGATGGGAAGGCGACTGTATGATGACGTATACCAAGTAAATCTAGGTATCGGGGCTGGCACCTAATCCCGGTCAACGAGAGTATCTGAAGTTATTACCCCGTCTTAAATGTAACTGATGAATCTGAAGATCGGTTCGATAGTTCTTTAAATTTATTCATAGTTGGGGAACGCTCACCAGTCTCGTAAAACTGGGAGGGACGTCATTTATTTTCAACAAATAAAGCGTGTCGTTTCTTATTGCATCGTCTAAATAATTGCCTCCTAAAAATACATCCATGTCCTTGCATGGGGCTTAGTGTCTGCCCTGGTGATTGTGGTGGTTTATTAGGAAGAAACAAAAATGTTGGAGGAAGATCTGGTCCACATTAACCGTTGGAGCTTCAAATAGCATTGGAGCACATGAATAAAGCCATATGAGCTGAGGCAGTGGTACATAGCTGAATAGGTTATGTCTAGACTCAACACAAACATGACTATTGAATGATTTCAAGCCAAGTAGGTTACATACCTTTTTATAGGATGCATTCCATCAATACAAAAACTCGATGGTCCCATTTTCTTCTAAAACTTAAAGGTTGATACTCTACTAATTCACTTAAACCTGACTCTCGGCCTGAAATCATGTTTAACTTAACTTAAACCTTTGAGTTTGTTGAAACTCGACTAAGACCCAGGGTCGGGTTTAAATTTTAGCAGAATATGGGCTAAATGGACTAAATTCTCGGTCTAGGTTAATAGTTTTAAGCTAATCAGACCAAGGGCCAACACAACTTAGCTGATGCCCAACCGTAGAATGAACTTGTTTAGGAGAACCGAAATCATGTAGATGTTCTTGCAATAAATTTTATGTTGAATCAGTTGATATTCACTTCAAATTTCTGTACAAGGGATGCCCTGTCAGTGGTATTTTTTACGTTGGTTTTTGGAATAGATCAGTTGATGCAAAGTATGCGTTTAATCATACACTTCTGAAGCTGTAGTAAATTTTTAATTGTATATAGTTTTTTGTATTTTCAGGGCCCCATGGAAGATCAACTTTTGTTGAATGGGCTACCCTGATGAAATATCAATCAATAAATAAATAAATAAATAAAGCTGCCCTTAACTATTACCAGATTACCCGAAACTTCCCCAACATCGCAACAACTAACAATGGCAAGGTTGGTTCAAACCATATATTACTTATATGGAAAATTTTGTCCGCATTGTTTTTTAGGAAAGAAAATCCACAAAATTAATTTGAATACATTGGTAGACTGATCTCTTGTTCAGCGGTTAACACCAGACGTTGACTCCTGATAGACACTGCCCGCGTCATGCGAGAAATATTTCATACTTTCCTCACAAAAGTTCTGAGCCTATTGTATTTTTTGTCATTTCTTGATATTTCTCGAGTTTGGCATTCTTTCGCCGCCTTTATTTCGACCATTTCAATGATGAGCAAATACAGACACAAAGGTAAACCACCACCCTCGACATTCCGAGGTTGGAATTTCGAAACCTACTGTGGGTGTGTTCTGTTGTCATATCGAATGAATAAAACCGACTATTAATCGGTGGATTTGGTGGTAAATACAATGGGCCTTGGCATGTTTTCGACTAAATGAAATAGTCATGAGCTATATCCCTAGTTTGATATCAACATGTCAGATTGATATCAAAGTTATCATTGGATCAAATTTAACCCTCGTTTATGCAGATGGTGTCATTGAGTTGTTTGATTTCAGTGGGCTTGTCCTAGCCTACGTACGTGATCATGCTGATGCTCTGTGATCTTAGTTGACTACTCACAGAGTAGGTTTAAAACCCTAGCTCCTAAATAGATAAAGAAGCATTAGTTAAGAGTTGAATTAGAGATTCAAATGCATATATTTTCTTCTTGATATATATTCATACTGTAAAAGATTTATCTTATAATTTTGGTAATTGAGGTAAATCGAAGACAACACTCACGAAAATTATTAATAAGGGGGAAAAAAATAACGATGGACCCTAAAATATCCATGCAGTAGCGGCACCCTTGGGTGTCATTAGAGCTGCTGGATGCATTTGTAACACTTAGCCTATAACATTAGAAATGTATAATCGATCAAGTTTATAGTTAAAGGTTCAGACTGGCATTTGGAAATGCTCCACATCTTGTTCAGTATTTCACCCGGAAGGTTTCGCTATCAGGTTATAGCCAATGGTTTAAAATGTGTTCTTTGTATCATAGGGGAGAGTTCTGATATATAAGTTTTAGTTCGGCAGTCAGCAGGTGGTAGATGTTCCATCCATATTGTAAAGTAGTAATAGTATTTAAATGTTTCGTGACTTCCAATGTCTTGTATACTCAATGTGCTCATATACAGTCCCTACCGAGGTTATATTTTTAAAAGTACAGATTTTGAAGGAATGAAAAGAAATACCTCTTTATGTCTGTGCATAAAACTTGATATGTCCAGGGTCAGTTCTCAGCCCTATAAATAAGTCCTCCAATAAATTACACGCTATGAAGATAATCTTTAATGGAGGATAATTACAAGGTCCCCATAAACTTTTCATGCAAAGTGTCTTTGTCCTCAATTAAATGATTATCTTTTAGCAGTATTCATCTGATCACAATGTCGGTCAGGTGACCATTCTCAAAGTCACATGATTGTGCTGATAAAAAAAAAGTTTGCCACATTTTCTTCCAAGTCGACAAAATGCGAGAACAATGAGATATCCCAAATTGAGGGCACTGCTGACTAATAAAGTTTCAGTAGCAGGTCATAACTATATTATCCACGCTTATGTACTTGACCCAGACAATCTTCCTATTCGACCGTTTTGTTAGTTTCAGGGTTTGCAGGTTTGCAGCCAGTTTATGGGTCCGCTGAAATAGCAACTTTTTGCCAAGTTCCCAAAACAGGTACTTTGAGCAACTCATTTAAAAAGTCATTAGATTGCATGATCACATGTCAAAGAAAAGGCCTACCAGACTACTAGTAGAAATGGTGAGATTTGGACCTTTAGAGAGTATTTATCATGTTTATAGAAAAGGTACACTACTGAAAATTTTGGTTTCATAGATGCAAAAAAAAAATGCGATGTTTTCTTATCAGAGCATTCAGTGTGAGCTTTGCATTCACGAGAATATAACAAGGTATAGATTGACTGCAGGATACATACTAGTTTGCTCCATAGTTGCGAATTTTTCTTTATCTCGTGATATGATCGTGAAATTATACCTACCCTGAGTGCCAGGACTGATCCTTTTCCATGATCTGATCAACCACCTGATCCTATCTGAGATCACTGTGAGAAAGAATACTTTCTTGAATAACAATGCCGATGTCTAGCATTTGTAAATCATCATAATCACTATACCTCACTTGATTACATACTCGGCTTTCCGATACTCACTAATCACTATTATTATTCGACAGACAATGTCATGCCCTTAACCTCATTGTAAACTCATCCTTTTCTATCCCTCTCTCTCTTTCTATCTCCCAGTCTATTTATTTGTTTCTTCATGTTTCACACGTTCTAGCCTTCTCTGAGTCCCTGACCGTTTAGATTTGTATATTCAAGAGTATTTATTTAACAAGTAAAAAAAGACCTCGCCCTTCGTATTCAGTGTGAAAATAACAATGAAAAATAGTTACGAATTTAATTCTCTTTCTATCAATTCCATTTTCGTTGCATTTGTGCATGTAGGCCTATTTTGTAGATCAAGAAGAAGAAAATACCCCCCCCCAACAACAACAACAACAAATCATTATTTTAATTCTTCCACAGTACAAAAAAAATACTATGAAGCCGTTCATCAGTGTCAGTATCTTGTTATCAACAAAAAGCAATGGAATCTGCACAGGTTTTTTTTTTTCTTATCGCTTTTATAGTCAGTTCTGCATGTGACTCAAATAGATTATCGCCATTTATATCGTTATTCCATATGCAATGCAGTTGTATCTTGGATTTATCCCTATTAGTATTAAGGAGAATGTATAAGGAGAAAGCACAAGGAAGAGACGAAGAGGAAAAGATGATCAGATGAGAGAAAGGGAAACGAGAAGAGAAAGAGAGGGAGAGAGATAGATTTAAAAAAAATGGAAGAGGGCGGTGGGGAATGATTGTTACGTCTGACATGTCTGAACAGACTGATTTTTCGTTCTTAACATTAATGTAGAAGTTTGAAATACATGGTCATTTCACCTCTACCCATTAGATTTGTATCTAAGGAGGGGGGGGGGTGCAGATGGTCGAGATGTTTAGGAAAAGATGAGGGGAACACAAAATCAAGAGGAGGAGGAGGGGGTGGGTGGCTTCTTGTCTGTACCAAAGTCTGGGAGTATTAACTCAAATCCCTCCATCCTACTTCTTGACTTCCGTGGGAAGTCAAGATGCGAGTGATGAAAAATTGGCCGTAATTCGTGTTTCCTCCGCTCTAACTGAAACATTACAAGAAAGTGAAGAAGGACGGCTGCAGGATTGGATTCACGTGAGACCCTGTCCATATCTTTCTCATTAAAAGTACTCTAAAATATTTTTACAAGTTAGTCTTCTTGCAGCGTCTGGATGGTGCTCAGATCATGGAACAGCTCAATGCAAATTTAAAATGATTGACTCTTATTTTCAGATTCAAGATTGAAGGAGAATCTTGCTTTCTGTAATGTTACTCTGTTCAGATTTGTGGAGCAATTACGAATGTAAAAGGCGGCATAAATCTTGTGATTGTAAATCAACATTTTATTGTTATAATGAATATTTTCACTTCACTCGCTATCGTGGTAATCAAATTATATTCCAAGATACCCTTTTTTTTCTTTCTTTTTTTTTTTTTACTAATTTTCCTACATTCCGCTTAAAAGGGTAAACAGTACCTTTAATAGTCGGCTGTAATGTGGCTTTCCTTCAAATCAAAGTGGCTCAAGAGACGTATATCGGTATAGATAGAAGAGAGAGAGGACCTAATGTAGCGTAATAGATACTCAGAATATGTAATAGAAAAAGGTTTACCAAAGTTCACTGCTGCATCCGTTCAGTGATATTGGGAATAGAGAGATAACATTAGAGAAGATAATATATAGTTTTTGAAGAACCATATTGTATACTCTGTTGATATTTCTTTTCATGATTACCTGTACCTCTTTATTCTTTCTTGAAATGTTCTTGAGCTTCATAGCTCCGGAACGCTTTCCAATTCCATCTTCCGGATGTTTTCACCAATTCCGTAGAATCCATTAAAAAGATAAAATACTGACATTCTTGTATAGGAGGTGAAAAACTGACGCCTAAAACATGAAAAAAGAGCATTTGACTTAAATGGTGATCGTTGTTATATTAAAAATAATAATAATATAAACAGAAGAGACAGAGCGATTGAGTTTGTTAAGGCAGTGAAAAGACGGCCCGAATGAAGGATAAAACAACAAGGCATCAATATAAAGCAAAATTAAAAAGAACAGTCTGTGTTTGAGGAAGCAGGAGATTCATATTGATTTGTTTCTAGTTTAGAAGATGCAGGAGTTATGATTCATGACAAGGGCAGTGAAGCCAATTTGGCTAGGAATCCAGGGAACTTAGTTGTACAGGGGATGGATGAGAAACCTTATACAAGTAATGCTTGGTATTATCATCCTTCAACCCTTGTACTGTATTTATCACTCGTTCTCTCTCTCTCTCTCTCTCTCTCTCTCTCTCTCTCTCCTATTCTGTATGCCTCTTCCTATCACCGTCCACATTTGACTTCTCTCTTTCCCGTCTTTCCAATGTTTTCACTCTCCCTCGCATCTCGTTCTTATTCTGTCTCTCCCCATCTCCCCTCTCTCTTCCGTCGCTCTCCTCCGGTCCGTCGCTCTCCTCGTGTCCCCTCTCTCATTCCCCTCTCCTTTTCCCTGTATTTCTTTCTCTCTGCATGTTTAAAAAAATGTTCTGTATTGTGATACATCTTGATCTTTCCGTCTTCCATTTTCTTGATCATCTTCAATGAATACGTTTCTCTTCGTCTTTATTTCTTGTTCTAATCTTTACCTTCCCCTTTTGAATCTCCTAGTATTATTATTATCTCGTAGCAGTGGCCAAGCCATTTTCCACTACTAGTATTTTCATAAGTTTTAGACATTTTAAGTTTACTACTAACTGACCTATGTAACATACATGTGCATGTGCGTTGTACTATTTCAAACGCTACTTCTTCGTAACGTATACATCTTATATTCGAACAGTTTTTCTCCATGTCTTTCTCTAGTTTACTCGTTTATATGAATACAATGAAGACAAAAAAATATCAGTATCACTTTCTCAGGGGTCATTTATAAGTGACCTTGGTATGACCTTGTCTTAGTCATTGTTGTGACCAAGGCGCCACGTCTCAGGATGCGAGAGTTGAATTGTGGCATTTTCAATTTGTTGTACTCAGGGTATACCTTTTATTCCCGGAGTATAGCATGTTGAAAGATATATCGACGTCTTCATATATGAAACCTTCATTCACCATTTGACTACTGAATTCTCTCATTTACATTGGCTTAATACAGGAGTCACTCAGTTCTCGTAGGCAATGGGTTAAGACCAAAATAGAAAACGAAAAATAAGTGGCTGGATCGATAAGAAATGATAAATTTAACCCTAAATCAAACACTGTACAAAACCTGACTCTGACCTTAAACCTAAGCTCCAAACCATTCGCACCCCTAACCATCACGCCAACCCCATATCGTTGACGAAATAAAGCGCGGAGCTACTGTCACGAGAGCATAATATCGGCGCACCAAAAATGTCCATATAAAGGCATTCTGGTTACCCTCATCAGGGAAATGTAACTAAGTTACATTTCCCTGCCCTCATCGAATATGTTGCAAAATGTTCATTCGTCGTGATATGCGTTTACACTGTTACATAAAGCACGTTCAGAATATTGTTCTAATGTACCAGAACAAATGAGCTGATGTTGCCACCCCACTGAAAACGCTTGTCATTTTTTTCGATCAATTGTTCAGTAATAAGAATATGACAAATATATTTCAGCTTATGAACCAAAATATATCTATTTCAACTTCTTATGACTCTGGTACAAAGCGTTCGCGTGGTAATGATATTATTTTGACATTTATTCACTCAAGTAGATGTTACATGGTTAACGTCTCAGCCCATTGCCCCGGTATGTCGATTCAGAAACGCATTGTTCATATGATGTGGAAACTTCACAATTATCGGGAACCAAAATCAGTGAGGATATCATTTAGAAATGACCTGTCGATGATACAGCCACTTTATTAATTTTGATCTTTTCATTTTCTCTTTCTGTGTATCACAGATGGATCTACGTAACACAGACCAGGAACTCACACGCACTCTTTTCACGTTACAATCCAAGATCCGTGATCTCAAGAACAAAATCAACCAAGACGAAGCCGACGATGATGACGATGATTCGGAGAAGACCGACTATCCGTCCAGCTGGTCGTCCAACGGACATCGGAATGACAGCTTCTCGACTCCCAGTTCGCAGAAGACGCAGGGTATTAACATCATCAAGGAGGATTACGAAGAAGAACATGTAATGGAGGTCAAACAGGTCAAGCAGTTAAGTCCAGCGGTCACCGTGACTCGCACTGCGGTAAACGAAGTCAACGCGGTCAACACAGTGAACATGACCTCAGTTAACGGCAACACTGTGCATGGAAACGCGATTAATGGTACAGTTGTCAACCATAACGCTAATGGCTACAGTAGAAATACAAATAACAGTTTGGACCAGACAGTTAGGCCATCTGTAACTGTAAGAAAAAGCGTCACCTCAGATGGTCTAAAGAACTACAGCGGTATAGAGAAACCAAATCTTCCTCCTCCTCCGCCTCCTCCTGTAACTGCTTCTCCTACCCCATCGCTGAAGAGTACGAGTAGCAGCGAAGTAGTGCATCGGTTTGCGATGAAAGAAGAAAGTAAACGTGATTCGATGTCCTCGTCTTCCTTTGTGTCATCCTCCTCATCATACACGTCCTCGTTGGAGGAACTTCGAGACGTCCCTCATAATCTCAGGTCAAGTGGTCGTAGCTTCGATCGCATGACTTTCGAAGAGGAGGAGGAAGAAGAAGAATCGGAAGATGTAGTTAATCAGGACGGAGAGGATAGCTCGAAAGATAACCAGGTTAATGTTGATGACAATGGCAATGAAGGAACAACTAGTGATGAGACCACCGAAGCTTCACGAATGATGGAATCAATATGGGCAGAAGTTGCTATGTTTTCTTGAAGACATAAGGAACCAAAGACGTTTTGTTTAATTGAAACCTTGTTCAAACGTTTAAAAGAACGTTTTATTCGGATGCAATTGGCCTTCGAACAAACAGTCACCCACACTTTTGTCAGGGTTAGCGCCATTCTGCCATCTCTTCCACTCTCGTCTCGTATGCCAGCGTAACCCTGACTGTTGACGACTAGAAGCAGTGATCGATTTATTGGTGAAGAATAGAAGGGAGATATTTTTCACGGAAAGGTTTTCGGATTTCATCTTCTAAGTTAGTTCATCTCCGACTTTCTTAGAAGAAAGGATGCCTGTTAAAAAAACAAAAGCAGAAACACAACCAAGGAATCGAGTGCAGAGATTCAAAAGCTGAACACCGCGCAAATAAGATCGCTTACAATATTGACAAAGAACAAAGAACACTATTAGCGACGAGTATCCATACAAACTTTACCGGTGTCTTAAGGCGCACCCTCTGGCGTTATGACGAATTAATGTTAAGGCTTATTCTTAGATTGAGTTCTACTGAATGTTAGCCTTCGTTGTGTGGCCATATGATATGTCGAATCAATATGCAACAAGTTTCGTTCGCTGGTATGGCAAACTAGGCGGTAGCAAACTAGGCGGCAGCATATTTTAATCTTGGGTTCTGGTAATACACGAAAACCAATATTATCTCAGAATCATCAAAAATCTACAAACAGTTTTAGCAGAAACTCATAGCTACGATCCGTCGGGCTTATTTATACAACGCAATACATCTTTTTTATATAATGACTACTAGTATCCATATTGTGGTGCTTTTAGTGTACCAAGTTTTTAGAAATTTTGTTTGTACTTTGCTGGTCCGCTAACGATCGTATTATATTGACGATATGATTTCTGATTCACTCTGATTAACAGTAAGAAATTAATCTTTATACACTTTCTCTCGAAATGCAACTTTCTTACCAGAACTCAAGATTTTACCTATTACTGCATTATGTTACGTGTATTTACTATATGGAAATTTAGTATTTTGTTTATCCTAATTGTGTGTGAATCTTATGAGTATCAAAAATTTAACAAAGATTTGCAACAAACGTATTGCTTAGATGGGTTGTCATATTGAAGACAAGAATATATCCCGCTCGGCTTTTAAATGTTAAAGTTTATCTGTAGAAATGGCTGTATCTCATCAGGTTACCGTTATTAATCATTAAAAAAAAATTATCCTTTCATCGCGGAGATAATTTGTTTATAGCTTCATTTCATTTCATTTCATATACTCTCTGCAACGTCCACATGTCAAGTTTGAATGTACTTAATTTGAACAATATAGGGAAAATCGATTTGTACCAAACGAATATTGACCTGTTCGGGACAGTTTACTGTGACAAAGTTACAACATTGAGCGTACTACAATTTAATAGTTACACATTTTGATAAAGAAATGAGGAAGGTGCCCCTGTAATGAGTACATAACATTAACTGGCTACGCCTCTGGGACGCTAGTCTAGTCGTCAACGATTAGTAACCTGGTATGCCCCAAGATTATTTAAACCAATTACTTAAAATTACTTAAAACAGACTCAGGTAATACACTGTCCCGTCTAAACAAAAGGGCGTGGATGCTCCCCGCTTATTCAACAAGCATTTGGCTTGTTAACTACTGCAAACTTTCAACTAGCTCATAGAAAACCAAAGCATAAGCTTGGAACTGACACAGAGCGGGTTATGAGTGTATGATCCTATACGGGCTAGGAAAGGAGTCTCTATTTTAGGTCGATAGGATTAGGCGAGCCATTAGTCTTCTAATGTAGCACTTCCCATGTCTCTTAGAGTAGAAGTTAACTTTGGAGGATATGCAATCGTTGGCTCATAGGAGCCCTCTCTTCCTTGATGTCCACGTGCTTCCTCATAATCGCCAAACATTTCAGGTTTACTCTTGACATGTCGATCGGTCAAGAATTGTTTTTCCTCAATGTCAATGTCTATAAGGATTAACTGTCAATCTACCCGATAACTTACAGCACAAACACATATACAGATGTACTGTGACAAGGGCCCCTAGATAACAATACAGGGGGTTTCCTCATAATTCAATGCCTCATAATTCAGTGACATATACTGTTGTCACATTTCGATTACTCAAGAAAATGAATTCATTCTCGGTGTCACAATGACAGCGCAATGTATGTACAAATGGACTGTGACATTGGCCCCTAGATTACGATGCAAGGGGGGGGGGGGGGGTCGGGGCGTCCACTTTCCTTATGATTCAGTATATATACAATGTCTAGTTGGATAACTGTAAATGACGGCATAAATATGTTCGGATGGACTGTGTCAAGGGACCCGAGATGATAATACAGGGGTCTTCCTCGTAATGCAATGACATAAACTAATGTCACACAGGGGCGGTTCTGGGTTTTTTGACAACTTGACAAGCACAAAAAGGTGATCAAGCAAAAAAGGGCGAAAACGGGAGGGGGGGGGTTCAAATTCACAAACGCATATGACAAGCCAAAAAAGGGGGAGTGTGGACCCCTGACTCTCCCCTGGATCCGCCCCTGTCATATATGTAGAAGATGGGACTTTTTTTTCTAGCCTATTTATATCTTGAGCTGTCGTCTGACAGTCTGGTTATCAGAACTCGATCTGTTGAATCGAGAACTTATGAGAGAACAGAATGATTGTGATTTGAGCTGACCATATTTTTTAAAAATATGTACATGTATGTTAGCTCTTGAATGTTGCAACATTATGATTAGTGCAATAGAAGAAAGAGGAAATTGAAAATTTAGCAAGACAAAATCATCTGTCAAATACTAGTATTTCTTTGGGTTATGAGAATCCATAAGTGTTTTCCCCCCTTTATTTTGCAATTTGCTTTATTTGTCACATATACATGTATGCATGCATATTGACAAATGTATATTATAACAATGTATTTTAAAGGTGATGTTTATATAATTATGTTCAGTACTCATGTAAATAGTATAAGATGCCTTAATAATATACGTTAGATGGTATGAATAGATATTGATATGTTCACTAATACAACAGCATCGCCAGCTCTCACGTGAAGCAACCAAAAATCTAATGAGAGAATTATTGTTCCCCCATATTGCCACTTATATAAGATTATCATATTACAATAATAACAGAATATTATTATTGTTTATTCATTATAGACTGAAAATAGAGTTTTATTATGCTCATCGAATTACGTAGCACATGTTTTTATATCTTTTGTGAAAAGAGAGCTCAAGATAACTCAAATTTATTCCATTTATATAATATCCTATGTTAATCATCCAGTCAAATTCTTCCATGCAGATCTATCTCAGACCGCCCAGTTATTACAAACAAATATTACGAGAAGCTGTAATGAATTTATATTGCTATTACCAGTATTACAGTATTTTCAACATTAATTTATCAGTGGTCTTATTATGTATTATTTCCAGTCATGCACTGTCAAAATACCGATCATGGCACTTCAACACACTCCTGTATACAACACGCTCCCAAAGTTACACAATACATAATACAAACAATGGAATTTATCTCAAAAAGAAAAATACTCCCAATTCCCAAAGAAATACATGATGCATTAATCAGAACTTCCTGGCTGGTTCCAGAAAACATATTTAACGTGGTATTGTTTGTTTATTATCAGCAGATATGATGTAAGTAGCTGTTAGATATGTCCTTTACTCGCTATCGTAAATAATCCATACCTTCACCCATGTCAAATGGTATTTAATGTTTATGAAAATGAAAACCAGTTATAACTGATTAAATTTCATTTGCATTTCTTTGCACACATTTTTTTTTGGTACACATTCTTTTTGAGGAAAACATGTGTCAGTCGAATTCTCATTTAAGCATAACTCTTTTAAATTAGCAAAATGAACTATGATAAATTTGGTTTACTTTTTTTATATATTGTTTAAATAGTGGACCATAGGAACTATCTATGAAAATTACTTAAATACATGTATGTTTTTTTCCTTTGATAAAGAAGTTGACTTTATTAAAATCATTATATAGAAAGAATATTTATCAGTCTTTAATTTAGTTTCTTTGTTTGTGGTTCATTTCAAAGTTATTTATCGGTTATTTTTCATGAAGGGGGGGGGGGTGGCTTTCAGATTTTATTCACTTGTGGAAATGTCTGTTTTATCATGTCCTCAGCGTGACTATTATTATGAATACTGTGAACAAAAAACGTTGGTCTATTCTAAAAACGCATTTACATCTCTTAAGTTTATTAATGATTCAAGCTTGCAGAACTCATCTTAGCATTGCAGTGGGTAAGATACAAGTGAATGGACAGTTTCTTTTATTAGGGATTTCTGTTTTAATCACGTTACGTCATTTGAGGGGAAAATGGGCTTTCCTTCGCTGAACATAATAAACTGGGTTGCACGATTTCGAACATTTACAGGAAGTCGTCTTCAGCGAAATTTCGATTTCTTATCGTACATGTATTTGCAATTAATAGAAAACATGACCAGATCATCTACGAGGCCATAATAGAGTACCTAAGAGGGGTATCCGTGACCCCCCCCCCCCCCCCCCCCCCCATCACTAAACGAAACCGACTTTTTTACGTTCTTTATAATGTACTCGAGATATTCAAGATGTTATATAACAAGAAAAAAAGTGGCTTCTTATGGTGAAAATCATGATGGCGTCTAAGTTGACGAAAATGGGCTTTTCTTCAATTTGTTAGGGTGTCCTATTGTATCCTTTTGACATCTTATAGAAAAGGTAAAAGAAAATTGGTTTTGTTTAATCCTGAGGGTGCACGAATAGCCCTCTTTGGTAGGCCTACCCTATTACAATGTTTGCAAATTTCAGTGGGCATAACGCTAGAGTCGGTAGATACCTCATAATTAGAAAGAGGTGATATTTAGTCGCGCTTATGATAACAAAAGTGGACGGTACTTCGCGGCATATATTCCGATTCAGAAGAAATCGTGTGGTTATCACTTGATCACATTATGCATAATATTCACAAGAAGATAATTTCTAAATCACCAATGTTCAGGCAACAGCCAGCTAATTATACTGCTCTATTCCTATCTTATCTATCTGTCTATCTTTGAATGCAAAATTGCATTTTTACTATATTAAAGGGTCAAAGTTATTGCTTGCTCACAAATCTAGAAAATAGAAAGTTGATATTCGTTCGGGCAAGAGACGTCAGCACCCCCACCCCCCCCCCCCCCCAATCCTTTCCAACGAAGATATCGATGTGCCATTCGCCGCTGACCGCGTGATTGGTTGATGATGGCGCTCTTTAATATTGTTCTGTTGAATGGTTGATTTGATGATTTGTTGGAGTGGGTTTCGTAGCTTCCTCAGAAATGCTGTTGTGCATTTTTGTAGAAATAGTGCCGATGAAGGAATATAAAGAGAACGATAGATAAATAGAGCGGGACAGAGGTGTCGAATCATGGGAGACGCGGGAATTTGCCCTTTCATGGCATTTACTGAATTAGCTTTGTATCCAATTAATGATGGTTCAAGTTGGTTAATTCCCCCCCCCCCCCCCCCCCCCGAAGATATATTGACGCCATGCGCCCATTATCATATGAAGAGAGTGAAAATGTGTGCTAGCAATAGATTTGTGTAGGGATAATGGAGGGCACTAGATACGAATGTGTAATGCGCAGACCTACATACCGTTATTCAATCAACAAAGAACTGAGTGAAATCCACCGATTTATGTTTTTATTTTTAATTTATGTTTTATTATGTAGGATTTACCCGGCAAAAACAGATCACTCCACCGATTTATGATTTATAAAGATGTTGGATATTGAGAAAAATTCATTCATTGAACAATGACAGGTGTTGTTAAGAACTTGCAATGCTTCTTCTCTCTATATCATGTATATACATGTACTAGATCTAGGGGGCTACTGATGGAAGCGAAACCCCCAATTCGTGCCAAACCAAAGTCTTTTGGTAAGAAAAACCCTTCGGGACTTTCGTTCAACCCTTTACCCCCCCCCCCCGCCCCCCTTGATACTTGTACTTGATGGGGGTCACACAGGAAGCTATACTGCTATATTTTCCCTAATCAATCAGCGAAAATTAGAAAATCGTTTGAGATATAGATATGAAACTTTACCAACTTATTCTTTATAAGATACTCTATCTGTGTGCCAAGATGCAGATATTTCGGTCTCTCCATGGCCGAGATCCCAAGGGGGAGGCGGGGGGGGGGGGGGGGGGGGGTGGAATCCATCCATCCCCCCGGCCCGTCTGAGAGAGCGCCAAAATAACCCGGCACAGTCTATTTTTTCATCTTTATACTCACCTTTGACGATACCATATGGACCTCGGGCACCCTTATGGATGTTTTCTCAAGTCGAGAAGAATATTTTTAACGCAATATTTCAGCCTTCCCCAAGGCTAATCTCATCAGGCGTTAAATGGTTTAATGGTGGGTTTATTTATATTATATATTTTTGTGTAATTTTCTTTGATCTATATTTTTTACGTGTATAAATGGAGAGATTTGGAGAACATCCTTTTAATAGTGTGGTCCCATGTACTGAATTACGTGTCTGGTTATTGTGATTTAAGCTTATTTCGAGTCAACCCACACCACTCATAGCGACTTTACTATACTTCGTGTGTAGACTCTAGGCAGTCATACACCTCACCACTTTCAAAACACCACTGCACAACAGTCATCAACATTCACTCAAAATCGGCATTTAATTTACAAAAACCGACACCAACATAGATCTATCCATGAAATAATAAATTCAACTCACATCACCAATGTTGGAAAAGATAATTCCAAAAATGAAATCCGTAGTTTACTGTCACTTCTGGCGAAACTAGCCAGGACGGCTTCCTGAGTGTAAAAAAAAAAAAAGGGGCTATACTGTGTATACGCCATTTACACTACAGGAAGCCAGGTTTTTTAATCCGCCATTCTAATAGAGCCGATTTGGCAGGTTATGAAAAATGCCCTGGAAAATCCCTTTCCCGTTAACTCCCGCCATCGACAGGTTCTTCACCATAGCGTCTCCTCCTAGGGAAACTTTTGGCAACTTTGTGTAAATTTCTTACTAAAATTCAGCCCCCCAAGGAACAAAAAGAAGCATGCAAATTTTTCGAGAACTCGCCAGCATTTGTGTATCCATGTATCCTCTTGTAATGCAGATTCAAGATGGCGGCGGCTGCGTGCGATGGCGCGCGCACTGTCGGCGATACAACTATAATTGAAACTATACGATGTGGTGCAGTGGTGGAGATGTCTGATGCAATTTCCAAGAATGCTAAACAAAAAGTCAACGTAGATGGCACTAAGCCAGTTGAGACCTCGACATCACAAAATAATTCTGTCCATTCTCATGTTGTACAAAAACGAGTTTTGAGTGAATTTTGTCACAATGCCTCTATGTGCGCCAAGTGTTCACCAACTTATTCTGTACCCACACAGTTTTTATTAAGGCATTGATGTACATATAGCTCAAAGAACGCTGACTGGCCGAATGATTCGCGTGCGGGGCCCAGCATTGTACATACACACGGCTGGTCCACGTGTTTGGAGAGAGAGAAAGATAAAGAAAGGGAGAAAGAGAGAAATGGGGTGATAGAGATAAGTGGCTGAATGGTTCGCCCGCATAATATACGGCCACGGCCAGTGCACATGTGTGTATAGAGTGAGAGAGAGAGAGAGTCGGATAGAGAGAGAGGGGGAGGAGAAAGACGGAGAGATGCAGAGGCAGGGGAGACAGTGAGAAAAGAGGCATAAAGGACGTGAGAGGAAGAAGGTGACTGAGAAGGGTGGGGAGAGAAAGTAGAGGAGGAGAGAAGAGAAGAGAATGTAGAGGAGGAGAGAGAAAAGAGAATGAAGGCAAGGCAAGACAAGACAGGGAAGAAAGGATAGACGGGGATGACTGAGAGCAAAAGACAGAGAGAAACAGACAAACAAGCAGAGAGACGGGTAGAGAAGAGGGAGATGGTACAAGGGAGTCGGTGGAAAGGTGAGAGAGGGAGAGAGAGAGAAAGTGCTGAGGGGGAAAGGTCATATTAGTGATGGACAGAGGGGATGAAGGGGGGGGGGGCGGAGGGAGTGAAAATGGAGACAGAACAGATTATTGAGATGAAAGGGAGAGAAATAGAGTGAGGGAGAGATGGAGAGACACGGGCATGACAGGGAGGAAAGAGGTGGAGATGGATAGAGAGACAAAGAGAGAGGCATGCAGCGAGAGGGTGGGGGGGGGGCAGACAGACATACAGAGTGACAGGCAGAGAAGGTGGGGAGAAAGGGGAGATGGGACAAGGAAGTGGGTGGGAGGGGAGTAAGGGGGAGAGAGTGAGAGCAGCGATTTAAGAGGGGAAAGAAGATGGGAAGACGGAGAGAGACAGGGAGGAAATGAGGGAAGGGGAATAGAAAGACAGACAAAAGGATGACATAAAAATCGCTGCCAGTGCTGGAGGATACATTCGCATTGCGCGGCAATGGACATTTCTAGTTTCAAAGTAATACATGTACTAGGGGAACTCATCATTCTGAAAAGTCCTGTTTTTGCTTGTTAACCCTATGGGTCATTCTGGTCAGATCACCCAATGGGTTAAACCCTACCCCCTTCAAATTGGCCTAAATTTGATATATGGGGTAATCAACTCTTCCCAAGCCAAAATTTTAAGTTTTAGCCCCATCAGCTAAATGGTTTTTGTGCTAGTGTACACATTTTACAGGCATGTTGGCCAAAAATGGACACTTTTTTCAATTTTGAAATGACAATATCTCTGTGCCTACTAGGTCAATTTTCTTGATATTGACTTATTTAGAAATGTAATTACATAACCTATCTAAATCTGCCATCATTTTCCATGTCCGAATAACATAAAGTTCAATGACTTCTTGATCTTTGCTTTAACTTTGAAATTTACCTTGAGCTTCACGTGATCTGGAGATGAAATTTGGTCAATTGATACATCAACATTTTTTCTACATTATGTAAAAAAATTGGAGGAGTAATATTTTTTGTTTTCTTTCCAGCCTTTAAATTTGTCAAAAAGCTGACTGTTTGACCTAGTGTCAGTAATTTATTCTTCCAATTTACTCTTCTGCATGGTCTTAATCTACAATATAATACAATTTGAATTAACAGCAGTGAGAGTACCAGAGAAATTATACAATTCAGGTCAATATATTTTCAAAGTGTATTTCAGGACAGTGTTATTGATGACATATATTGCAGACATTCTAACTTGAGATCATTTTTTATTTTGTAGGTGTTCTGATTGATAATTGAAATTTAAATGTTCACGTCATCATGCTGTCCCTTACAAGACTTTGCAGTCGATCACCCATTACTTGGAGGAGATGTTTCCATGTGAGGTCCTCTGTTCGCAGAAGATTGCACAATGGGACCCTGGTCAACTCACAAATTTCAGGTAAATCCATATAAAAATTAAAGTGTGCTGACACAAGATGATGCTTTTTTAACATTTCGAATCACATTAGATCATTCCATAATATAAATTGGTTACTCTGTGACATCAAATGTTGAACATCATGTAATATGATAGAAAAGTTTTTTGTAAGAGCCTTCTTGGCTTTTATCAAACACTGACTGAGTCTTTAAAATATCCTGCAAAACACTGACTGAGTCTTTAAAATATCCTGCAAAACAGGTGGATATTTGCATGTAAAGTGGATAGAAGCTAAAGTATGATGGCCCTATGAATAGGAAAATGAATCACTTATGATTAAAACCTAAAATGTCCTGAATTCTTTACAGAATTTCTGCATCATTTCATGCAAACACCAGGTCTACTTCTAGGCTTTAGCCAAATAGATGTGACTAGAAAATAGCAGCACTTTTTAATAACACTGGCCTTGAATTCATAGATATTTTGCAGGTTCACCCTAATGTAAGATCAGCTTTGAGTGTAGGCCGAGCTGTAGTTGCCCTGGAGAGTACAATCGTCACCCATGGCATGCCCTACCCACACAACCTCAGGTAAGATGATCATGATTTTATTTTACCAGATTCCTAAGATAGCAAGTATGTGCTTGTACATGTATTAGCAGCCAGTGGACCTTCTGCTTTTAGTTCTGTTTTCGGTAGCTTAGTAAAAATGTAGTGGCAAAAAAGATGCATAATTGTGAAAAATCATAAAAAGGTAACAATTGTAACAGAGTTTGTTGACTTCAGTAGTGATGATTGTGAAATAATGGTACAAAAATTGTCTTTTTGTAATTATCAATTTATGAAATTTAGGTACATGTAGATTTGCACTTGGATACATGCAGTGCCGTCATATCTTTTGGTCCTGAAGTTAATGTTAGTAAAGAAAAACATTGTAATTTGAAAGTGAATATTATCAATGATAAAAGGATACTGGAAATAAATGTTATAATTCTGCAGGACAGCTCAGGAAGTGGAGAAGCTTGTCAAAGAGACTGGTGTGACTCCTGCTACAGTTGCCGCATTGGAAGGCAAGCTTCACATAGGACTCACAGACAGTCAATTACAGGGTTTGGCTACCACTCAAGATGCACTGAAGACATCAAGGAGAGATCTAGCTTGGGTATTGAGTCAGGTAAAAAAAAAATGTTATTAACTTAATAAAGCGGGGGGGGGGGGGGGGGGGGGAATGACTATTAAAGGAAAGTGTAAGGATGATGATGTTGATTTACCTAATGTGGGTGAGGGAGACTGGTTAATTAGGCCCCCCCAAAAAAAAAATTGTTTGGTTGTCCTCGAGTGACATTTTTTAAAAAGAGGGTCGGTCGGTCGGATTTTTTTTTTTTTTTTTTTTTTTTTTTTTAACACTGAGAAAATAAAGGAGGCAAAGCAAGTTTCAATATTTAACGTTTTTACATGGTATTTACATTTATTAATTATCACCCAGAAACATAAAAGAGTTATTCTTTCTCTTACACTGTTTAAGTCTTGTATATTAAACAATTTATGTAATACAAACTGTTGTTGAAATTAATTTCGCTTTTCCACGTAAGTTTTGCCGTGGTTGGGTTTTGAAAAAAAAAAAAAAAAAAAAAAATTGGGTTGGCCCCATTTCAGAGGGTTGGTCGGTCGAGGACAACCAAACAATTTTTTTTTTTGGCCTTAAAGGAATGTTATTAGGATGACTGAGCTGACCTGGCTTCAGAATAAGGGATGAGGGAGGTTGGTAACTAACAGAGATTTATGGTATGTCAAGGCAAAGGGCTGATGATTTTACTATATTTGTGGCATTTGAGCCATTTATGACAGTGGCATACTGAAATTACCAGTGTGCTGCTTTTTTGCAGGGTTACTGTCAAGGGGGATTCATTTTGTTTCCAATGCACTCAAATTTTTTTTTACAGAAAATGACTGGAGGAACAACTGTATCAGGCACCATGATTGCAGCTCATCTAGCAGACATTCCCATTTTTGTTACAGGGGGCATAGGAGGAGTTCACAGAGGAGGGGAGACAAGTAAGTGAAATTTTTTAGTGAAGCGCCTTTTAGCAAGGACCACCTGCTTATAAAGACCACACATTTTGTCTCCCTTGAGTGGTCTTTATATGCAGGTTTCACTGTGATTTTATTCTTTGCCTAATTTGTTCAGATTTAAAAGTAAATTACGCCTAATCACCCTTTTTACGCTTGATCAGGTATGGATGTGAGTGCGGATTTACAGGAGCTTGGGCGTACACCTGTCACAGTGGTGTCTGCTGGAATCAAGTCCATATTGGATATACCACGCACTTTGGAATATCTGGTAAGGAAATATCATTTATAATTCATTTCGGTTTATTGATAAAAAGAGATGAAATTGTAAAAATAGGCAGAAGACTGATACATACAAAGTTTACAGAGTTGCATAATTTGGTTTTGAAGAACAAAATGTGATCAATTTATAGCCCTTAAATAATTCCTTTTATGAATGACTGAGGCAATGTGTGCTTCCCATTTCTGTATCTGATATTTCGCTGATAAGTGAGTATGTTAACCCCTTGGATATGATTTGATTTTCGTGTAACACATATTTCCCATAGACCTCAGCCAGAGTTATCTCGGGCTTCTTATTCAAGGGGTTAAGGGGCCTTTGTTGTGTGCACCTACCTCTCTTTTTCACCTCAACTTGCCATTTATTTATTTTTACACCTCAGTATTTTGATTTTGTCATGGAAGTTTTTATTCCAGCTGGTTTACCATGTCACATCTGAACGAGGCTCCATTGATGTATTTCCTTGTCTCTTTGTTGCTGGTAAACTGTCTCTCTCTCTCTCACTTGTCAGGAAACTCAAGGTGTGACAGTTGCGACGTACGGAGATTCGCAGGAGTTCCCAGCATTCTTTACTAGACACAGCGGGGTGAATTCTCCATGTAACATCAAGTCAGTTCGAGAGGCTGCTGAACTAATAGGTATGATGGGCTGGCAGTGCTATCTTTTATCAGTAGCTGAAGTCAAAATAACTGAAAGTCTTTAAGGCTCACTCGCACATGAAGCAATAAAATGCTGCGGTGAAATAAAAAACGATCGTACAAGCTAATGAATGGCAAGTGGGAGTGGGAAACAATATACCTGCACATAACACAGGCCCTTATTACTAGTGTAGTCACTTACATGTACCTGTATCTATGTGTAATAATGAAATGTAAGGTGTGGAACGTTTATGTTATTTTATTTTGCCGCCGCATATTTTTTTAGGTGGTTTAGCGCACCATATGGGAACAACTGTGAGAAATATAAATTTTAAATGTGTGTCTAATAATGATTTCCATTCCCATAAAATAAACAATTTTTAGGTTAGTACTTGTACTTTCCTGGATACTGCATGTTGTAAGAGAAAAGAAAAGGAACAAAACAGCTCTGACCAGGTTGGCATGAATGGCATAATCCATTCTTTCACAGACATTGAATGGACAGGAAGTCTTCCTTTGTATTGATGTGCTACCCATCCTTTTGTTTCTGTAAATCCCAGTAATATTGGTACATGGTGACACTGACACTACCTGTATACATGTATACATGTATAACCCTAATGCTACAGTGCATTCCTTGTTCTTAATGTTAAAAACAATAAAGTGTATTTTGTGTTATTCGATATAAAAGTTGACAAAACTGGTTGGCCTAATACATTCATTGACAAAAATTGGCAATGAGTTGACTCTAGTAGGGATCAGGAATCTGCTAGAAACTTTCTGAAGTTTTTTTGAACATTTATCGAACAATTTTAAAGGGATTCGGTAACTTTGTGGAGGCTTGATTTAATAAATTGTTGAATTTTGATATCTGTCTTGTATAATGATGTTCAGAAGGATAAATAAATAGCCAGGCACAGAAAGGTTTTCAAATATATAATGTCATTATTAACAGATTAAGATATCTATGACTGAATACTCCCTTTTACGAAAGCGTATAGCCATACGCTTTAGTCTAACACTGAGTCTATGGGGGAAAATGAGTCCGGCATTTCCGGTCACTTGCACATGTTTACTTTTGTGAAGCACATGATGATTTTGAAGTGCTTTTTTTTTTCCTGGGCTTCATTTTTACACCATATTACAATGTACATACATTGATAGCATGTAAGGCCAGGCAGCTCAGATTTTATCAGGCCTGTACAAAGTTACCAAATCACTTTAATCACATGCCTTAAATAATTTTCAGGGTGTAAAAAGTATGTTTTAGGCACGTAGTCACAATTTTGTGAGACTGCATGGCAATAGAATGAAATCCTTGAAGTCATGGGGAAATCTGGCATTCTGTTTTTACTGATTTCTAAAATATTGACAACATCAGGAACTGAAAACACTAGATACAGATGAGTAATTTTTTTTTATATGCTGCAGAATACTCATTGCAGATGCGTACCCTGTGCAAAGTAAGTGAGAATATATTCGCTCTATAATCTTTTTATAGATACCAACCTATCCCTTGGCCTTGGCAGTGGAATACTGATTGCAGTACCTATCCCAGAGGAGTTTGCTGCTGATGGGGAACTGATTGAGGGCGCTATTCAGACAGCTGTATCAGAAGCTGAGTGAGTGATTAGTATTATGGCATTGCTTCAAAAATTTCTCTTATGTCAAATAAATGTTTAACATCCTAAGTTGTCAGGATCTTAGACTAACATTGAACAAAATGAGTGATTGTTAGACTTATCAAGATGTATGATTGATGGGATCTGCAACACTTTCTTTGATGTTCTCTTTGTAATTTTATCTTTAAAGCATGATTTGAAGTATATTTGTCATGCCATTAACGTACTACATGTACCATGCATAATTTCCATGTTTAAAAAAAAGAACATCTGAGAGATTTCAGAGGTTTAATTACATGTAAGTGTTAAAATCATTAACTCTGTATGCTCGTTGTCATGGTAACAGAAAATTTTGTGTGATAGGGCTAGTATTCAACATAAGAAATCTTCATCTATCTGTAGTGATAAGTGTCTAGAATGAGTAAGTTGTCTTTCATATTTGTTTAACAACATATCATAGCTACATGTAAGCTTCAAATTTACTGCTATATCATTTTTGATAATTACAAAAGCATGTGATTGTAACAAGGTATTAGATTCTATTCTGTATAAAGTAATATGAAATAAGACATTCAAAGAGAAGAAAATGGTTGTTTTCTTTTATTTTTATTTTCTTGCAGTGATGAAGGAATCCATGGGAAAGATGTAACTCCATTCATTTTAAGCAGGGTCAACGCACTAACACAAGGAAAGTCTCTTACAGCCAGTATCCTTTGCTACATATATATTCATACTTAAAGAGTACCTGAGACCTGAACAAATAATTTGTGTATAGTTAGCTAACATAAAATCATCCCCAAGAAACTTAACACTACATGCAACAGTGACAGAATACAGGAGATATTGATGTTTGACAATAAAATACCTCCAAAAATTAATAAAATTAAGACTTGAGTAAAGACTAGTCAATCAATCACGATTACTCACCTAACGATATATAGATTCATGAACATCTTCACTGTGAAGCAAAATATAAAGTTTGCTTTCGATGGCGTTGTAGAAAACTCTCTAATTTTTCTAATACATGAAAATATGTTGCACTATATATTACGTACACCTTTGATTTTGTTTAAAGTTGTTTGGGGTTGATTTCATACATTCTAACTGTATGCAAATCATTTTGGGGGGCCTCAGAGACCCTTTAAAAGACTTTCTTCCACTTTCAATTTATAGTGATATCATTGACCCTCACAAGGTTACAGTGGCGGATCCAGGATTTCTTGAGGGAGGGGGCTCAATATTCACAAAATTTTCTGACAAGCAAAAGAAAGAAGAAAAAAAAAAGGTCCTCAGCATTTTTGGGCCCCCTTTTAGAACTCAAAAAATCTCTGACAAGCAAAAAGAAAAAGAAAAAGAAAAAGAAAAAGAAAAGGTCCTCAGCATTTTTTGGCTCCTTTTTGGTCCCAGGGGAGAGGGCCCGCCCCCCCCCCCCTAGATCTGCCACTGCAAGGTTATCTCAATTATCTAATGCTCCTTAATTTATCCCTCTTTTTTATAAATGGGAATAAGTATACTTGCAGAGTAAGTGCCACTCATTTTCATTGAAAGGGTTTAGGTAGTCACTTTGCCTGAAAATCCAGACAAATGGTTTATTGAAGAGTTTCATAATAATGTATGTATATATCCCAATATCAAGTGGACAGCCTTTGAATTTAGTTCTTTAGTTAACTTTAGAGATTGGTTTCTGTTCTAGGCAGGCCCATATGCTAGGCTCTGCTGCCATTTTGTTGTTAACATTTAAACTTGAAACTAGGCCCTTCTTAATATTCACTTTGTAATTGGGGAAGCCTGCTGTTTTACCCCATATTTTACCAAACACATATAAGATTGTACTATATCTGATCATTGTATAATGTTAAAAGCCCTACTAGAGCTTAGATCAGACCACATATGAAGTGAAATAATGCATTTGATGTGAATTTATGTTCAGAACTCCTCAATACTTGGTAACTTATGGTACACCAAATGACCAAATACCTTGGACTTGACCCATACTATTCCTTCAGTATAGATGTTCTGCACATAGCACAAACAAATATCTGCATTATACATGTTTATGCAGTCAGATATACTTGTTTGAGTTTTGGTGCACTTACATGTATGGTGTTATCAAATCAGTGATCAGATGCATAAAAATGTATAAAAATGAATTCAATATTGACCAGTAACCTTTGTAATATCTGGGATATCACTGTATGAAGCATCACAAAACCAATCATCAGTCATCAATTTTATTCAATGTCACTTGTATTTCTTTCTCTGTGTGTTGTAATTTTTTTTTAACATGTCAATTGTCCTTGACATGCCCACTTCAGACATTGCTCTCATCAAAAACAATGCGAAAGTTGGTAGTGAGATAGCGCTTGAGCTAGCAGAAATCAGAAGGAAACGGAGAATGCAACAGTCATCTTCAAACATGCCACACATTCCAAAGAGACATTATTCCACCAATGCAAGCTATAGAAGTAGGAGTATCAGCAGTGCTAGAAGGCATCTCTGTACATCACCTATCAGTCCTCCTGTAGTAATAGGAGCAAGTATTGTAGATCATACAGCTTCCTTCCAAAGGAAAGAACTTGTGGTAAGATCAATTGCCCTTTAAATATATTGTAGCCCCAAGGTGCTTTGACTGTTCTCTCTACCTCTGTTAGCTCCAGACTGTGACAGTTCTTGGACTTCGTGATCACACCAATTCAGTTTCAAAGGGCTTATTCTCGTATCGTGTAAATATATCCAAGGTAACCCAGATGCAGGGTTCCCAGCTCTTCTTGAAATCAGTGAAAAACTGGAAAATTAGTTCTCTCATGTTCATGTCAAAACAGTGTATCCTCTTGATGGCTGTTCGTGGAAGACATTTCAGACTGGAAATAGGTTGAAAAAATCCCGGAAATCGAAACTCCATGAGGAAAAATATCAGGAAATTTTGTTTTAATGAAATGCCAGGAACACCATTGGTTCCAAAGGGCTGCAAAATGGCTGATTCTATTAAATTGTATATATTCATGTTAATTAGATGAATTTTTATTTGCAGTATGGAGGAGCAACAAATCAGGGCTCATTCAGGATTGGATATGGTGGAGTTGGGAGAAACCTAGCGGATGCCTTGACTAGACTTGGAGCCTCTCCAGTCTTTCTCTCATCAATTGGCAATGACTTTGCTGGCCAAGCTCTCCGCAGTAACTGCACTCACATGGTAATTATTGCATCATCGTGTCTATTTGAATATGCTCCATTGCCTCTTTCTCTTTCTACTATATGTTGTCTCTCTCTTCTCTCTTTCCCCTTTCCCCTTAATTGTTCCATCCTTCTCTTTCTCCCTCAACCCGCCTCTCTCCATTCTCCAGACTATCTCTTTTTCGACCTATTATTATCATCTCTCCTCTTTCTTCATCTCTCCCCTTCTCTATCTAAATCTCTCCCTCCCTATCTCTACTTATTTCATTGTTTCTCTCTCTTTCTGTCTCACCTTTGTGTGTTTGCCTGCTTGTCTTTTTCTCTTTTTCTCTCTCTTTCTCTCTCTCACTCTCCCACACGCTTTCTGACTCTGTCTTTGTCTCTCTGCATGCCTCTCTCTCTCTCTCTCTCCCACACGCTTTCTGACTCTGTCTTTGTCTCTCTGCATGCCTCTCTCTCTCTCTCACACTCCCTCGCACGCTTTCTGTTTCTTTCTTTGTCTCTCTGCATGCCTCTCTCTCTCTCTCTCACTCCCTTGCACGCTTTCTGTTTCTTTCTTTGTCTTTCTGCATGCCTCTCTCTCTCTCTTTATACTTCATCAATATAGGCTTATGAAGTATCTTATTCCCCTTTTGTCACTACTGCTAAAAACATTAATTTTTCTGTAAGCATTCCCATACGACCTGTTTAACATAATTATCATTTTTGCAGTATGTGTGACTTGGTGCTCAGACATTTGCTCTGGCAGCAATGTTCCAGCCTTAATTTTGTCTGAGATATGGGGTTCAGTTTAGGGTTGTAATTGGGTTTTAGGTTAACCCTTTCAGGACAGGAATTATCTAAGGGCTAAATTGATCACATTTCATTCTTCAAATTGGCAACATTAATATTATATTTTTCTTTAAGTGCTACATGGTTCTAATAGGGTGTAATGTCTTTGAGAACAATATACATGGTTAGAAATTTTGTCGAAAAGTTGAAAAAATTGCCAATTTTTAATGAAAAACAATGATTTTGAAACTCTCAATGTGTTGCCGATTTAAGGATTTCAAAGCTTATTCTCCTTTTTAAAATTTCTGGAATAAAACGCAATATGGTCATGCAACAAAAATGGACATAGTGTGTACAGAAATTTTTACTCTTTCTACTCATGCATCTGGTACATTTTTTAGAGCTCTGAATAAAAAGTTATTGAGCTAAACCACAAAATGTGGTCAATTGTCTCGAAAGGGTTAAGGGTTAGGATTAAAGGGAATGTTGAGTTCTTTGTGAGCTTTCTCATTCCCTTTATGTCAGTTTGGAAGAACACCATAGTAGAAATGTCCCCTGAAAAGCATTGCTCTTTAAATGCCCTCATATTCGAAATGTGACTAGAATATTAATTTTGTGTGTGTGTGTGTGTGCAGTACCATATACCCATTTCTGTGTGCAGTGCATGTGCTTTTCAGTGAGATTGGGTCAATTTTTTTCTCATCACTTTGATGATTCCAAAACCTCAAAGTATACACCAATTCTTATGTAGACATGGTCAACCTTTCCTAATTGCTTTGAGACAGTTTCTTTCACAATGTAACCGCATGACTAGAACTCAACTTTATCTTTAAGTAGAGTGTTTGGTAAAGGGTAAAAATGAAGAATTTGGTTAATGTAAAATATTAAACGCGAAGCAACTGTTGCCTGAGCATGCTTCATACATCTTGTGACTTATGACAGTAGCATTCAACTTCTATCTTATTTTTCAGGATTTCAGCCGTGTATCACTGCGAGATGATCTGAACACAGCCAGCTACTGTGTAGTAGTGGATAACAAAGGAGAGGTAGTACTAGGAATTGGAGATATGGACATCAATGAAACTATTACACCAGAGTATGTAAGTCTTTCTATTTTTGCATGTCAATAGACAATAGTCATACCATTACATCCTATTCATTTGCTGTCTTAGCTTGTTTATGGGGAAATATTATAAGTACATGTGCATTGGTATACTTGAAATGGTATTGGTTTGAACTTATGTTTTCTCATAGCATTTTAATCATATTCTGATATTGTAGATAAATGAAACATTTGACTGACCTCTTTTACACAAATTGTACATATATTGAATGCAGTGTAGTTTTCGGGTTTGATATCTGCAATTTACTAATGGATTTGTATGCCGTTGTGTACGTAGTACTAGTGCAATAAGTAGAATCAGTGGTTAGAGTAGCGCTTGGATACAAAGCACTACTACTATGGTCTAGTGCATAAGTCACTTGACTGTGAATCATGAAGTATGGGGTTCAAGTCCTTGCCACAGCGCTAATGTTCTTTGACAAAAGATACAGTACATTTGCCACACTCATTACATATGATGGGTTAAGATAATTCCTTAAAATGCACTGTGCGGTGATAACGGTGGCTGGAGCTAAAGCTTGGGTAATAATTTCCAAAGCTCTTTGGAAGCACATAGGGAAATTATATCAGAAGGGAATATTATTTACTATCATTTTGATTTATTATTTTTTTTGTAGATATCACAACATATGTCTGTAATTCAAGAAGCTCCTATAGTTTGCATGGATGGCAACATTCCTACTGAGTCTATTGAATTCATCTCCCAGTTATGTGCAGAAAAGAGCGTCCCATGTGAGTAAGATATAAGCTTCACTGCCATATGACTGAAGGAAAAGCTAGATTTTCACTTTCAAAAATGTAAATGAGAGTTCCAAAATATTTGTATGCTTACTCATACATGGAATTACATGAATATGAGAACAGTCTCAAGAAACTCCCATGAGACGATTAGATATGGTGATGGAGTGATTTATATAATGATTACAGTGATGATGGTAGTGATGATGATTATGATGATCATGATCATCATGATCATCACAATGATGATAAAAATGATGATGATGATGACAATGGCAATGATGGTAATAATGATAGTTGTAGCAATAATGAGGATGATGAAGTTGATGATGTTGGTGATGGTTTTGTTGTTGATGATGAGAATGATGATAAGAATTATGTTATTGATTATGTTATGATGACGATGGCGGTGATAATGATAGTGATAGCAATAATGAGGATGATGAAGATGATGAAGGTGATTTTCATAAATGTTTAAAAACTTATTTACATGAATTTATCAATTTGTTTTTTCATTCTTTTTCCATTTCTTGGGAGGAGGAGGAATGGTGCCACCAAAAAAATAAAATATATTGCTTTTATACACTCTGGATTTATTCATTTTCCCTACACTTAAACATTTCTAAGTTCAGTTTAGTGCACTCTTTCCAATAGTGCAATAAATTAAATCCCTTTTCTCTCTTTCTCCTCAGTGTGGTTTGAGCCAACCTGTGTGATGAAAGCAGTCAAAGTATGTCAGTCTGATGCCTGGAAGTCTCTCACCTACACCTCACCAAACTTCAGTGAACTTAGACAGATGTATGCAGCAGTAGAAGGAGAGGAAACTATCAACTTTCAAGGTATGTTGAGGATAGAATTGAGAAAGTGGGAGAACAAAGGGGAAGTGAAGTATGCAGGATGAAAGAGTAAGGAACACAGAGACAGCCAGACAAGGGAAGGCATTAGAATACAGATAGGCTTTTTACACTTGCAAAATTTTGTTTAGTCCCGTACTCTCGGTGGGGCTAAATGAGGATTTAGGCCCACCGATAGTACGGAACTAAGCTTAGTCCACTTCCTGTTCACATTGTATTTTGCCAAAGTGGGCTAGTAAAGGATTATTTTAGCCTTGGAAAAAAGCAGGGTTGATGTAAAATGGTGGGGCTAAGTGCTCTTGCTAAGAAGATAGTACAGGACTAAAACTGCAAATGAGAACAGAGAGAAAAAAAAAATAGTCCGGGTTAAGGATAGTACGGGGTTAAAAAAAAATCAATTGTAAAAAGCCTAAGAGAGACTGAAGATTTTGAACTCCAACCTTCAATGTAGTTAGACAAATGTATGCCAAAATACATGGATATGTAGAAGGAGATTAGACTTTCTACTTTCATGACATGTGACAAGAGAAATTGGAGGGAGGGTTAGGGCAAAACAAGAATGAAAGAGAGTGAAATACAAAATTTGAGAGAGAGCGAGAGAGAGAGATTAAAAAAGCAATACAGACAAATCAGCATGCGCACATGTACTTGTATGTGTGTATCAATATATGGAATTTCTGTTTGAACTTGTGTAATTGTGAAAATCCAGTTTTATTTACAATATGTTTTTTGTCTCATGTTGTTCCACCCACTTGCTTTATTGGCATTATACAGATAAAGTGCACAAGACCATATTTTTTTTCTCTTTCAGACAATCAGTCATTCACAGATAAGTTGAGAGAGTGTCTTCAGTTGAGTCGAGTCTTGTTGCGTCACATATATTGTTTGTTCATCACGTTAGGAGAGGATGGGATCCTGGTGTGTAGGAATGCTGAACCTGAACATCCATTCATCATCTTAAAACAAGGGTTAAAGGTAGGAATTCTTTTTTTTTCATTGTATCATTGAATATATCAAGTTTATTGAATTTCCTCTGCTATAGCATAAACTTGGACTGTATGACACATGATCCAACGACATTTGCTCCAAAATCAATTTCTTGCACTAGCTGACTTCTGAACATCAACCGTAGACCTAACATACATGTACTTTATCATAATCCTAACCCCAAAGCTCACCTAATATCCATTTGCAACTGTAACCCTAACCTTATGTCCTTGACAAAATAAAGCAAATTTCGGATCATCTAAATCTGGAATACTCATCATACAGTTGTTTAATGAGAATATTACATGCTATTCTTTTATCTTCTAATGTATAAAGTAGGCACTTACATGTAATTGAGTATTTTGAGTGTTTTGGTGCAGAATAATGTGTTGTTCCACCATTATCCTAGGAACTTTCTATTACAACAGTGTGGTCATTTTGTGATGAGTAAGTGAATGTTTTGGGACAAAGATGATGTCATTTTCCCCATTTTCCCTGTGAACTTTGTTTTTGTAAAAATTTGGTAACTTCTGTAACTTTTGGAGCCTAAATGTTAGTCCAGTGATAAGGGACTGGATGGTCCCTGTATTTAGCCTATATTGAGTGAGAGAAATTAAGTTATCAACAGATTAAATTGGACAATTAATTTCTCTTGTTAGGAGGTTGAGATGGATGCCATGTTCTCAGCTGTTCACTATGCAGTGTCTTCAAACATTGATACCATCACCTCCGTTTCTGGAGCAGGAGACTGGTAAGTCTTTCCTTTTCAAATCAGGTACTGTGTAATATTTGCAAGTGATTTGTGAAAATTCAGTGTTAAAACCACCGAGTTGCCAGTTTCCATGTGCATTGCATCATAATTCGCTGACACCAGATTTTGGTTTAATTACCAATTAATGTGTGTGAGGTCTCCCAGGCAGGCAGGCAGGCAGCAAAACCAGGGAGATGGCTCTGACCATGGGTTTGTCCCACCATAAAATTACTCCAGCTGGGGAAATTTATGATGATGATATTTCCTTACACTGTAGTAGGAGGAGGGCACAATGCATTGCATAAGAACTGCCTGTCATTAAAAGTGAAGTCCACTCTTGGTGATTGACAACACCTGTTATAAGGTAAACAATCGAATGGTGTCGAATTCCCATGAGAACCCACTGCTATGTGACTTTAAGGCAGCACGATACCCCAGGGCCCTGTCCTAGAAAGAGTTGCGATTGATTGGATTCGATCATAACTTAAAATTACTTGCAACTCCTATCTAAAGTACACAGTTGCGATTAATTATAAGTTGTCATGGATTCAAATCAATCGCAACTCTGTATAAGATGGGGGCCCAGAGACAAACAGATTAAAATTAGATACAGAAATAAATATGTAGATATTATAGCAGATTCACTTGTCATTTCTATGCACATGTGAAAGTATTGTATTTCGAAGGAAAGTGTCATTTCCATTTAAATAACATTCCATTATGTTTTTATTTTCCTTTTTCATTAAAAAATGAAAGCATGCAGTATAACACTTATTATTCAATGTTTGTGCAGGAGTCTCTTTCAATACTTCAGGTTTTTTATAACATAGTTTTCAGAATATCACCTCTGAACTTTTTCTATAAGTATTATATCTTGCATTTAAAGCATTCAGTGACACCAGCTCACATAAAACTATGTAAGTAATATTTGACATCATCCTGTCCTTTAAGGTAAAAATCAAATGGAATATCAAAGTCTTAATATCTCTGATGGTATTTGTTCTTTACCAGCCTAGCAGCAGCGTCTATTGCCAACATGTTAAGAGGTCACACCCCTGATGTCTGTCTGAGGTCAGGACTTCTCGCTGCTCAGCGCTCTCTCCAGTCCCATCATGCTGTACCATCATCCATCGATACAGACCTTATATCACCTGAATATATATTGAGTTGCATGACATTGGATCCTAGCAGACTCCAGTGAGTGTTAAATTTTTATCTGTGTCACCAGACTATACATGTAGCATTGCCACCTGACTATTTATTGAGTCACATGACAGTGGATCCCAGCTGACTCCAGTGAGTTTTATATTTGTATCTGTGTCACCATACTGTACATGTAGCATTGTCACCTGACTATTCATGTAGCATTGTCACCTGAGAAGTGGCCTTTTTATATCTGGAATTTTTGCCTCTGACATTTTACATGTACCTCTGACTCAGATACTTTTTTCCAATTGAGTAATTGATCAAAGTGCTTCACAGTGCTTCACAGTGAGTCACAGTGTATTATTACCCTGGTCATTGGATTGATTTACGATTCTGCACTCATAGCGCTCATTCTCTACTCCACTTGGGAGCACTCCAGTCTGACAGCCATTTTACAGGCGCACATATTTCATTCCAGCCACAATGATGTTGCATCCTACTGTTTATGTATTTAAAACCTGGGTGGAGAGAAGCACTGTAGATAAAATGCCTTGCTCAAGGACATAAGTGCCATTTATCACATAATGTGATAAATGGACTACTTTCCTGATTTGATTCAAAGCAATAGTAAATGAATGTGAAACAGAATGTAAATGACTGACAGTAAACTCAATTTTATTTTACAATAGTTCGTACCTTTAAAATTAATTAATATAACAATGTTTGGTATCATCAGAAAGGGCATTACTCTTTTTGTGCACAACATTTTCTTGTATAAGGTATGTTTAGGGAGATAACAAGCGTGAGAAAACTAAGCATCCTTCACGGTTTGGTAAAGTCTTGGAACAAGCGAAACCCCTTTGCACAGGATCATTTGACAGTGGAACCCAGGCAGACCAACCAGTGCAATTTTTCCAGCTTACCGTACTTTCAGTCTTTTTCATTCTGTTTCACATCCGTTTCTCACATGCATACCTAACTACTTCTCTCATGTATGCAGTTTCTTAGGCATAAAATTCCCTCAACAGTGAGGAATTATATCTATTGTGTGATATAACAAATTTACAACTCAAAATTTTCTATTAAAAAAAAATTAATTGTCAAGTGCCTGTTTGTCTTATTTGTTTACTCAATCACAAATTGAATATAATTGCATGTACCACCACTACTACCAACAACAAAAAAGGAGAAAAGAATAAAAAGATAACTACACATTCCATCAATTACTACAGAATAAATAATGTGTACATAATTTTTCAAAACAAGGTATATTTTCTAGTAATTTATAGTTAACTCTATTTAAATATTCAGTCTTGTATTCACTGCCTTTGTTTTATACATGTATTATGTTGTCCATGTTGAAAGTACCGGTACTATTATTTCCCCCCACTCTTATTACATTTTGAGGGGCACTAGCATTATGGGGGGGGGGGGGCACCATCCTAAGACCCCCTCCCATTCCTTCCCCCCAAAGTGTAATTTTTGGGGGTTTATTTTCCTATTTATTTGTCATTTTAATAACTTCATAAATGGGAAATCTGAGTAGTGTTTTCCACTTTTATTTAATACTAGATAATGTTTAATGATAAAATTAGCTTGTCCCCCTATTTAATAAATAAAAAAGAAAAACAAAAGTCTGATTTGTTTAAGTAATACAGTGTGGAAAAGTAATTTTGTACATTTTGACAATCAAATGTTATCTCATAGTCTATCTTTTTTTATGTAAATTCATATTATGTTTTATCTGCAATTTAAGAATGCATCAGTGTTAAGCTGTGATATTTAATTTTGTAATAAAACATCTGAAATCATATCCCATTGGTATTTATTTTTGTAGTGCCTTTTTCTGTTGGGCCAATGTCAGGGGAGTGTATGCATGTATTAGATTCTATAAATATTATAAACTCCCCTCCTGTCTCTTTGCCTGGGAAGAAATTAAGAGCATCAAAAATTTTTGTAGGGGTTGGGATAGAGGATGTTTTGAAGTTGGAGAAAAGGACAAGTTTAATATACTGTAGAACAAAGACTTTTGAAACAGGTGTGTAAATGTGTGTTAGTGCGATGGGGTGAGTGTATGAGGGACAGTACCTTGAAAAGCCAGCCCGTAATTATTACATGGTACAAACGACCCTGAAATGAACTCATTTTGTACATGTACACACATCTGTGTGGGTGGACACGCTACTTGTTTAACAAGTGAAATCATTGGGCTAGAAATTATACTGGTGAGCACATCGTGGTGGGTTCAAAATAAAACGGTCAATTGGACTCCATACAAATGACCTTTATCTGCACATGCGCAAATTGTATTTACAATATGGCTTATTCAGGATTCACATATTCACTATACTATAGGCAGTAGCGGATCCAGGATTTCTTGAGGGAGGGGGCTCAATATTCACAAAATTTTCTGACCAGAAAAAAAAAAGAGGTCCTCAACATATATTTTTTCGGCCCCTTTTTAACTCAAAAAATCTCCGACAAGCAGAAAAAAAAAAAAAAAAAAAGGTCCTCAGCATTTTTGGGCCTCCTTTTTGGTCCCAGGGGAGGGGGCCCGGGCCCCCCGGCCCCCCCGGATCCACCACTGATACTAGGTCTACATGTAGGCAGGGGTGGATATGTAAAAGGGGGTGAGGGGGAGAGCACATTGCAATGCTGAATCATTTCTGACCCATGCACAAAAAGGAAAAAAAGCTATAATTACATGTTCCAGGTGCATATTGGATTGAAATTTTAAGGGGGGGGGGGGGGGAGATAATTTATTTTCTTTTAGTACTTGAGGTATGCCACATGGTTTATTGGGGGGGGGGGGTGGATGACCCCCTCCCATCTTGAACAAGGAGCCGATAATTTCTCCAAACTATTTTTTCTATGATGGGGCCAAGGGTTTTTGGTACATGTAAGGGATGGTTTTTTTTTTTTAGATCTCATGCTTTAGAAGAACATATATTTTAATAAAAGAGAAGTATGATATCAGCATGAAATTTTTTTTAAATGAAAGGGGGAAATAATGCAATGTCATGTGATATTATACAGATTTACCCCAGTACCACTCATAGGCCCTTGCCTATGTGGGACTGTGTCCAACATTCACTGTTGGAGCAGTCAAAAACAGACAACAAAATTGCTCTAAGCAAGATTTAATTTTCTTAAATTTGCTAGATTACCTGATTTGGGGACTCTTCAACTCTTACTGTGCCACAAATTTGGGGATTCAGAATTGAAAGTGAAATTTTAAATAATTATTTTCCTCTCATGTATGAATGATCTAGACTGGAAAAAGGCCTGCTGATACACACAAAAGCTATTGAAGCCTATTCACACGTAAAAGCTAGTCCGGAGTACAAGGTTATCTTCAGATAAGCTTGTACCTGTATAAGTGCCCCAATACAGTTTCACTACCGTGCATGCACGCTCTTTGCTTGGTTTCTTCTAGGATACCTAGGGATACCTAGGGAAGATACTGAATGCAGGCACTAGGCCTCTGTATTCAGTTCCAAGTTCTTCTTCCTTTTTAAGATGGCTGGATCATTTCCTGGTGCAGGCGACTCGTAGTCGTACTTAATCGGCTCACTTTTCCAGCACCTATCCAATACTACTTCAAAACTGTGCACACTCGGGGCAGTAATGGTGTCGTTAGAGAGATTATTCCATGGTTTACGTATTCGTACATAAAAAGAATTTTTGTACCTCTGAGTTTTGGTCCTAGGAATAAACAGTTTCTTACTATGCCCTCTTGTCTGATCTCTGGATTGTAATACAAGATTTGGTGTTACATCAGAATCGTATTTATTAAAAATCTTGTACAATTCAATCATATCACCTCGAGCCCTCCTGTAAGCTAAAGTAGGGATATTCAACTGTCTCAATCGTTGTGCATAAAGGCAGCCCCTTTACCTCTGGGACTAATCTAGTCGCTCTTCTTTGGACATTTTCCAAAGCATGGATATGTTTTTTTAGGTGGGGGCTCCACACCGTATGAGCGTACTCTATTTGAGGGCGAGCAAGCGATTTGTACAAAAGGGAGAAATTTTCCTTATCTAAATAAACAAAGGTTCGTCTGATTAAATTCATTAGACTATTTGCCTTACTGATCTTTGTATGAAGATGTTCTTCAAAATTCAGCTTATCATCAATCACCACTTCCCTTTGAAGAAACTCAGTATTTCATTTCTAGGCGAACTATCAGTTATCTTCTGCCTTTAAAAAAAGATTGTCTTACCCCGGCATTTAAAGCATGGATATGTTTTTTTAGGTGGGGGCTCCACACCGTATGAGCGTACTCTATTTGAGGGCGAGCAAGCGATTCGTACAAAAGGGAGAAATTTTCCTTATCTAAATAAACAAAGGTTCGTCTGATTAAATTCATTAGACTATTTGCCTTATTGATCTTTGTATGAAGATGTTCTTCAAAATTCAGCTTATCATCAATCACCACTTCCCTTTGAAGAAACTCAATATTTCATTTCTAGGTGAACTATCAGTTATCTTCTGCCTTTAAAAAAAGATTGTCTTACCCCGGCATTTAAAGTCGCTATTTAAATATGTATGAAGAAAGTATAATCTTATACTTTTCAAAATGGCCCCCAAATCATTTATTTTTCCTCTTATGATTTATCATTTTGTCGACACCGTAGAAATGGCATGTAGTAGAATTTTCGACGAGGAGCATGAGCGCGGATCTTGAAAAAAAAAAAAAAAAAAAAGCATTCGAAGAGAAAGGTAGGGTTATGTTTTTTCATTTAATGAAAGTTGTGCTTGTCAGTGCTAAAAATTTTCAATGTTAGAATATGTAACATGCTGGATAGTCATCGGTTTGGAGCTATGCAATATGTAGCTTGCTAGTTGTCCTGTATTGCAAGGACCAAGGTACGGTACTAACAAGTAACGGATCGAAGGACGGATACTACGCCCGCCAGCTCGGGCCGACGGGCTGGACGGTGCGAAGGCGGTTAACTTTTGACCGCGACTACGTACTGTAGCCTAGGCCCTAGGACTCAGTAGGAGCGCGGGGCTTTGCTCGGCCAGTTATGGTTATGCTGTTCGAAAAACGTAACTATTTTTCCACTTCCAATCTGTGGCATTATCGTGGTTGAGGAAACCACCATTCACTCCGTCTCCGCACAGAAGCGCTTCAACTTCATTCAACTTCAAAGTTCAAGCCTTCATTGCGTCACATGCAATTGCCATTGCCTTGGTTTGCTCATTCCCCATCCATAAACTCTGCACTTTATTTTTTCATGCTAACGAACGAGTGGTTTCCTCAACCACAATATAGCCGCAATGAAGAAAGGACTATGCCCTCCAAAGGATGGCAAGAGCCCTGGCCTGGGGGTGTACATGTTGGGGGGGGGGGGGGGGGGGGGTTGGCACTCAAGTTTTATGTTGTTGATGGGGGTATGCCTAGCTATACGAGCTCTGTGGCTTATCAATCTGCTACTGGCCACAGAGCTATACAGCCCATGCCTATACTGCGTGTGGAGGAAGATATCAACCAAAAAATCTAGATCTAAATATCACCATTTCCCACATACTGTGAGCCATGCAAACCACCCTCGGAGTTTTCTAAAGGGGTAACCATCCAGGATCAACTAAGATTGTAAAAATTGAATGAATAAAAAAGAAAAAAAGCCACAAAATTGGCAGGTGTGATCAGGTTTAGGTAAAAAAACCTGATCACACCTGCCAATTTTGTGGCTTTTTTTCTTTTTTATTCATTCAATTTTTACAATCTTAGTTGATCCTGGAAGGTAACCCCTTTAGCAAACTCCGAGGGTGGTTTGCATGGCTCACAGTATGTGGGAAATGGTGATATTTAGATCTAGATTTTTTGGTTGATATCTTCCTCCACACGCAGTATAGGCATGGGCTGTATAGCTCTGTGGCCAGTAGCAGATTGATAAGCCACAGAGCTCGTATAGCTAGGGTATGCCTCATCCTCAGCCAACTCCAAAATGGGGGTCTAAAATTCTAAGGAACGGGCTAGAAGCGAAAATCATAGGGTCTTTGGAACTGTAATCCGCAGTTCCAAAGACCATATGATTATGAGTGCGGAACTACCAAGTTTTGGGGGGGAAAAAAAATGGTCTAAGGAACTATGCAACAAACCAGCCACAAGAGAAATGGGTTCTTGTCTCGTGAACTGAAAACTCTTCCAAAACATATTCATGGGAATTTAATAAAGTTAAAGCGCATGCATATAATATGCAATTGTGTACGCAAGTGAGTGGACGTATGTACGCGAGAGTTATTCGGGGAAAGGGGGAAATAGAGACGAAGTTGCTTCGTTCCAGGCCTGGGATCTGGGTAGGTCTATATTGTCTTAATTATTGAGAATGGCAATTTATGGCATGTATGGAAATTCTGGTATGTCGAGAACAGCAATTGGAAGCCCATGAAACAGGTCGCCATTTCCGAGTTTCTTCAGAACGGCAATCGGAAGCCAAAAAAGGGGGTCGTCAAAGTGGCACGTCCACATAGTACAGTGGGTGATTTCAAGCTTGGTGTTGGTGTTCAGAGCGGGAATTGGGCTGTTGATTCTAGCCCCAACACTGAATTCGCGTAGGTCTGTATAAAAATAATACCAATCACATTATTGATGGCTCAACACCTTACCTAGTGAAGTCAATCCCAGCACCAGCTTCATTTCAGGTTCGGTGTTGTGGCTGGTGCTAGTTTTGCCCCAACACCAACACCAGCTTTCAACATTGAACTTGAATTCACCCAGTAACCCCCCCCCCCCCCCCCCTCTCTCCGGGGCTAGAGCGTTCGAAGGAATGCTAACTAACTGTCAGTTGGAACCATGGAGAGAACTGCCCTCCTTAATTCGGACTCTCTACTACTCTAGCCCTCCTTCGTCTGTGATCGAATCTCTTTGTTTTCCAGTAGGATTAAGGGTTATGGTAAACTGACGTATGTGTAGAATCTATGTGGGGAAAATAACCCAGGGGGATGAAATACTGTAACAAGGAAACTTGGGGTGTCTATGAATTCAGAAACATGAGAAAAGGGAAGGGCTTTAAATTTTGTTTAGGTCTAAAGCAAAAATCATTAAAACTAAACGAAACGAGAGAAAAATATAACCCCTATCCCCCCCCCCCCCCTTTCAACATGGGCAGGCATCTACCACAATAATCATGGCTATTTTCGTTATTAGAAAAAGAAAAAAACATTTATTTTTCGAAAGCTACAAGAATATCAAAAGTAGGGTGTCTAGAGGTTGGCCAAATTAGTCGGCTGTTTTTATGTGCTGAATCAGCACAAACTATAGCACACATTTTTCAACGAACAGGTTATTTTTGAACTAACTAAAAATTATGATCCCATTGGCAGTTTGAAATAAATTTGGTATCATATGATAGGAAATTTAATTTCCTATCTTTTGGTGCTAGGACAAGTTGTATGTTTAATCCCTTCACTATGAAAAACGGAAAAGGAAAATGTAACAGTAAAGTGACATCTCGGCAAGTTCTTGAGCTATAAACTTGTCCATCAGAACTTAAGTATTTTGGAATGTTCCAAATTTGATTCTGCAGGAATTTTTGAGAAAATAATATGAGATTATATTGCCATATTACAGACCTACCAAGTCTCACGCATTACAGTCAGTCCGCAGCCCGTGCGTTAATGAGCCAAAATGCCGATTCTTGCGGAGATTTCCTCTTCACTGGATATTGAGTCTCGCGAAACGAGATATCGTGAGATTTGGCGAGATATTTGCAAGGGGTTAAGAAGGTATCTCTCAATCGAAAACAATGCAGAAATTGATGGGCTATGGTAGAGGTACTTCTCTGTGACATTTTGCTCTTCATTTTGGTATATAACATGACTATTAATATATTCCTTCAGATTTGGATATCTTTTTTCCTGTCTAAAAATGATGAAATTTCTGACTTTTGGGGGAGCAATTTTAGCCTTTATTTGCTTCCTCCGAACTCCTGACTGGTATAGACTTTCAAAATCTAAGTGATGTAGATGATCGCTGAGTTGGATTGTTGGCGCAGACCCCGGGGGGGCCACTCAGGTATATTGGTGTACACATGCGTGTCCATGGATTTAAAAAATGCCCCCTAAACAAGTTTCATACTTTGGTGAAAAGACACCCCTTAAGGATTTCGCGTGCTTTTTTTGTAAAAATTACCCCTTAACGAGGATTTCGCGTGTTTTTTCATAAAAATTACCCCCCTAAACAGGTTTGATTGAAATATTACCCCCTAAACAAGTTTGTCTTAAATATTACTCCCTAAACAAGATTAACTTAACCAACATAAAAAATACACCACTTGAATTCAAGATCACCTTTTGCAAACTGACATATTCTTCACCTTTGGTGGATAAATTCTTCACACAAGGCAAACATTGCCGCCGGAATGAAAATGACCCCCTAAACGCGTTTGGCCGCATTCCGTTCAGCACCCCCTTTTTGTTGAAAATCAGCGTTTTCGGACCCCTTAACACGTAACGCGCGTTACGCGTCCTGGATGAAAAAAAGACCCCTTTTTACGCGTTTTTTTGGACGCGCATGTGTACACCAATATACCTGAGTGGCCCCCCCGGGGCGCAGAAACAATTTTGCAGCAAAATCTATTTGTCAAAGAAAATATGGCTTTATTTCAACCATTTTCCGCACAAAATACCCCATGAGAGCCACTGAGGGGGTGAACGTCCGCTACGCTACCCCGGGTGTAGCGGGCTGGCATGCACCCGGTCGCTGCTGTGGTTAGTGACTTCAGTCCGGTCGAATATTCACTGCTGCAACAGCGTAAAAGGTACACCAAAATCAATGTAAGGAGGATATAATTTATCAACATTGGCCATTTTACCTGATTTCAGGACTATTTAAGTTTACCCCCGACAAAATTTGGGTTTCCAAGATGAAAATGAAGTATTAAAAAAAAAAATTTCTCCTTATATAAATAAAATATCGGGGAATAATCACCGCTAATACACACAGACAGGAACAGCAATGCATGGCCAGGGGTACGGGTACCCGGTAAATTTTATGTTTGTTTATATTTTCCTTATGTTTTTATTTTAGTACGTTATTGCGCAAATATGGTGTTTCCTTTTTAGCTTCCTGAGCGAGGGAGACGCAAGTTGAGGATCATTTACTCGTTATAACAAATTTTGGATTTATATCTTTTATTTTATTTTGCGTGCCTCCGCGAGTCCGCGTTAGTGTTTGCCTAACCATCTACCTGAGCGAGAATTTGGAGAAAGAATGAAGTTGAAGATGATTTAATCATGATTACAACTTATGTTTGTCTTCTTGCTAAGTTACAATCACGATAGTTTATTGATAAATAATTATTAAACATTGAAGATACTGACTTCTAAAAGCTATGAAAGAGTTACGAAGGTGTGAGACCTAAATAACAGACATTCCACTACTTGGCTCCGCAAAACGAAGCCAGTGTGTATGTCGGACTGCCTGTGTGTGTACAACGCTGTTAGTAGCGCACACCTCGTTGTGATCAGCGAGGATCAACAGGAGAGCTTGGAAGAGAAAGAGCGAAAGAGAGATGGCAAGCCGCGAGAGGAATATTCAGAGGGTAGGGACAGAAAATATATACAATTATGTTATTGCTGGTTACTGCATATTTAAATCCAGTGTAATGATATAAAAATAATTGAAACAAATCAATGAAATTTACTCCAGAATGAAAACTCAGTATTTGAAGAATTAACAAAAAATAAAATCAGGTGACGATAAAGGAAGTAAGTCTAAGGAAAAAAATATTAAATGAAAAGAGAGCTTACATGTCTTAAATTTTTTTTTCTTAAATTGTGAAAGTACTCAGAATTAAGAAATACATGTCGAGTCTTTTAAGAGAAGGAATAATAATGCTAACAATTTTTTAAAAGATTACCGTAAGAGGGAAGAATGAAGAAAAATGTCGGTCACATATCAAAAGTAATGGTCAACCAGTCAAAAATCATCTCACTGAAAAAATATATAATATGGAAGAAACTGAAGTAAAAACCCCTCCAAAATTTGAGGAAACATATATTATTAACGCCACAGTGACACCACAAAATAATAATTTGAGCTAAGCTACCCATTATCAATCGGAAAAATGAGTTTCGTTCGTTTGGAAATACAGAAAAAACATGGCGCCTACAGGCCATGTGAAAAATACAAAAAAAGGAACATGACGTACAGCGCCACCTCCTGGTTATACCATGCACAGTCGTCCAGCAGCCAAAAAAATATGGGTCTCCCTCCAAGCAGTTTCCCAAAGTTGACAATCCTGCATTTGTGTGCCCCCCTTATACGAAATCCTGGATCCGCCCCTGCTGGGCCCTATTTGCAAAGTTATACACAAACTACTCACACTCTGTGTGTGCACTCAAGTGTTTCCACAGGATGTTTTTTGTGACATTTCATGTCTATGGGAGTCTTAGTTGAAAATTTCCAAGAAATCATTTGAGAATTACTGAATAATAAATGCATGAATTTACATGAAATTTGGCGCAGGTATTTTTTTACAATATTTTCAATCGGATCTGAAAAAATCTGATTATTTAAATGTGTAGTTTCTGAGATAGAAAAATCCTCCAGGCACCCTATCAAAAGATGAACATTAGGGCCGGTATTCTCTAAAGTGGCCTAAGTTCAGCTCGGCTTAACTTGGGCCACTGCTTTATGGAAGGCCATTCGTCAACCCCAAGTCCCATATGAATTACCATATTTATAACAAAATAAAGAAACAAAATTATTTTTGGGCACGAAATGAGCATCAGAATTCATTTCTGTCGTGTCGGTTTTTGTATATGCATTTAGTCCCAGAACTATGGTGATTTTGTAGGATCAAAAGAGGGTGGCATTTGGCTCTCCATAATTGGTGGCCTAAATCTACACACTAAGGTGGTGGCTTAAGTTAGGCGCCTTTCGAGAATACGGGCCTAGATCTAGTAATCATACACACATAGACACATAGAGGATGCACTTTGGGGGAGGGGGGGGGGGGGAATGACAATGCTCACAATGTGGAATGAAACATCTTTTTCTATTGGAGGGGAGGGGCATTGTGCGCATCCTGACTCCAGCTCCTCTGCCTTAGTTAACATTGTAGTGGTTGTAATATGGATACACTACCTGTTGCTACATAAAGGGGCAACAATTCTTGGAAGTTAGATATGGCTCTTTTTGTAAGAGTGTGAAATATAGGTTTTAAAAAAGGGGGCACTTATAAAAAGAGGAAGGGCCATTTATCAGTTGTGAAAAGGGGCACTTTGTTAGAAATGGAAAGAGCACTTAATATCAGAAGTAAAAGGTGAAACTTACCAGATTGGAAAATATTGGGGAAAAGGGCAGTTATTAGAGAGCAAAAGGGGCACTTACCAGAAGTAAAAATGTCACTTATTAAAAGGGTAAAAGTGACTAGAGAATTTGGGGGCAATTATCAGCTCTGAAAAGGAGCAATGATAGTATTTCAAAATGGGCACTGTCAGCGTTGTCACTACGGTGGTTGGCGCCGGTTGGAACCTTCCACCACTCGAAATTTCCGACTGGCACTCAATGCAATATCACACCCGCCCGCCCGGCACTAATTTCCCCACTGACAAAGAAAAAAATACTGTGATTGTGACCTACGAACATGCAATTGTGGTTTAAGCCAGTAATCTGACAGCACTCACAGCAGTTATATGTACAAAGTAAACCAAATACTATTACAGTAGTTACAATGCTTTTATGCTGCAGCTACAATACAGTGTGTACTGTGTAGATGCATGATATTTTTACTGTTTAACTATAACTTATAAGCCCTGAAAACAGACTAGTTTTTGTCCCCCTGAACCCCCGTGGCAAGGTGTCGGGCAATAAAATTTCCACCACTAAAAAGTCCCTGGTGACAACCCTGGGCACTGTCAGAAGAGATAAGGGGCACTGTTATCAGAAGGGGGAAATTGCACTTATTACAAAGGAAAGGGGGCACTTTTAGTTGTAAAAATGACCAGAGAGAAAGTGGCACTTTTCAGAAATATGAAGGGTCTTTTTTTTGGGGGGGGGGGTACTTGAAGAAATGCTCACATGGTATAGGTATGCAGTGAGAACAGTTTCTTTTTCCTTTTCCTTGAGCCTAGGCTATTGTTATATTTCTTACCCTGATATTATAGAAAATAGAAAAGAAAAAACTGCAGGAAAGGTATGTAGACATTTTGAAGCAAAAGATTTTTAAAACATGCATGGTTGCTGACCCGGCATCTTTGGTGTGCAGTAGATCTTACATATGTAGATGCACTCTGACCGTTTATAACACCTGGCATTTTAAAACATGCTTTTGCTGCCCGGTGTCATGATGTTGCCTGAATATTAAAGATATATGGAACGGCAGATGCACAATGTGTATCATGGTGTTCTGAATAAATCACAGAGTTTACAATTTTTTGAAACATTTTCATCAGTAAACACAGATTTTATCACTTCATTGCAGATAATTTGGCCTTCGAGCATAGATTAGTGCTCCATTTGGAACTTGTGCAGATGACGTCAGTTATACCTTAAGTCTAAAGGAAGGCAACTGTAATCAAAATGGCAGCTAAAGCAGACCAACCTTCACCCAACAAGGGAAATCCAGTGACTGTTATGGTAAGCCCGGCCAGTGGTTCCCAAACGCCCTCTGTGAGGCTAGCTTCAACTGTTGGATCTGGGAAAGTTCCACCTTTGCTTCAGACTGTCGAAACAGTACCTGGTACTGTTCTCATTGGCCTCCCACAGGCAAAAAAATCTTCTTCAGGTGGAAAGAAGGCAGTAGGAACCAAAACTACTAAAAAGGCCACTGCACAATGCCCTCCAGGCACTCCCACAACCACTAATACACTTCCTAGTAAATATAAGGTGACAGCACCAAGGAGAATGGAGACAAGGAGCCGAGGCATAAGTGTCGAGAAGGAATCTTCAAAATCGCGCAAAAGGAAACTTCCTGCTAAGAGTAGTCGACCTGCAAGTGAAAAAAGTCCTAAAAAGTCCAAGGTTTCACCTGACACGAAAGTGAAAAAGAAGTCGGTGTCTGGATCAAAGACAGGCTCTCCACAAAAGAGCATCTCGAAAGAGAAGGGAGTGGATACCGATCAAGTTATTCCAAAAGTGACAGTTCATTCCCGGACGAGCACCTCTCCCATGAAAGTGGAGAGTGGTTCAAATACCTTTGACGTCAAAGTGAAATTAACTCCCTCTCAAACGTACGTATTCTATTTTTTAGAACTTCCATATTTCTCTCTAATGCATTAACTCGACAATAATATAAAAGACCACTAGTTCATCTGCATGTCAGTTTTCAAGATGTATAACTCAGGAAGATCTTTTTATGCCTTTGCCCACAGAAGGTGGTGCCGGAGGCGTTATGTTTTTGGGTTGTCTGTCATTCCATCCGTCCCACTTTCTTGTTCTCGCGAGAACTCAAGAATCACATGAGGTATAACCTTCAGACTTGTTGCTAGTATGTATCACCATAAGAGGACGATCTGATCAGATTTTGAGGTACGTAGGTCAAAGGTCAGACAGGTCAATTCTGAAATTGCATTTTTTTGCCTTGTTAACCCATTGCCTAAGGGAACCAGGTGGGTCCTGTATTATGCCTATGAAATTAAGATAGTTCAGTAGCCAACAAGTTAACGCCATATCTCAAAAATCATTTGATCCATTAACTTCAAATTTGGTAGAGTAGGGGGGGGGGAGAAATCGACCACTAAAGACAAAATCCTATATTTTTACTCTTAATTTTATATTTATTTTCACTTCTTACTCAAATTATGAAAGCAGGTTTTGTTAATTTTTTTTTTTTTTTTAAATCCCGGAAGAAAATCAAGAATTGCGAGGGTAATGTTGATTTTCATTTAGCCTGTCTCGGAGGCAGTTTTCAGCCGCATGTATGAAGTCAATGGGAAGCATGCGCGCCGTGCGTTCGCCCGCTGATCAAAAGTCCCAGCGGCTCAAGCTGGCGTCCAACACCAGAGCTCCCCCACGTAAAACACAGCCGAAAACTGCTCCCGCGGTGTCAGAAACTGAATCTTAAGACTAACAGAGATATTGCGTGTGCGTCGCACGCACCGACTATCTTTGACTGCAACGTGCGAATGGACACTTTTGCGACATACGAAAAATCCCGATCTAAAACTTAAAATTTCTTGAAATACAGCTCAGTTTTTGGAACCCTTTTTCCTTACGGACACGCTTAAGATACGCAAATTTTCAGATTAGGGTAGCGGGACGGCCGATTACATCGCTAAAATGTGATATTTGAGGATATTTTTTTCATCGCTACTGACTTTGGTATGTATTGTATGTGTGTGATTATTGTGATATGTGATATGCTCTCATGCTATGTATTTTAAAGTGATTTTTGCCATGCATACGGCATACCGGCCGAAGTCTCTGCCCGGCTGAAACACCATCCTTTACTCTACCAGTATGTATCACCATAGGAAGATGATCTGATTAGATTTTGGCAAATGTAGGTCAAAGTGTAAAGGTCATGTAGGTCATTTACCATGAAATTTCTGGTTTTTGCTTTGTTCCATTTTGAGGACCTAAATAAAAGGTGCTTAGGAGAAAACCGCATATTAGCAATATTTTAGTGTACAACAAAGAGGAGAGTTGAACATCAGTATGTCACAATCGACTCACCAAATTGTCAGTTTGAGATTCGCATAGATTTCGGCTTTTTTTAAATGTTAAAGCTTCTTATTCTTTTTTCTTTTACCAGAGTACCCAGACGTAAGGCTCAAAAGCATGGTGATGATCACAGCTACTCTGACACCTGTAGCACCAAAGAAGTTAAGGAGTTAAAGGCGCAGGCACAAAAAGATGCGAAAATGGTGGAGAAACTGATTAAAGATCGGAGGATGCTTAGGATGAGGGTTTTCAGAGCAAACAAAAAGAACGAGAAACTGATGAAGAGTATTCAACTGGAACAAAAGATGCATAAAGAGACTCGGCAAACACTCAAAGCAATTATGCAAGGTCTGCAGTTACAACTTAAGACGGGGTAGAGTTTGTTGTGATGAGAATAGCTGCATCGCACTTGCATCAAAGAGTGCTTGGGATTCCTACATGTACTCCTGCGTGTACAAATCTCACAAACAGAATAGGGACATCTGAAGAAGGTTATGCGTGACCTTGAGCAGCTACAATTGTCTAATTCTTTTCATGATTGCGTGATGGGAGGTTCATCTTTAGTTTGGGTGCAAGTTTTGGTTTTAGATCTACATATATATTTTTCAGAGCTGGCTCCCATACATCAGTGGCTCAGCGGTCAATATCTAATGTGCAAATTCCTTATTTCAGCCCAGGGCCCCGTTGCATAAAAGTTACAATTATGGTAATTTTGTCATTTATGGTAACTTTCATGGAAAGCTTGATTTTGATTGGCTGTTGAGCATTGTTACCATGGTAGTTACCATTGATGGCAAAGTTACCATAATAGTAACTTTTATGCAACGGGGCCCTGGACCAAACACAATATGTGACCCAACGCCTCAAAACCTACAATAAGTCGCCAAAATTATTTTTTTTGTTTTATACATTTTCTGAAAGTAGAGGTTCTCAGCTTTCCAATGGTATATCACTTGCCTAGTTTACTCAATGATAACACCTTTAAATATCACATTCAGAATCAGTATGTAACCAGCAGTCAATAACTCCTATTCAGAGAAAATGGCCATTTAAGTTCGGAACAAAAGAGTGCTAAACCTTTGCTCTCTCTGTGTGGGACCAAGTAAAACTGGGTATTCAAATGGCCATAGCAACCGGTATGAAGTGATTATCAGATTAGGCTGAATTTTGGCATGCTGCTTGAGGAGGACCTATTCATTACTCACTCCAAAAATCAATTTAATACCTTTAGAGGTAAAGTAGTAATTTGGCATTGAATGAAAGTATTTCAAAAGCAAATTTCGGCGATTTCAATTTTTTAGCTCGACAGGTGAAAAAGAGGAGTCATTTTAAAATGCCCCAAAAACATATTTCTAAGTCAAATTACGACTCACAAACTTGAGACATGATAGAATGATAATGAAACTACCCATTTCTATCAAAAACAGAAAATCGACTGATTCAAGAAAATTTACTATTTTGGGCTGTTTGCTACGTTGTGGTCCGTGCTACTTATTGTAGGTTTTGAGGCGGCAGGTCACATATCTTATTATAATCCTAACAATAAACCTAACTTAAAACTCTAGTGCAACTGTACATTGACCCTATATCTTTGAGGAAATAAAAACCAAAGCAATCATCACCAGAGCAACAATGGAACACCCTCCAGCTGGTGATTTATTACAAGCCATCAAATAGTATGTTGAGCTGAGGCTATTCATAAGTGAACCTGGATGCACTCTCTGAAGCATTAATTCCAAGATATTGGCTGAATGGTGTCTGTTCCTCCATTGCGACATATTTCTAAAAGTTAGAATTATAAACCTTGTGTGTTTGATTTGATTGGGAATATTCCAAAGTTCATTTGGGAATAAGTTCTGTCATTTCTGTGACACATCTAAAATGTAACTACCTGTGAGCTGTGACAGTTTTGTTCTTTATAGGTAATAAATAAGAAAATTATCAGATTTCAGCTTTTAAACAAAGACAATTGAATTATCAACATTGTGCTTGAAATATGTTGTGAGGAATAAATTTATGAATACCGCCTTTAATACAGAAAGCAAATTTTCTAAGATATATTCAAGGAAAGTGGATTTTTACAACATTACTTGTATATGGCAATTGGAAAGTATAGCACATTTACATCACAGCATCTCAGCATAATCAGGACATTGCCAATTTCAGATCTCCATTCATTCAATGATTTTAGGATTTCAAATTTTTAACTTTTTTCTTAGTTGTTTGTTTTTCCTCAACCTTTCACTGATATGCTTCTTTGATTTTTCTGCTTCTATTAAAATGCATTTATTTTGGGGGTTTCATTCACCTTTAAGGAGAATGAAAACGCCCAAGTAAATGCATTTTAATAGAAACACATTTATTCCTCACAATATATTTCAAGCACAATGTTGATAATTCAATTTTCTTTGTTTAAAAGCTGAAATCTGATGATTTTCTTATTTATTACCTATAACGAGAGCACAAAAACTTCTTAGCATCCCATTAGCATAATGAGTATGTTGCCACTTTCATTTAGCGATTTTAGGGTTTTAAAAAAATCTTCATAACTTTTTTATTCTTTATCCGTTTTTCCTCAAATTTTCAGTGATATGCTTCTAAGATTTTTTTTTCTTCTGTTAAAGTCAGATAGTAGTGGGTTCTCATGGGGAATGTGAGACCATTCGGGTGTTTACCTTATAACCTTATAACAGGTGTTGTCAGTCACTGAGAGTGAACTTCACTTTTAATGACAGGCAGTTCTTATGTAATGCATGGTGCCCTCCTGCAACTCAGGAAATGTCAGCGTCATAAATCTCCCCAGCTCGAGTAATTTTATGATGGGACAGATCCATGGGCAGACCCATCTCCCTGGTTTCACTGCCTGCCTGGGAGACCTCACACACATTAATTGGTAATTCAACCAAAGTCTGGTATCAGTGAATTATGATGCTATGCACACGGAAACTGATGACTAACTGACTTTAAAGGGCCAGTCTGATGAGAACTCAGGGGAAATGAAATCGTGGAGAATTTGCAAAAGGCTCGTTTACTTGTACCCGTTGTGCGAGGCCATCGGACTAATGCCATAAATGATCGGACGGCACGAAGTTGACCGAACTGGAGCTAGGCGAATACTTCGGGTTTAACCAATCCCAGGCCCTTAGTGTTGTAACTGGTCGTAATCTCGTTCACCCAAACAAGTTTAGAGTAATGCTGAAATATTTCCAAATACAAAACACACTTTACTTCTGGTTGATTAGTCTAGCCATCGCTTCTGCACTGCCCTGCCGTGACGCGTTTACGATTACGTGACTACCCCCAGGCTCTACCAGAGAGCTGGCTCTGTAATAACTTTTCCATATGTTTGATTACTTTCCCATCGTGCAAAATTTAAAACACAAGCCAGTCTTCACCGAACTATCTCAGAGGTGATCCAATATGAATCACATGTTTTAGCACGTGTGATGGAAGTCCTTGTATCGAAAGTGACACGAAGCTCCGAGTATATTTTCCTCTCTCATCGGAAATCGCCCATGCAGGCCCACCAAAGTATCCCTTTAAAGTGCATACAAGTTTTGGGGTGTCATTCTCCTTTAACAATTCGTGAAAGTTTCTGGTTTGACAGTAAACATCTAGATGAACTTGTTCAGCTATCCTCAAGTTTAGTAAAACTGTTGTGATGATGAACAGTGAGCATACTAAGCCTCACAAGGTTTACTAAAAAGTGATATTACTCCAGTTTTTTGTGGTATTATCAGTAATTCGTGATTGGCGATGCTGTGGCCCAAATATGTTACAGAGTGACGGATGTGATTGGCAGCTGATGCTGTTGTGTTCTAAATTAGCTTGACACTCATTGTGATCTGAAGCACATGGGCCCCAATTAGTAACCCCGGGCCCCAATTAGTAACCCCGGACCCCTTACATTTTGAAATTCAGCCAAGGAACCATGCATTCAAATCCTGACCCTGGAGCAAATAAGTGAGGAGCCGTGCTAATACAGACATAGTTTATGGCTGTGGTTTTTCAAGTGAAAATTCAGTCAAAATTTCTTTCTTTCAAAGTTTCTTTCACAATATTATCTCATGACCAAAACTGAACTTTATCTTTAACCCTAAAAAAGACCATGTTATTTTGGTGCTCTCTCAGCCTTGGGAGGGGGGGGGGGGGTAGAATCCACCCCCTGGAATCTCGGCCATGGGGCGACAAAAATTTCTGCAACTTGGCACACAGATAGAATATCTTATAAAGGATAACCCTGGAGAGTTTCATATCTATATCTCGAACAGTTTTTGTGTTCAATATACATGGAGAATTAACCATTTTGGCTGCGCTGCGATTTTTGACGCTGCGCAGTACCCTTGGTTGACATTTTATAAATTTGGTATCAAAATCTGCGTAAGACTGTAGGTGAGAAAGTCATAAAAAATTATCTTCAAACAGATCATGGCGAACGTCCGGGGGGAGGGGTGGAATCAGCCCCCACCCTTTTAGGGTTAATTGAGAATATTTATGAGGATGTTGGTAAAAAAACTGTAAGCTGATGTGGACGAAGGGCCTGTGAATGGAAAGGGTTCTTGAATTTTGGTCATAATGGAAAGTAAGTTCTTACAACATAAAATAAAATGTACACTAAATGTTCAAGACTGCATTCCAATATTTGCCCAAAGATTGTGGGAGATTATGTATGAAAACAAAGTAATGAGTAAAGAAAAGTGATGAAACTTTGCTAAGAATTCAACCCATGTACATAACATGAAGTCTTGCATGTGAAGGTCTGATGTACATTTTTCATATTTTTTTCTTTCTAGCAATTTTTATTCGTTTGATGATATTTTGCTGGTCCAAAATAAATAGCCCAACCGTATGCATTATAACTAGTTTAGAATTGGAATTTCATTACTAGAAGTAAAAATGAGCTGTAATTAGGGTGCTGTGAAATAAAAGATTACATATGAGAGAGAGAGAGAGAGAGAGAGAGAGAGAGAGAGAGAGAGAGAGAGAAGGGGGGGGGGGGGCACAGAAATTTTGAAATGAGCATGTGTTTATTTTTAAAACGGGCTGTGCCAGAATACATTTTAAGACAGATCTTTTTCTAAAAAAACAAAGTGCCGACGAGCGGATGAATGAATAAATAGATAAATAAAGGGCTTTCACATGGAAGGGGGGGGGGGGGGTCTCTGACAGAAAAAAATGCTATTTAAGGGGATGGGGGAATGGTAAGGGGGCAATCACCCCTCCAATTACGCCGCCCCTGTGTTGAAGTGATGTGCCATTTACTATATTTACCTATGAGTTACCTATGAATCCCATCACCTCCTCCCTTTGTCTTCCTTCCTCTATTCCGTTCTATACTCTTTCTCATTCTCTCTCGTTTCTGTCTGCCGATCTTTCTTTCTTTTCACATGTGTCTGTCTCCCTCTCTCGCTCAATCTGTCTCCAACGTTCTTCCTCGGCTCTATTCGTCTCCTGTTTTGGCCTCATTTCTGTCTCTTGCCACACTCCTCCATCTCTCTCATTCTCTCTCCCCCTCTTTCTTTCTGCCGGTGTCTGTCTCGCTCTCTCGCTCTCTCTTTCTCCTACTTTCTTCCCAATCTCTGTCTCTCGTCATTGCCTTATTTCTCTGTCCCTCCCTCCTCATTTCTATCCCGCTGTCTGTATTTCTCTCCCTTTCTCTCCTTTCCTCTCTCTTAATCTCTCTCTCTCTCTCTCTCTCTCCCTCCCTTCTCTCATCCTCTCATTTTATTTCTATTTCTATCTCTTTCTCTCTCGCTCCCTTTATTTCTCTTTCTATGTCTACTTACTGGCTTTATGCTTTCTGTTTCTGTTAACAAAAGTGATTAATGTCATGTTGAAAATAAAATCTTGTTCAAGGGAGTCCTACATAATATTATATATGAATATATTCCAGACATTAATTTTTCAAAATGATGAATATTGAGATTTCTTGGCCACCTTAAATACTGCTGTCACCATGCGGAAATGAATGAGCTTCCATTGTTGATATTAATTCATCTAGTAGCTCAGAAGAGTCGTCTTAATTGTCGTAGGATGGTCATATTAATATTTATCGCATCACCTATACCATACAATTCCCGAACTTTAAGATCCTCCCCTGCTTTAAGCAATCCCCATCTTCATTTCGTTTTTGTTTTCTTATTCCTCTCCCCGGCCGTTGGTTAAATCTTGGGGGTTCCCATGTCTCCTAATTTCACACCCTTTTGTCTGAACGATAGCATAATGACGATAAAATACATGATACTTTTGGCTGGATAATGACCTTCGCTACTTGTCTTTCTTCCCAAAAGTTCATCCTAAGCAGTATGGGATATGAATTGAGTGTACTGTTGTTGTTTTTTTCAGTATCTTTAAGTCGAATTAATTTACTCACCCCTCCCCTATGGGCTTAAGACACTGCGCAATATTTATAGGCATATCCTGTCTTCCAGAAAGTCCTACATATCCTCTGCAGCTGCTGATTGTTCCGATATTCCCCATACTATCATGACTATTGTGGTCTTACCCGCCCACCAACCTCCTGGTCTGCCTGTATGAGCGCCTGGTGAACTCTATCCTACCAAAACAACATAGAAGTCTCCTCCACCATTTCTCCTTCTGTTCAACAATGTTATCCTCGTCCGCGTCATTTACATTTGCAATCTTCATTGTTTCATTATATTCCCCCTCTTCCTCGTTGGCTACCTCCTCCGCCTCCTCGACTGCCTCCTCCTCCTCGACTACCCCCTCCTCCTCCTCCTCCTCCTTGACTGCTACCTCCTCCTCCTCCTCGGCCACCCTTTGCTCCTCCTCGACCAACTCCTCTTCTTTCTTAACTACCTCATCCTCCCCGCCTTCCTCATGCTTGACTACCACCACCACCACCACCACCTCCTCCTCCTCCTCCTCCTCCTCCTCCTCCTCCTCCTCCTCCTCGACTACCTCCTTCTCCTCCTCGGCTATCTCCTCCTCCGCTTCCTCGGCTTTTTCCTCCTCCTCATCCTCCTTGACTACCTCCTCCTCCACGGCTACCTCTTCCTCCTCCTCGGCTATCTCCTCCTCCCCATCGCCTACCTCCTCCTCATCGCCTACTTCCTCCTCCTGACTACCTCCCCCTCCTTGATTACTTGATCCTCGGCTTCCTTCTCATCCTTGACCTCCTCCTCCCTAACTACCTCCTGTTCCTCCTCCTCGGCTGCCTCCTCTTTCTTGATTACCTCCTCCTCCTCCTCCTCCTCGACTTCCTCCTCTGCAATGTATACTTCCTCCTCCTCGGCTACCTCCTCCTCCTTGACTACCTCCTCCTCCTCCTTGGCTGCCTCCTCGTACTTGACTTCTTCCTGTTCCTCCTGCTCCTCGACTAACACCTTCTCCTCCTCGACTACCTTTTTCTCTTCGACTACCTCCTCCTCCTCGAATACCTCCTTCTCCTCGGCCGCCTCCTCTTCCTCGACTACTTCCTCTAGATCCTTCTCTCCCTCTGAAGTAGCATTGTTTTTCAGAAGGCGAATGAACTCATCGATTTGTTCCACGCAAATGTCGTTGAGGTAAACGTATAGTTTTCAAAGGCAATCAAGTCTGCCAGGTCATGCTCAAAAGTAGGTACAATTCGACTTGCTGAATAAAAACAAACGAGACGGAGATGAGCATTAAAAATTATGTCTGAAACGAAAAGAAGTTAATGATGCTTGGATTGATGTCCCTCTAAATTCTTGCTGTGCCAGTGATTTTTGCTTGTTTAGAGATTTTACCTGAACAAGAACAATTTTACTTTTCAAACGCCTGTACTTATTTAACCGTGTCTCATATAACAAAATGTTGGATACAAGTCATAGGATATTTATTACCCTTTTAAATTAGCTCATTACGTTTCTTTTACTCATTTGTTTACTATTGTTTAATGCTATAGTGATAAATGATCCTGTACAAATATGGATGTTTTCTCGACAACCTTCTATGATAGTCATTATAGATATTTGGAATGCTTGACTGATGCTCTAAACATTATTATATTGATCACTGTACATTTCTGGGGTGGAGCAATGTATAAATGAAAATACTTGGTCTGTTTGTCATTATGTGACACTGGCACCACAAGATTTAAAGAGAAATCCAACCTTAATGGCAAGTAGCTCTGAACGCTAAAGAAAGAGGAAAAATCAGAGAAGCAGATTGGTGAAAGTTTGAAGGAAATCGGACAAGCAATAAGAAATTTATGAATTTTTGAAAGTTGTAATGACTATACATATGGCAATTTAAAATTGGCCAAATAGGTTACGTCACTGTGATATAGTGGCGGACATAACTCACCCCCTCCCCCCCACCCGGGGGGGGGGGGGGCGGGTAGCACTCAAATTTTTTTTCAGACGGGGGTGTGCCGCAGCCGCCCTCAAAGCGGGGGTCTAAGGAACTGACTAGAAGCAAAAAACATAGGGTCATGGGAACGGTAGATCTATACCCAGCTGAGCGAGAAAAAAAAAGAAAAAAAAAAATGGTCTAAGGAACTATGGCACTTAGTGTGGGGATTCTATAGTGCATGCATATTATGCAATTGCGCACGCAAGTGAATGGACGTTCGATCGTACTTGCGAGAGCTATAGGGAACGGGGCGCGCCGGGGGAAACGGAGAGAGACGAGCGCTCTTGGTATCTTGAGAACGCGTGAGAAGGGCGAGAACGGCAGTTCATGGAATTCGGGTATCTTGAGTTGCCCGCAAACTATGTCACAATCGACTAATCAAATTGCCAATTTGAGATTCGCATACTAGTAGATGTAGTGATCTCATTTTTCAAATATAGCCATAACTCTGATAACTGAGTCTGGTAACTGACTGAATAAAGAAAACAAATGGGCCTCCAGGATTATTATACATAATGGCTGTTTATTGATTTTTTTTTTTCACTGACATAGTTTAAATATCTTCGCAAGTTAAATCGAAATGGCTTATGTTCGTCACTCATGATGAATAATGGAAATTCTCAAAGAAAATATTCCGAAGAGATGCAACAATATTTGCACATATCAGTAATGATAAAGATTACCTGGTGATAACTTTTGTAACTTTGGTAACTATGCGAATCATGACGCGTGTGCACCGCTGCCTCTTATATTACGTCACAACTGAACGCAGCTAGCTGACATGAAATTTAATAAAGAAAATATAATGCTACTAGAATTAGTGCAAAATGAAGTAAAGAGGTTCTTGTTTTCAGAGTTCACAATACTGTATCAAAGTTTCCAATATGAGTAAACACGATGGACATATTTTCAGAATGATTCTGTGAATATAGTTTGCACACTGTGCAATTGAGCATTAACATTAAGAAGGATAGACAATCGTGCTCAATCTTAACAATAGGACCGGTTCTGTAATATATACACATTTATGCACATTTCTTCTCTGAGCACCTAAGTGACGAGCTATTCCATTAACCTGCTTTTTATACCTCAATGCTTGGAATCCAGTTTGCATACATTACTTGTTGCTATGTCCGGCAAGCCTCCGACAAGCTTTCAGGTTGTCAAGAATAACCTTTGTTGGAAAGGTATGTATAAAATTTGAATACATTACCGAAGCGGTCTATTCAAACTGCAAGAGACTGTGCATAATGAAGGCTTTCGATAACACCATAATTAATTATGGAAGCCTTAGCTTACTGAGAAGGGTACTGATAATTTTAAATATTCTCTGGTCAAAAGAAACTGCTTGTGGGGCGTTTAGAGAAATTTAAATATGACAATGGAATAAAACTGAATTGAATCACATGAGACTGTTTTGGGTTTTGTTTTCGGTGTTTATACACCAGAAAATGAGGTGAAATGGAAAGAGGAAAAGGAAAAGAAAAAGTGATCGAGATTAGGAAATTTTTGAGCCGGTCACATACTTGGGCCCAGCAACACAAAGGTTTGCACTCAATTGCAAAATAACAATAGCCAATCAAGATCGTGCAGAGGTGCTGCAATATTTTTCAAACGGCTGACCATCAATTTTTTGATTAACAAATCAGAATCGTTGTTTTGAATTTGTAATTGGACGCATTTGTGTTACGGGGGCCTGCTCACAACTTTTGCAATAGACCATTATAGAGCCAGGTTACACTGATCAGTGTATACATTCGACCTACTGTAGATGTAAAGTTTCCATTGATATTGTTAGCAGGGGCGTAGATAGCGGGGGATGGGGGGGGGGGGGGGTATGCATCCCCCAACTTTTCGGGGGCGGTGTGTACAAACATCCCTCAGGTTTCACCCCACCCCCCCCCCCAAAAAAAAAGTGGTGGAAAATATACATTTCTATATTATGTTGTAGATAAATATAATTTGATATATTATATCTATTAATTTTATTTTTATATATTCTTTATTTCAATATAAATGTTATCTGTGTACATTATTGTAGATTTATATGAATTCATTAATATTTATCTACAATGCTGTCCTGGCTTCTGATTTGGTGATGGTGAAAACCATCTACTTCAAATTATACAATATGAGTGTTGATCTGGGAGTGATATGGAGGTAGAATTTTTTTTTTGTATGAAGTGGGGGGGGGGGGGGGTTGGCCTGCATGTTTACCATCCCCAAATATATTAAGAGGTGATTTTTTCGAAGCCACAATGCAGAAAAATTATTTAGATTAAAAAAAACATGTAAATTATTCTGGATTTGGAGGGTTCAGTCGGTAACTTTCCTATATAATGCAATTCTGCAAAAGTGAAATGAAAATATAGTCACAGGAATCGAATGTAGTGGAGAAAGAGGGAATACATCACACCCAATATCTATCGAGGATGATGATGACCTGTGTCATCATCACCCAACTATACATAGAGGAATTATGAAATGACAATCATAACAATAGGCCCGGTCAGAAGCACCTCTCCGGGCGTTGCAAGTGGGCACAGTACCCCAGTCTTTCCCCTTTAACTTTAGATAAGTACCCCCATTTTTCTTTCGAGTAAGTCCCAGTTCCAATGCCCCTTTTCAGGTGTTATAAGTGCCCCTTTTCACCTGTGATGAACTGCCTTTTCTACCTTTTCTAAACATTAATTTATTTTTCTAATAAATGAAGTGTCCTTTTCCCCATGATAAGTACCACGTTTCCCTCTTCCATAACATATGCCCCTAATCCAAAGTGACTGAGAGCCAAGCAGTATTCCCAAATGCTCGCTCGCTACGCTGGCTCGTATTAAAAGTATAGCTTATTAAATAAATTTTCATTGTGAAAATTTGCATATATATATATATATATATATATATATATATATATATATATATATATATATATATATATGGCCCTTTGGGGAAATCATACCCCCCATGTATGTGGACCTGTCTACGCCAATGATTGTTGGGCTTTGCAGTAAAAGTAACTGTAAGAATAATAAGCATTACCTATAAATGTAGCAAATAACAAAATGAGAAACAGTTTAATAGTTCAAATTTAAAAAGCGGAAATTGATAAAAATGGCTAAAAAATTACAAATATATCATAAATAGAATGAAGCAGGAGAGAAGATATAAGGGAAATTGGTAGAAAGGAGAGAAAGAAATAGAGAAAGAGAGAGAGAGAGAGAGAGGGGGGGGGGGAAGAGATATTAAGGACGTTCCACAGTTAAAGTCAAATCCATGTCATTTTCACCAAACTTTGCATGCAGTTACTTTGGTCCATGAGAAGCCAAAATACGCATAGAAAATTATAGGTCCATGTGCTTACTTTTTTTCTATGGGACAATGAACTGTGCCATGATTAGGTGTCAGGTAGAATGACGTCATCGCAGGTTTTTGGCCATTGATAGGCCTCAGAATTCCCTATGTCATACACAAATCCCTATTATTCTGTCAAAATCCATGTCATATTCGTCAAACTTTCCAGATTTGTAGAGAAAACTATACTGAAGGAGGAAAAAGTTTTTAAAATGGGGGTCAATGCACTCGTTTTTATGCTAGCGGCGCCCTCATTTGGCGGAAAAAGTCAAAAACTCGCAAAACTCGTAAGAACTGGCTGAGAACCTGTTTAGGAATGGGATGGGTTCGAAAAAAACTCTACTGTACATTCAAAATCCATGTCAGATTCGTAATTTTTTTCCAGATTTGTAGAGAATTATATACTGCAGAAGAAGAAGGTTTAAAAAATGGGGGTCCATGCACTCGTTTTTGTGCTAGCAGCGCCCTTAGTTGGCGGAAAAAGTCAAAAACTCGCAAAACTCGCAAAAAATGCGCATGGCCATGATGGCTGGCTGGAACCTGTCTGGGAATGGGATGGGTTCGAAAAAAACTGTACTGTACATTCAAAATCCATGTCAGATTCGTAAATTTTTTCCAGATTTGTAGAGAATTGTATACTGCAGTAGAAGAACGTTTAAAAAATGGGGGTCCATGCACTCGTTTTTGTGCTAGCAGCGCCCTTAGTTGGCGGAAAAAGTCAAAAACTCGCAAAACTCGCAAAAACTGCAGATGGCTGGCTGGGAACCTGTCTGGGAATGGGATGGGTTCGAAAAAACTCTACCATGTCTACTGTACATTCAAAATCCATGTCAGATTCGTAAATTTTTCCATATTTGTAGAGAATTACATACTGCAGAAGGAGAAAGTTTTAAAAAAAATCGGGGTCCATGCACTCGTTTTTGTGCTAGCAGCGCCCTCAGGTGGCGGAAAAAGTCAAAAACTCGCAAAACTCGCAAAAACTGCGCATGACTGGCTGGGAACCTGTCTAGGAATGGGATGGGTGCAAAATAACTCTACTGTACATTCAAAATCCATGTCATTCTCACCGAAGCTTCCAGATTTGTAGAGAAAAGTATACCGAAGGAGGAGAGACTTTGAAAAAAGGGGGTCCTTGTACTGGTTTTTGTGCTGGCAGCGCCCCCTTGTGGCGGAGAGTCTTAAAACTTACAAATTCTCATCGGAAATATTGCTACTAACTTTACTCTCAAGCAGGTAGCAAGCGTGAGGTGGGGCACCTCAGAGTGTTCCCCCCCCCCCCCCAAGGAAAAAAAAGTAAGACACCCTTACCTTTGCGCACCTGTTCACGACTACTAGTATTTCAAACATAATAATCACGGTAACGACATAGGCTATAATTGTCTATATTTTACGCACACTTTCGAACCAATGTATAAAAAAGAAGGAAATTGTAAGTCGTTTTGAATGACATTAATCATTATTCTATTTGCTCATGCCTTTGACTGTAGGGATAATGATCATTAGACAATCATATGGCATAGACAAATGATTCTTGGGCATATATTTGACTTTCTTTCTCCAGCTCTCTTTTTGTGCTGAGGCATTGTACTAAAAATGGAAGGTAGATAACCATGACTATGAATTCCAAATTACATCTATCTTTCATTTTTCCTATACGACTAACTTTACCTATAGAAAATTCATGAGGGGGCATCGCATGTTATCTTTCAGCTAATATTTGGTATATTTTTCACAGGTACAGAATTATTGATTTCATCTATTTTTACCGGGTTCTTGTTACTGCGCACACTTGCGTACCCATTATTAATCATTTTGTTAAGTGTGCGTATCCATTGTCTTAACTGTGCGCAATACTCTCCCGGTGTTGTGATGACGTAATGAAAGATTAATAGATTTCCTAGGAAACTGTTGTAATTTCTTGTGATATGCACGTTTCAGGAATTATCTTTTTAAAACTTCCCGCAAGAGATTTGTTTTGTATTTAATGTGACTTTGAGGGTGCTGTATAATTCAGACTCTTTCAGTGGCCCCAATGTCGCCTGGCTATAAATTGGCGCGCAAGTATGTGTGACGTCACAATCAGATTCGCTTTGGAGGCTTGGCACTTTTGACCAATCACGTCGCAGGATTTAGGGGTATAAATACGGGGCGGGAGACACAAATTCTTCACAACTTTCTCAGGTCGCCATTTTGTAACACCTCTCAGAAGCTCTCTCTCCGTTTTCCTCACCAATTTTCATTTCACACTTACTCACCCATTGTAAGTACAGATTATTTCTTATTTTAATAGGAGTAATTGAACATGTTTTATATGGACTGCATCTCTTACTGAATTAATGAATTTTATAATGAATTTATTCACTGAATGTGAGATTTTATGAGGAATTTGATACACGAATTCAGAAGTTTAGATTTTGATCTCTGATGAAACACTTGTAGTCATGAAGTATTTTCATATCTAATGGAGATGATAACATTTATTTATGAAGTGTATGATGTGATGTTTTCAGACTAATTTCTGGAATTATTTTTGTGTTCAATAGAATTTATTGAAATGTTTGAAATTTTCCAAGTGTCAACACCTTGGCTCTAGAAACTAAAGTTTTCTAAGTGTCACTACTTTGGTTCTTTTAATTAGGACTTAGAAGAAAACACAAGTCATTCATTGCATTCATTGTATGTAAATATTTATTATAGAACTGAGTCACCATGAGTGGAAGGAACATGTGTCCACGTTTGTACCGCAGGGTCTGGGACCCTGGCATAGTTTACTCAAACCTTTCACTTTGATATTTTTCTTGGAAAATACCTTGACATTTTATGGAATCACCTTGAAATTTTATAAGTCTTACTCTTAGTCTTCAGGCTAGAGTTGAGTGTATCTCAAAAGTGCCTTGATATATGTTCAACGAATGTTATTATGGAATGTACACAAAAATATGCTAAGTCGAGACCTTTTGGTCTTTTGCACTAAGTCAAGACTTTAGGGTCATTTGCATTATACACTACTGAAAATATTCTAAGTCTGAACCTTTTGGTCACTTGACACTGCAAATAATTTTCTAAGTATGGACCTTTTGGTCATTGTGTATACATACTTAGTATTGAATTACCTTTACTTATGAATGTTTACTAAATATTTATAGTCATGCATGTTTAGTCTTTGGTGGTGTCACGACCCCCCCCCTTCTCTGGCGTACCAGTTCCAGTGGACAAGCTATGTATTCATGATGTCCAATCAGATGGTTTTGACTGAGGAATGGAATGCAATTTGCAATTAGATGATCCCAACTCGAGGATGACAATGGTACTGATCAGATGGAATTAGACACAGTCACAGAACAGAATGCCATTTCTGTTAGATGAACTCCAACATGTTTTGATGAACATTATTCATTGAGGAACATGAAACAAGACCAGAGGACTTGGAAGTTGACTATCCCCCCCCCCCCCCCCTCTTTCATGCTAGTCCACCACCATGCATTATTAGTAATTACAATGTATATTTATATGTGTGAAATTTAGAGTGTAAACTCTGCAAAGTTATGGTCGAGGTTAAACAAAGAAAGTTGTTCCCTAGTAAAGATTTCTCTTAGTCATAGTTTCTGGGAGATAATATCTCTGAGGCCAGTTACTACATGTATAAGCGACGGTTACCAGCGTTTTGGGAAGTAGCACTGACCTTCATAGAGGTAGTGACTACGTGCTTGTTGTAGGAAATTTTGGTTCAGGTTGTGTCCAGGAAGGGAGAATTGGTGTTGGCAAGTTGAGACAAATGGAGTTTTATATTTAAAGAAAGAGATATGTTGTGCGCTGGTCGCATCAACATGGTTTAGGGGATAATGAGGAAAAGAAGAGATAAAACTGACTTTGGGAACTAGGTTAGAATTGTTTGGAAGACCGCGAGTTATAGTAACAGGCCTACTCGGAGAAAAGACTTGGTTTGTAAATAAAGACAGGAATTTCGGAATGTAAAAGTAAATAACTACTTATAAATATTTGTACATAATTTGAATCATTATTATTGTTGTGGATTGCATTCCACCATTTGTTGTTTTATACAAGATTAAAGTTCAAGTTGCATGTTATTACAAAGTATTCTTAAATAATTATTCATTGAAGCATTGCCTGAACAGTAATTATAGACATGATTGGTGAAGAAAGACGTTGATAGAGATAATTTCAATGGTATAGTCAGAGAGAGAGGGAATGGAGAATTCAGAGTGATTTATTTAGCCAACAGTTTGCTTGATGCAGACGGCCCTTTAAGCCATTAATTCTAGCTCGGATATTATTGAGAGACTGAGAGTTGGAACTTAGACTGTAGCTCTAGAGAATGCGAGACTATGCAGCGAGAGGCTAAGTGCTTGGTGGTACCTATGCCTGCGAGGTGTTTGCGAGTGTGTATGCAATGTGCATAACCACGTGTGAGAAATTGTCTAAGACTCTAAGTTCAGAGTATGTGGTCAACGTGCATAATTATGTATGGGTACACACGTGTACATACATAGTGCGAATGAGTCGCGAAAGCATGTGAAGGAAGAGAGATGCTTCTTATAATTACATTAAATAGACAAAGTATTAGAGTACAGAATATATACCAGAATGTCTTGACTTGTTCCTCGTTAAGGTAAACAAAACTTTATGCACCGTGAGGAACATCTTGGTGAATTTTCTGTCGGGTTTTCTTGAGCACACAAAGAAGGTACAGCTTTTAGCTCGTTAGCATGGATGTTGGAAATGATTTGAATAGATACCAGGCACGTATTTCTCTTAGCCAGTCAGTGGAGGTCTTAACTTTTCCTTCATTTGCATACATAATTGACTGGAAAGTTGCTCTATTAAAGTCTCGTATTGTTACGTCACAAAGAAAGACAATTTATTTTGTGACAAAGCTTATCATTTAGATTAGGATCAACTGAAGAAACCTCAGTTGATCCAGGGGTCATGTCCCTATAAACCATGTGGTGGCAGCAATTACTATTACGATTATTTGTTGAGAAGGCACCTGGGGTGACTCGCGTCGCAATATCTTTCCTTTTGGTTGTTATCTCTTGTTTCACTTTCTGTTATATTGAATTTGTCATTATAAATTACCCATAATAAGATCGAAAGCATCTCCATTCCTGGCCTTCGATCCAAAGTCGATTGAAAGCTCTTGAAACTGTCAGCAGGAGACACTTAAAGGGGAAGTTCACCCTGAAGATTACTTGAGTTTAAAAAATGCAGAAAAAATAAAGAAAAATATTGGCGAAGGTTTGATGAAAATCGGTCAAATAATAAAAGAGTTATGAGTATTTAAAGTTTTGGATTCGTGACGTCACATGCGAGCAGCTGCCCATTGGTCATATAATAAATATTCCATATATTCGCATTTTTTTTTACGTTCCACGATAAATTAATATTGTTTCTTTTCAGAATCTAGTATTGAATAACATTTCTGACAATATATCAAATGCACAGACGAAAATATTCTAAATTTTCTGAGAAAACTGTATTTTATGGAATATTTATCACATTACATAATAGAGGAGCTGCTCGCATGTGACGTCACAAAATCAAAACTTCAAAAGTCCATAACTCTTTTATTATTTGACCGATTTTCATCAAACTTTCGCCAATATTTTTCTTTATTTTTTCTGCATTTTTTAAACTCAAGTATTCTTCGGGGTGAACTTTCCCTTTAAGTCAAACTACGACTAAGTATTAATAATGGAATGAGAAAAGGGAAATTTTTCTCAAATCATGGAGAATGAAGTCAACTCCGCCCTCGTAAATCTAAATTCGAATTAAAAATTGCTCATATCTTGGACGTTCTGGGATTTTTGGTGGTGGTGGGGGGGGGGGGGGGTATTACACTTTTGAGAGGTATGATTGCTTTGAAAATTACTGACAGGAAAACAAATCAATGTTTAACCCGCAAGAGAGAAGGCAAAGAGTATTTATATGAAAATCATTATTTTCTTTCATTATTTTTTGTCAAACTTAGTAACCCTGTATTTCATTGGCAGTGGGGCTACACTGTCTCCGTGGGTTTTTTTTTTTCATTATGAAAAAGGATGTACAACCTACTTTTGCAACTATTTCTTCCTGTATAGATACTATACCGGATATGCTATAATGTGCTACTTCTGCATGATACATGTTTATTGTTTGATAAGCTATAATTATGCATGTATGATGATTGTGTTTTATATGACATGTATGCATATATGATAAGAGTATGGTATATATATATATATATATATAGTGTTTTTCTGCCAATTCCAGCCGAATTTATAAGCGTTTGATGACAAATTTTGAAAACACTGGAAACTCTTTATCCTGCTGATACAACTTAATTCTCAAGTAATATACGGTATAGAAAAACACTGCGACCTATAACATAGATCCTTGTGGAACTTATATATTTTATATATGGGAAATTAAATTTGTTAGTCTGGCCCATGTGACGGCTATTTAAATAAGTCAAAAAGGATGAACATGAAATCGTCTTCTCTTAATGGCACAGTGGAAACAGAGTTTGTTCTTGTTTGTTCCGGTGTCTGTTAGGTTATAACAACAAATCAGTAGACGCTTCGATCATTCTATTTCCTGTATCTTTGTTAGTTCGCTACCAACCCACCATGCCCACGTACGTAGATAGCACTCTGTCTTTTGAACTCGTCACATCCGGGCAACAAGGCTTCAAACAAGCTCTTTCTCACTTATTAAGAGCTTTGAGTTTTCAAAACTAGACATTGATGATATATCTGCTTGAGGTACTTTGAAACACATCATCATGAAAGCAGTTCTAGTTTTTCTTTGGATTTTTGTGGATTACCTGACACATACGTCTGTAGACGGTGAGTACAGAATTCAAGTTCAATGTTCCGTTGTTTGTTTTCTATTTTTCTAATCAACTTATACACATTTCTATTTTTGCTTTATAAAAACATACTACGGGATGAATAATACTATAACAACAATGCAGCATTGATTGAGTGTGTATTCAAAATATGTGGTATATGGCGAATCAAAAATGAGTTCTTGGTTATGCATGGTTATATTTTCAGTATTTCATTAATGATACGTACGGTGATAAAAATGTTTTAAAAATTAAGTTATGCTTCTCAAAATGAAACTTCATCTACCCCTGCCCCTGAGTTTGGGAGAGGAGTTCATATGAATCTTTTCTCCGGGTTTATCATTTTCTATCTTATTCCCACTCGATTCATTCGCCCCTCCCATTTAAAAAGTCCTGATGCTGCTATATACTGTGCACAAAATTACAAGCGATATGAAAGTATTTGAAAAGTTTTGGTGCTACAAGATAGCAAATGTGATTGTGAATTTTCTCATATAGGCATGCATGTGCGGCGATTTCTTGTCACGGCCTTTACCATTGGTTGTATCATAATCTTCATAGTCCCCTGCCGGGATCGCCACCCATGTAAATAGGGTCGATTTGTGTAAAGGATTTAAAGATATTCATTTCAAACTATGCTTGAACGAAGCAGATTTATGAAATCGACCAACGTTTCTCGTAGAAATACTTGTTGTCAGTAGCGTAGCCAACTATTTTTGGGGGGGGGGGTGCCTTTTCAACACGAATAACAGACTCCAAATTTATGATGTTTTATATTGAATGTGGGTAGAATTTTGAATGTGTTTACCAATAAAAGGGGTTCCCATCATCCAGAACACTCAATCTCGTTATTCCACTGAGCATGCTGAGGGTTTGGTATACCATTGTTTTAACTATTGGCATGACAGACTAGTACTGGAGTTTTCCGTCATGAAATCATTATTGTCCATAATGTCGGACTTTATTTCATACCATGCATTGTGTTTACCAATGATAAGTAAAGAGTATTGTTTTATCATGACTAGAACTTTATGGTGTGCCCATTAGAAAGGCGTTATATAGTAGGGACATATTAATTCTAATACATGAATCCGCCATGGATCTAGCTAGGCATGCGGCTTTTCATTGTTCAATACTCCCCTGTCCCTCAAAGAAAAGGAATAAATTAACTGCGAAGGGGTTGCAAGGGCTGCATGTCGGTGTTTGTACCTGGTGTAGCCGAACACCACTCAACCCGCCTCCGTGCTCCAGTGGTTAAGGCGTTTGGCGTACAGTGCCAAAGACCCGGGTTCGACTCCCGGCGGAGACAGTTTTTGCAAACCCTGCAGTTATTTCCACAAAAAGGAAGTCAGTAAGGAGGAACAATGAATTTAGCTACGCAAATTATTTCTTTCAATTCATTTGATTTCTCACATATATATATATATATATATATATATATAATAGTTCTTGCAAATCCATTTTGTTTTTGCCTACCAATACATTACACAGATATATTTATTTCATGTTTAGTGGTGGATATGGGATGTTAATAACAATAAGATGATGATGATGATGGTGATGATGATGATAATGATGATGATGATGATGATGATGATGATAATGATGATGATGATGATGATAATGATGATGATGATGATGATGATGATAATGATGATGATGATGATGATGATAATGATAATGATGATGATGATGATGATAATGATGATGATGATGATGATAATGATAATGATGATGATGATGATGATGATGATAATGATGATAATGATGATGATGATGATGATGATAATGATGATGATGATGATGATGATGATACTGATGATGATGATGATGATGATGATAATGATGATTATGATGATGATGATGATGATGATGATAATGATGATGATAATGATGATGATGAAGGAGGATTAAGAGATTTGGAGGATGTTATTAGGCCTTGTTTCTGGTATGTCTTTATTCAGTGATCCGAACATGCTCCGGCGACATTTGCTCTGGACTTTATTTCGTCAAAGATGGAGAGTTAGGGTAAGGGTTACGAATGAGTTTTAGGTTAGGTTTAGGCTTAGAGTTAGGTATAGCTTTAAGTCCAAATTGAATGTTGCAGTTACGAATTTCGGTAGTGTTAGAAACTGACCGCGAAGCAGTTGTAGCAGGTGTATGTGTCTTAGAACCCTTTATTCATGGGTGGTTTATTTTTCTCTTTGCCGAAAGCTATGTTTTTCTTGATACAACAATCTCACACATGTGTTTCCTTATGTTATTTTTCCTGTTTAGGTCAGACGACCATGATTTCAATTGATAACCGGACTTTTCTGGTTTGCACCAGTACTACCTGTGACTCATCTGGTTGCGGTAACCCCTTTGGTTTACCTGTCCCAGCGTGCAGTTGTGATTATGGCTGTGAATTCTTCGGGGACTGCTGCATAGACTACACTTTACATTGCAAGCAGGCAACTCCTGATGGTCCTATGACTTCTGCAGGAAATAACCCTATTAGTTTTGAAGATGCAACAAGATTACTTGATAGGTCTCAAGTAACATGTGTGACCCTGCCTCAAGAAACTGAACATTACTGGATGGTGTCTTCTTGTCCCAAGAGCTGGAAAAACGATCTGGTAAAGACTAGGTGCGAAGACTATCCACTGATGACGGATCTTGACTTTGCCATCGTCCCAGTCAGTCATGGAGAGGCTTTGAGTTACAAGAATGTATTTTGCGCGTTGTGCAACGGTTTAAATCAGAATGAGATCACTCCTTGGAAACTCGAGCTCCTTTGCTCCCAAAGCCTTACAGACATGGTGTTATCCGGAAAGGCTACTTTATCGGAGTTGTTGGCGAGTGGCGAATGTACCTCATCCATTCAACCTCCCTCAAACTCGTCGCCGTCTTGTTCAAGGAAATGTTTGGCGTCAGAGATCGTAGATGATTGTCCCGTAGGTTCGGATCAAGATGTTAGCGTATTGTGTACCTCCTACCAGGACTTGGTAAGAGATGAAAACGGTACCACATTTAGAAATCCATATTGCAAATTATGCAACACAGTTCCTGGTGTCAGTCTGAATGGGTCCCGAGAACATATTACAAATATCTGTTTGGATTCTGCCGGAACAACTGCGGAACCTTCTGGCGACAGGAGGCCAACAAAGCCGACTCCAAGGAGGTGGGGGAGGGTAACCCCGACATCTGGAGACCGGGGAATCATCAACCCAGATGTCAATGCTCTTCAACCATTGTCTATAATTATGGACTTCTCGAGGGACAGTCGCGTTCAGGTTGTACACTCTGACAGTGTCATCAAAGAAGTGGACATTTCCTGCAATCCTTGGGAGGTATTTGATCCGTTCTTACAAGAATGCCTGACCCTTTCCTGTGCGAATGGATACGAACTTCGGGACAACGTATGCCATAGGATAACCCCTCCTCTAAATATTACCTGTGGTGCAGATGACACTGATCTTAAATTGGTAGTTTCAGCTACGATTGGTCTCGGTCAACTAATGGATATCAAAAACTGTGACCCAACTGAGCTAACCAGAAACGTAACTCAGTTTATCGAGAACACGTTATATCTCCCATCAGGAAACCTACGTTCTCTCGATGGATCAAACAATGCTGCTGATGACGAGATCCGATTGATGTCCGATGATGGATACAGCAAGTGCCAGTCCCTTCTCAATGATTCACTCAGAATGGATTATGTCGTTGAATCAGGATCAATGACATTTTCGCAGCTGGAAGAACTGGCTGATAGAGCACTTCTCCAGTATACAACAACCCCTCTTGTGGACTCTGAGTATCATATCTGGTCTTTAACCATTTCCCAGCAATGTATTTCTGTCTCAGGTCTTAGCCAGTGTCCCGGTGGTCTCAAACTTCTTACAAACGCGAACGTTTCGCGTGCAGAAAACTTTACAGTTGTAATGGATGAAAAGACCGGTGACATCTACCATTCATACGAAACTGTCTTCACAGCTTCTTATGAGAGAGATAGTATGGCTTCTGGAGGTAATTACGGCAAGACTTTAAACATCCAAGTGTGTGACCAGATAAAATTACTGACATGTTCCCTAATAACTCAGCCTGCAAATTTGTTTTCGCCTTTGGACGATTCGAGCCTAAACAACACATTGACCGGACAAATACTGAGGCCCGATGACTACACACTAACTGCCAACGGTAGTGTCCAGTACTGTGCTCCCGAGAACTTTGGACGAAACGCCACTTTCAATAAAACCACTGTCATAGGAATATTTGCTTACGATGAAGCGCAGATTATTCTTAGCTTTGTGGGAGTCAGTCTCTCTCTTGTTTCACTCCTTATCACATTTGCTACTTACTGTATCTTTCCTCATATGCGTCGCTGTGTGAGCAATAAACTCATTATGGTATTATGCGTGGTACTGTTCATGGCACAACTTCTCCAGATGATAAGCGGACTCGGGACATCCATTTCAGAACTCTGCACTGCTCTATCTGTTTTGTCCCACTTTCTATGGACCAGCGTGTTTGCTATAACAACTTGTCTGGCCTTTGAGCTCAACAGGACTCTAGGCGCCCGGGACAGTTTTACGGTATCAACTGACAGCCAGCGTGCCATGGTGGCGTACATGCTCTTTACCCTACTAACCGCGTCCACCCTTGTCGGTTCTTGCTTGGCCATTCACTTTACAGTCGGCGAGGAGCTAAATTTCTCCTATGGAAGTGATGACGTATGTTGGATCGTCAATCAGGTGGCCAATCTGCTCGCCTTTGGGTGTCCTCTTGGAGTTTTTCTGATCATAAATACGATTCTGTTTGTTCACACTGTAGCAGGGATCAGGAACGCGTCTAAGGTCAGAAGAAGCATGCTAATGGAAAGCCAAAGCATCAAGGACACTGCCATAGAACTCCGCGTTTATCTTAAAGTGAGTCCAGTGTTTCTCTCAAGACAATCACATTCTAGACTATAGTACACGTCAATATAATGTGATAGAGTAGACAATTTTACAAGCTACATTTACCTTTGAACAATAACCTTGCTAACGCCAGTGAATGTTGTTACTCTTATTCAAATTGTCTTTTTGTTCGATCGCACTATCTGATTTACAATCCCTATGTAAGTCGTACATTTAGTTTCATGTCGAGCATTATGATAAAATGACAAGATGCTCTTAATGCGGCATATATTATGTAGTTATTTATTCATGTATATACCAAGGCACTAGGTAGCCTATAGATTTTTTTTCTTCTACCGGTAACCAATAATTACCCCCCCCCCCTCCCCTCTCGAATGTGGCAAATATAGATTAGTCTCCCCAAAGGATGTTAGCGCTGTGGCAGGAATATTTTTGCTCCCTATACTTTTTTTATCCTAAATGCAGTGACTTATCCGTTTAATATCAACATCACAGAATATACTATATATAAACAAGTACCAATTTAAATCAATTAACCAGAAAACTTCACTTTTGTTCCTCCAGTGGAAAGAAGTTGAATAATCAATGAGACAAAAAGTAAAAAAGAGAAAGAAATTACAGGATCTTGTTATCTAACTTAGCGTAACTAAAGAGGGTGAGGTATTTTGTTGGGAACATTCAATAGTTCATTAAGCGAACAGTTTGAAATAATTCTGAACATATATTCATGTTACATGTACTTTAGGTGAATGTTCTTGGGTATAGATTCTACATTCTATTTTTGTCTTTCTTTCTATAATTCCATCTTAGATATCAACACTCTTGGGATTCACTTGGTCTTTTGGATTCGTTGCCGGATTTGCTGGTATCAGTGCTCTGTGGTATGTTTTCATCATCCTCAACTCACTCCAAGGTTTCTACATCTTTCTCGCGTTCATCGCTAACCGTCGGGTGTATTCTATGTGGGCCACTTGCCTGTGTCATTGCAATACCTCAGGATCACTTACTAGGCACTCTCGTGGAACCTCATCAATACCATTCAGCCAGCGGATGTCGCGTATGACGTCTGTCTCGTCTCTTCCGAGAACTCCCGAGTACGTATCGAACACCGACAGAAGGCATTCGGGGGAAAAAAGCACGGGTAGTCATCGCTACTCGACGGCAAGTCAAAAAGTAAAGAGTGATCGGATATCTTCGGGTGGAATATATAAGGATTCGGGTGGGGATCGAGCGGAAACGAACAGTGATCGGGAATCTCCGTCTGGTATTCGGCGGTATTCGCATGGGGAATGGAAGTACGTCGGGGAGCGAAAGCAATCCGGTGACCGAAAATACCAGACAGCGAGTGACTGGAGAAATATTAACGGTGGAAAAAGCGTGAAACATTAGATGCGTTCTTTAGATAATATAGTACCCTAGAGAAACACTTGACATTGGCCGATTTTCAAACGTGTACTAAACCACGAATGAATCTGTAACTTTTCCTGGTACTGTCATTGATCATGTAAATGTTTTCTCCTGTGACGATATATTCCTAATTATGATTGCCTTAGATCTAGCAGCCTTGATGAACACTTGACATTGTACTTTTTTCAAACATGACTTGCAAACCACACATGGAACTGTAACTTTTCCTGGTACTCTCATTGATCGTGTATGTGATTTTTTTTTTCAGAATGTATGTAAGTGATATAGCCGTTGTGAAATACATACACACATTTAGTTTATCTACATGAATATTGTATCTCTGGTATGTTCATCTTGTCCATACCGGCATAAATAACATATTGTATTGAGAGTCAGAAGAGTGTTCACTCTATTATTATGAGATAATTCACTTCTTTATATCAGCAAATGATACTACGAAAGAATGATGTAAATTATTCTGAAAAAATGTATATTTCTGTGTAGATGAGGTCTTCTGAGTAGTCAGTTTGCTACACATATTGCAGTGGCGGATTTAGGGGGTGGGGGCACTTCCGACCCGTGCCCCTCTTTTTAAAACAAAAATGTATATTGTGCCCCCCCCCCCTTAGACCTGATGACCTTTTTCTTTTGTCTTTTTCTTTTGCTTGTCAGAGAATTTGGAAGGACAATTTTCCTTGCTTGTCAGAAAATTTTCTGAGATTTGTGCCCCCTCTTTTACAAAATACTGGATCCGCTCTTGCATATTGAATGTACCGTGATACAAAGTATTTCAACTTTTATCGATAACAGTAACTAACACAATGATTTCGAATCGTCTGAGTTAAAGCATTCAATCTGTGTTGGTGCATTACAGTCCTTTATCATCTATATTATTTTACCACTTCCATGAAGCATGTGTTACATGCGAAATATCCAAACTATAAAAGAAAAAATTAATTTTACCAACATGAATCTAGAGTTTTAGTGCAACAAAATGTTTACGTCACAAAGAACAGAAATCACTATTTCTACAAATTCAGTGGCTTGAATAGTAGCTTTTTTCATTCCATGTATCCTTTGGTTCGTCGACGACATTATTTTGATTTTGGAGAAACTAAGGTGCATATCACTTTTAACGTTTAAATCAGTCAGCAGAAACGTATACAATCAGCGAAATGGCGTATGTAATTTTAATTTCTGGCTCATTTGGAATTGCCAATATAGATGTTTGAATTGCATTATCACCGTAGTCTGCAAGCACGGACCCTAATTTGACACTTTATTAGAAAATCATTGTATCTTGGGAGAAGCCTAACCCAGCTACCAACTAGTCTGCAAGCACAGACCCTAATTTGACACTTCATCAGAAAATCATTGTGTCTTGAGAGACTAAGCCTAACCCAGCCTAACCTACTGGTCGTGACAGGAGCAGCTGTCGTACAGGGCCTATGGTAGTCTTACAGTGCAGACTCTCTTTTACGACAGTGACCAGCCTGAGCAGGGTTCGTGCCTGAAAACTGTTATTACCGGCCCAAATGCGAAGCACGAAGCACGTAAGAAAGTTAATCATGCTCACAAAGGGGTCATTAAATGTTGATAATTTTTATTTATTGACTTAACGAACAATCGCTTTCCATTCTAAATCATAACAAGATCATTTACATGACGTATAAGATTCACTTTCAGTATAAACACAGAGCATACAAACCTATGAGTTATCTAATGCACTCGGTAATGTCTAACTTGGTCAATGGTTAACAGATATCAGAACCATTTCCTTCTGGCTTGTTCTACGTCATTGAAGTTCCACAAAATGAGAAAATACCCATATTTGCACTACAACGACTGTTGTATTGAGACATATGTAATTAGGGTAGGCCAACATAATGTGCAATTACTGTATTAGACGGATTACGAATCTTTTAGTACGCCTTAATACTGATTTACTAATTACTTTTACTATTACTAATTTATGCATTAAGTTCAAAGTGACTTTGACATGAATTAATATTCCACTATAGTTCATTAAAAAATACTAACAATAATAAATTCACTGTCAACACTGTACAAAGTATTGTGAATGATGACGTATGCCGTACTTTGAAACCGACTAAATGGAGCAAGTTTCCTGCTAAATGTTTGAATTTGTCAAAATATCCCATATACCTAAGTTAATGAATATCCATTCTTGCTGTGTTGAGGATTTGCCTGTATCATAGGTACATAATAATTCTGAATGCTTATACTCTCTTTACATGTATGCATGCACTGCATGACAAAGTGTTATGTACAATATACATTTGTAAATTGTATATGTGCATGTCCGAAATTTCCAGTAAAAGGTGTTTCAGATTCAGATTTAGATTCAGATTCAGATTTATTGACTGTTTTCAATCATATTAACATAATACTGTAGTGCATAACATAAAATAAATACAATAACAACAATGATATAACAAATACGTTTTTCCATAAATATGGGCACATAATTAAATATCATTAAGTAAAGTATATGTTGCACAAATATTGACCTAAGTGATGTTGAAAACAGTTGGACATGTTTAAAAGCAAAGCTTGCATATTACATGTCCAGAAACTTATATAACTTAAAGGTAAGAGATAGTTTTGGGAAGCTCTCAAAAACTTTTCGTGAGATTTCTTTGATTTTACTTAATAAATAGCAGGGTACTAACATAACTAAGATACTGTGAAGTTTTTTCCTCCTCAAGTGAAGTATTTATCGAATGAAAGGTGAAAAGTAATAAAAATCCCTGGCCCAAAAAAGAGGGGATGCAAATTCAAACAACGGCCACACACATTACGCACATGGGGATTGCCGTGTGTTATAGAATACGCTACACACAGTGCGAAGCGCTGGGTTTATTGTGCGGGGAACCTTCGGGTGGATATGGTCTTAGCGTGAGGCAGTGAAAAGCCGTTACCAAGCGTTTCTTACAGATATTTACACTAAAATTTGTTCGAAATCGTGAATGGAATGTTAAAATAATCTCGTACATGTATCTTATGGTAAAAGGAGAATAGTATGTGACTATGTTAGATAAGTTTCTTTTTTTTTTGCTACCGAGACTGTCTGTCTGTGATTGGGTCGTTCAATAATATTAAATTCATAAAGCATCGTTACGAGAAGCGAATTATTGATAAGAGAGAATTGATAAGTGAGTTGAGCTTGAGGCCTTAACCACAAGAAAAACTAAAGTGTAAAATGTAAAGTGAAAGTGCAAGACGGTGTAGAAACAAAAGAGAATGAACTTAAGAGAAAGATACAAAAGAGAATGAAGTGAAGGATACAAAAGAATGAATGAAGAGAAGAGAAGTATACTTTAAACCAAAGAAATTCTTACTTTATTTATTTACTTTGATTTTTGTGTGTGTGTGTGTGTGTGTGTGGGGGGGGGGGGTTAAAGTCAAACAGAAAATTTTATAGACAAGCTTTATCTTCTGGCTCATAAAGTCTTTATGTTTCCCTCTCAAATGAACAACTCCTGTATAGGTAAGATGCAATTAATTAACTAATACAATCAAATACCACATGAAAGTTTGTCACATACATTGGGACAAGAATTCTCGAAATTCCTTCACATCTTGCATATCTCAAGAGTGGCAGATCCAAGAGGGAGGGGTCAAAGGGCACATGCCCCCGGTAGCGCCCAATCTGGCATGAGTAAAATCGCCCCCCCCCCCAAAAAAAAAAAAAAAAAAAAAAAAAAGGAAAATAAAAAAAGAAAAGAAAAGAAAAAAATCTTATGATTTTTTTTTTTTTTTGTAGATAATTTTCGGACTTGTGCCTCCCCCGGGTCAGAGAATCGTGGATCTATTTAAATGATAGACTTATGATAGAAATCAAAATCAAATTATCCTATTCTTAGATCTATATCACCTAGCACTGTAATACACAGGGGCGGCGCTACAGGGGGGGCAGAGGGGGCGACCGCCCCCTATGATTTCTCAAGTAGTGAAAAAAGAAAAAAAAAAGAAGAAAAAAGAAGAAAAGGAGGAAGAAAAGGGAAGAAAGAAGAAAGCGGAGTATTAAAAAGAGAGGTCTTAAACATATAACTCTATATTACCCCTGTTATTTAATGGAGAAAAAATATGACGTCATCTTTAGGTCGTCTTGCCCCTCTTATCAAAATACCCTGGCGCCGCCCCCGGTAATACATGTCGACAAAGCTCCGCTGTTACCACAATTATGCACCATATCCGGATGGAGCGGACATCCGATATTGACATCTGAGCAAGCTGTGATATCCCGGCGTGGTCATGCGGGTTCACATTGGTTAAAATATTATTGTTTTATGTTTCAACCGAGTTTACAATGTGTGTTTTCTGGTTCTACTCATTTTCCTGATCGTCTTTCTTTCATTATATATATATTTTTCAGTATTATAATATTAATCCTTTCAGAACAGGAATTATTCAAGGGCTAAATTGATTACATTTCGTTCTTCAAATTGGCAACAATAATATTTTTCTTTTAGTGGTACATGGTTCAAATAAGGTGTATTGGTGTAATGTCTTTGAGAATAAAGTACATGGTTACAAATTTTGTCGAAAAGTTGAAAACATTGCCAATTTGGATGAAAAACAATGATTTTGAACCTCTCAATGAGTTGCCAATTTAAGGATTTCAAAGCTTATTCTCATTTTTAAAATCCCTGGCATCGAACGCAGTGTGGTATGATGGTCATGCAATAAAAACCGACATAGTGTGTAGAAACTTTTGCTCTTTCTACTCATGCATCTGGTATATTTTTTAGAGTTCTGAATCAAAAGTGATTGAGCCAAACCACAAAATGTGGTCAGTAAATTGTCTCAAAAGGGTTAAAAATATCGGAGGAGATGTTGGGGGAGTTGTTACATGCAGGAAATCACAGCAAGTTGTAAATCATTAGGGCCTGTAGGTCAACTGCATGAGACTTCCCAAACAAACTTTGAAACTGCAATCGCTAAATATTTCATGATTATTTGAAGAGCTTAGTTCCTAAAGGGACTATATGCAGTTTTGACCAAAAGCCAATTTTCAAAGATAAATATGCGCATCTCTCACATGGGAATCAAAATGTGCTCTATTACATAAAAAATTAATTTTTCAAAAGTTAAAAAAATTTCACTCAAAACTTATGTTTCATTCCAAAAGGAATTAAATCGAAATCTGTTTCATTCCAAAAGGGACTAAATCCACTATGGTGATTACGAATTTTTGTATTTATTCCGCGTTCCCTTAAACTTTGTATTAAGATGTTTGCGAGTGTGGTGCATCTACCCATTTGGATCATCAGTGCAAAATCTGATAATTTTTTTTTCAAATTATAGTATTTTTAATAAATGTTTTTGGATTTAATCCCTTTTGGAATTGAACTCCCAAAAATACTACCTTAAAAAAAAAATGGGAAAAATGTAAAAATAATATTTTTGTATTAACAAAAAAATAAAAGAATTAAAAAAATAAAAAGATTAAATTTTCCACTCTGCTAGCAATATTAATGTGTTTCGTATTTAATTTAACATGAAGTTTTGTTCTAAACTCCCCCAAAAGACGATCGACTACAGTGTCATTCCAAAAGTAATTAAATCCATGAAAATTGTAATTATAAAAACTTCTCAAAAATCGAAATGCATTGCTAGATTTCTTTTTAAAAACATTATTAAAATGGTCTAAGGCAATAGTCTTAATACATATATACCCAAATGAAGGAATAGTGAACTAGGAAAAGTGGTAAATTAAAGAACCTTGATTTATTCAAAAACGCCAAAAGTGGATTTAGACCCTTTTGGAATGAAACTCTTCATTTATCAGAGGAAGTGAGTGAGAGAGACAGAGAGAGAGAGAGAGAGACAGAAAGAGACAGAAAGAGACAGAAAGAGAGTCAGATAGAGATAGAGAGAGAGAGAGAGGGGGGGGGGGCACCTGGAGATACAGAGCGGGGGGGGGGGGGTGGGCGGGGGGATAGACTGAATCCAACATTAACGCAAAATTAATACAGAGGAAAGAATACTTTGCTTAAATTAAAGACTGGTCTCTTGATGCAATAATTTGTAAATTTTTTGGATCTTAATGTATGAGTCCGTTTCTATCGATTTTGAACTAAAAAGTGTGTTAAACTGCACGTATTGTCATCAAGTTTTAAATCGAAATGGAGAAAGAAAAATACAATTGGAAATATCAACACATTATACGTAGATTATTTTTCTACAGTATCCAAATCTGTAAAATTGCTTTTGAGATCCAAGAGAAGGTCATTTCACAGGAAATAGAAACTGATTTAAAAACTCGCCAGAAAATCTTTTAACCAGCACTGTATATAAATACATATATGTATCTCTCTCTCACCCTTCATCTGATGGCGCCCTCCCACTCACTCTATATTGAAAAAAAAAAAAAAAAAAAAAAAAAACTACTATTAACACGAACAAATGTATAGTTTTCTCATTTATTTCTATTATATACTTTGCAACTCATATCTACAGTCTATACTGCATGTACATAGAACGGATACAACTGATTATCATTTACCACGAAAGAAGATAATACTTTTTAAATGTATAAATGTTTCATCATCCATTCATTTTACGCTTTCAAGAGTAGAGGTAAGTACGACTGGTCATTATCCTAGGCAGGGGCGGATGCAGGATTTTCTAAAAGAGGGGGCACAGTGCCGTAAAAGTACTCAATAAAGGGGGCAATTTTTTAATTGTGTACTTAAGGTATGCCAGTTGGGTTTCAAAAGGAGAGGCACGGGCCGGTTTTCCCCCTATGTAGATCCGCCACTAATCCTAGGGATAATGACCAGTAGGAAATCCGGCGCAAGTTGTCCGGTTCGTGTTATGATCGTTCGGGTGTTAGCAAGTCGGATGTTAATTGAACGTGTCAGTCCGATGAGAGTTGAAAGATAGATGGTTCGATCAGATTTAAGTGTACATTGCAAACCCGTGTATTTCATTTTGTTGGAAGTGGAAATAAACGAAATGAAATGAAATGAAATGAAGTGTAACGATTTATCTTCACTCCCCCTTTTACAATAAAATATTATGGCACTCATAAGATTGATGCATTAATGATTGCATGTTGGTAATGATTGCACTTGTCTTTTCTCCTCCTCCTCCTCCTCCTTCTTCTTCTTCGTCTCCTCCTCCCTCCCCCCCCCCCTCCTCCTCCTCCTCCTCTTCTTCTTCTTCTTCCTCTTCCTCTTCTCTTCTTCTTCTTCTTCTTCTTCTTCTTCTTCTTCTTCTTCTTCTTCTTCTTCTCTTCTTCTTCTTCTTTCTTTTTATTTTAGTTTTCTCTCTGTACACACATACTGATACATTTTGTATATATGATTTATTTACATATTTGAATCTTCATTTCTTCATTCTAATAAAAGAAAATGACAATAAAACTAAAATCTTGAGAACGACTCGACAATGTCATCTGTACAAATACAACATTTTAAGTACAACAACATTATAATTAATTTCTTGGTTTCTAATAACAACGCTTGTATCAGAATTGTTAACAAATTCAATTATGCATTGCTGTTTATCAAATCATTTATCACTTGAGTGTCTTTCAAAACTAATAAAATTGAATGGCATATTAATATAAAGACAGTGGAGCGGGTGATATAATTGAGCACTTCACGTACATCATTTATCGATATTACAAGCGTAATAAAATCATTCGTTCAGGAAGAGTCCGGTGTTAACAAAGTGAGACACAATAACCTCAGGAACTATAAGTCTTTAAAGATACGTTAGAAACAGGTTAGGAAATTTCAACCTGTTTTAAGTGTTCCTTTATTTGAATCGTTATCTAATCTAAGAAGACACTGGCATTGAACAAATAATGAAGTCTACGTAACATGCCTCAAAAAAATGTAACACTTCTAATAAATCGGTTAAGTCTTCTATATTCTAACCAAACATGGATATAACTGACACAGCTTTAAGTATATAAAATCACCCCTTTTTGCACTGTAATAATAATATTTTAATTTTCAATCGAGAAAAGTCATATTAAACGAGGATGTAGGGTAAACTCTCCACTCATCTTTTTACGATTAATAACGAAGAGAGAGAGAGAGAGAGAGAGAGAGAGAGAGCGAAAGAAAGAAAGACAATTTAACAAAAACAAGCAGTATACATCAGGGAGGATGACGTCACAATTACTACTCTATGGAGTAGTAATCATGGTAATTGTGGAAAGCCCTTCTGGGCCAATAAAGGTATGCACGAGATAGAGGGCGTAGTCAGTATGGGAAAAATCTAACTCGATGGCAGATGTGGACCAATAGCTAAATAAAAATCATACTGTAACTCTGTTTACTAGGAATGCTGTTTTTAGATGTTTTGTCAGTTTTTTACTAAATCATTTCATATTCATTGCTCTGTTGAATGGCACACCGCCACCTGGGATGTTATCATTCTCGTCCGCATACGATGACGTAACACCCACGTGACTATGGCAATCCCCGGCCGCGTTGACCTCAATGTTTGACCCTCGCGACGACGTCCCAAAACTACTTCCGCTTCCGATGCTCGAGGTTGAAGCGACCGATGCGGCGCCCGGGGTGGACGGCGTGGGTGGGAGCGAGTCTATGCCGAGGTAGCCAACGTGTGACGAGGTGAATCGGGGACACTCTAGACTTGATTGATGTGTATCTCTTGCTGCTATGGTAGGGAAAGTCTGGTTGCATCCTTCACACGAATACGGCTTCGTCTCGCCTAAGAGAAAAATAGAGTAATAAATACTGCATATATGGCCTCTAACTGGTCAGAAGTACGGGTATGTTTTTTTTTTTTTTTTTTTTTCAAGTATTTGCCGGGTACATCAAATTTTTTTAAATGTTAAAGTCTGTTTGAGGGGGAAAAAATGGTGATAATAGTCAAAATGACTGATTGCCATATAACACGAATCAACAACAACAACAACAACAACAGTAGTATCGATATCACATCATGTAATATAATGCCTTCTAAAACATTTGTGAGAGTCTGGTTGCATCCTTCACACGAATACGGCTTCGTCTCGCTTAAGAGAAAAATAGAGTAATAGATACTACATAGTATCAAAATCCTATATATTGCCTCTAACTGGTCAGAAGTACGGGTATGTTATATGTATATATATATATATATATATATATATATATATATATAAATTTGCCGGGTACATCACAAGTATTTTTTATGATTAAAGTCTGTTTGAGGGGGAAAAAATGGTGATAATAGTCAAAATGAATGATTGCCATATAACACGAATCAACAACAACAGTAGTATCGATATCACATCGTGTAAAAATTATGCCTTTTAAAACATATGTGAGACTTCATAAAAAAGTTTTTGCAACCGTATAAGGAGTATCATGTTTCTTGCCAAGACGAGCAAGAGGCGTTCAGCTCGAAAGAGATTTTTTTGTTTATATATGTAAACGGTATTTGGCACCGTTCAAACCTCTAGAAGAAATAAAAGTTGGCAGGTAAATGCGTTTGTTTGGAGAGATAAATCCCTTCATTTAAAAGACAAGTTCATACTTTGTCCGAGATAATGACATGTCGAATTCAAGGTTCCGAATCGATGTATTGGTGTGGCCTTCGCCATATTTGAGATTAAGAATCACGGTTACACCAAAAAGAATGGGTCAGTGGCGTAGCGTGCGTTTAGTCATTGAGGGGGCACTGGCATCATGGGAGGGGGCGCACGGGTCCTGCTCGGAGAATAAAATAAGAATTTACAAGGCCATTGATTGGGGCGATGGTGCAGGAAGGGGGTCCTATCGGCTTATTTTCGTCTCCTTTTCCCTTTTCTCCCTTTTATTCCCCCCGCCATTTGATTGGGGAGGGGGGGGAGGGGGAGAGACAAGATACCGTGCCCCACGTAGCTACGCCACTGGAAAAGGTATCAATACAGATACATTATTTAGTATTTCCAGGACTTGGAGAGCTCCTTTACCTTCATGTATGCTCAGATGGAACTTCAGTTCGTAGGACTGCGAGAAGGCCTTTCCGCAGAACTGGCACACACATGGTCTTTCCTTGGCATGGGTTCTCCGGACGTGACTGTCATGAGCAGCGTGTGAGGCGAATGCCTTGCCGCAGTGACGACACTTGAAGGGCTTCTCACCGGAATGTTGTCTGAGGTGAGTTCGCAAGATGCTGGAGGCGGTGAAAGCTTTGCCGCAGTACACGCATTTGTAGGGACGTTCGCCCGAGTGTACACGGAGATGCTTGTTCAGACTGGATGACTGCAGAAGAAATGAAAACAGCATAATCCATAAGTAGACTCACTTTTGACAGGCAGAAAATCTTCAGGCATCGTTAATGGTTCCAAACAGATCGACATTAAGGATCTTAGAGAGCCGATAGCTATGGGTCATCCCAGTAGACCGACAGCTCACGAGACCGAAAGCCCACAAGACCGACAATGTTGGTCAAGTGAACACTCAGAAAAAGTTGTCAGACCCAAAATGTCTTTCTTGAGGGCTGTCGGTCTCATGGGCTGCAGCCGTTACCAGAGGGCTCTGCATGAGAATCATCTCTCTGTAGAGACCATGATACAGCATTTACACAGAGAGCGACAATTCCTGACAAAGTTAGAAGAAATTCATGGTTGAAACTGCAGTCGGAAAGTATAGTGCCTTTCTTTAGAATTACTTTCTTCTTTCGGAACAGGAATCCCATTTATATTTGTTGCCGTTTCTTTAAAGATGTGTGCTTATCGATGACGTATAGATGTGGCCTGATGAATATGAAATATATTTGGAGTTAAACACACACACACATTTGTTTTGGAATTCATTGGTGTGAACGGTATTACTCCCTTAATCCCAGTGGATCGACAGCCCACGAGACTGACAGTTCAGAAAGGTCTACTACGGACGGACCACGAGACCCCCGCAAAAAAAAAAAACAATAACAAAAAAAAAAAAAAAAAAAAAAAAAAAAAAATCATGACAATGCAATACACAAGAAAAGAGAAAAAAAATCCGTCTTATGGGCTCGTAAACCCTCTGAAACTGTGGCTACAAGGCCCACGATCGGTCTCACGCGCTGTCGGTCTAGCAGCCCTCTTGCATAAAAAGTTGCGATTAAACGCAACTCAAAAAAATTAAATGCAAGTCCCAAATACGCGATCCTGATTGGTTGAAAATCGAGTTGCTTTTAATTTTTTGAGTTGCGTTTAATCGCAACTTTTTATGCAAGAGGGCCCAGTCGATTTCGTGGGCCGTCCGTCTAATTAACCCTCAAAAAAGTTGCCAGAAAGCCCATGAGACCGGTCCCAAGTCGGTCTCAAGTCGGTCTCGTGGGCCATTGAATTCTGAGTTACACCTGAGCAACTCTGGAAAATACAGTGGTTGAATGGGTCATACCTGTGAGAAGCTCTTTCCACACACAGTACACTTGTGTGGTCGGTGTTTCTGATGAACGTGCAGGATGTGGATTCGAAGCCTGTCTCGCTTCTCAAAGGATCGTTTGCAGAGGTGACAAGGGAACTTTCTATCCCCCTGATCTACACAGCGGGTGTACTTGAGATGTTTGTCACGGTAGTCCTTGTATGCAAACACCTTTCCACATCGATCACAGTGATAACCAGCAGATTCTAAGTAAAACAAAAGCGAAAGCATTCTAATTAATAAAAATTTCTGAAATATACATGTAAATGACGATTAGACTACACTTTGATAGATAATACATTATTGTCACTATCATCAAGCTCTATCAGCCACTCCTAAAGAAATTATCTAAAGGCAAAGTCCACCCTGATATCAACTTGGTATTAAAATAAGAAGAAAAATCAAAGAAACAGATCAATGAAAGTTTGAGCAAAATTCGATAAGAAATAAGAAAGTTATACATTTTTGAAGTTGTAATCAATCAAGCACAAATTGGTAACTCCGTGACGTATCTTATGAGCTCCTCTCCCATTTGCCCTGTACTGATAAAAATCACAAATTTCCATTTTCTCTAAAGAAAACATTTGATCATACATGCACCCTAGATATAATCATTCACGTATGCTTTTGCACAAAACGTTATGATACAAATCTATTCCCTCATCAAAAACAAATAAAATAAAAATTTATGATTTTTTTTTTATAAGGAGCAAGTGGGAGAGGAGCTAGCAAGATACGTCACGGAGTTGCCAATTTGTGTTTGATTAATTACAACTTCGAAAAATCATAACTTTTCATTATTTCTTATCGGATTTTGCTCAAACTTTCATTGATATGTTTCTATAATATTTCTGCTTCTTTTGAAACCACCTTTATATCAGGGTGGACTTTCCCTTTAACTTTTCGTTGCTATGAAACAAAAACAGTTCAAAGAGTTATATATAGCATCGAGAGAAAACAAAATCAGGAAGATGAAATTTGCAGATAATAATGGCATTTTTGCCTCTGCTTATTTGAACACATTTGTTTTCCTTTATACACTATTAACCCTTTCAAGACAGGAATTGTTTAAGGGCAAAATTGATAACATTTTCTTCTTAAAATTGGCAACAATAATATTTTTCTTTCAGTGCTATATGGTTCTAATAAGATGTAATGTCTTCGAAAACATTACAAATATTAAGGATTTTGTCGAATTTTTTTTTAAATTGCCAATGTTGATGAAAAAATAATGATTATGAACCCCTCAATGTGTTGCCAATTTAAAAATTTAAAAGCTTTTTCTCGTTTTAAAAATTCCTGGCATCAAACGCAATAGCATCATGCAACAAAAATGGACATAGTTTGTGCAGAAATTTTTGCTCTTTCTACTCATGCATCTGGTATATTTTTTAGAGCTCTGAATCAAAAGTCATTGAGCTAAACCACAAAATGTAGTCAATTGTCTTGAAAGGGTTAAAAATAATGATAATGGTTTCAGTAGAAACTTCTTAGTCCTTCAGGCACTATCAATGATAATCCTTCTCCTCGAAACTTGTTTTTCCTTGAACACACCTTTGAAATGATGATTGTTGTGCTCAAAAGTTTCCATAAGTTGTTTTGTTCAATGTCGTAAATATTTCTTTCACTTTCAATACCTCAGAAAAGCATTGTTGAATGACCTTTAAGATCCATACCTTAATCATATCCTTCAAAACTGAGAGCAAGAATGGGTTCACCTTTATTCTTTTGTCATACATCATTTAGCGAAGAAACAAAGCAGAAAAAAATCGAACTTTATAGGAATCTAAACCAGTCATCTAAAGCTTTGCTAAAGTGCTTGCTTGGCATACTAACACTGGGTTTATTGCTTTATCATCGTGGTAATTCTGTTAACCATTATTGCAAGTCATTTCCAAACAGGGGTCTATGAAATACAAGCCATGCTTACCTAATAGACTCCTCAACTTATGTTTTCCTTTACAATCAAAATGTTTACATTATACCAATTATCGCTTTATCAGTCTAAACCATAACCAAGTCCATTGAAAAATGTTCTGTTATATCTATGTTTCAATTCGTATATTTGCTGATGTTCCTGCTCTTGATTTTCATATGTACTGTTTACAAAAATTGTAAAAGATATGTTTGTGGAAATCAATAAACTTTGAAACTTTGAAACTTTGAAACTTTACGGGCGGGATTCCGTCTCGTATTGTGCCCTACATTTTTTGTATTTTACATACATGCTGCATGCAGGAAAGTAACACTAGAAGTCAACAAATGACGTCATAAGAATCGCGGTTAGGTATATAGGAAAAGGAAGAGGGCACTGACAAATTATTCATGACGTGAAGGAATTGAAAGAAAAAGGAAAATAATATTCAAAGAAATATAAGACAATGAAACAAACAAACAGGGACAGAAAAAGAACTACGAATAGAAAGCACAATGAATAGAAAAAAAAGAAGAAAAATAATTAAACAGGGATAATTAGGAGAAGGTGCTAGGAAATGATGAAGGAGAAAAGGAGACTCACCATCAATGTTCTCGTCGTTGCCTAAATTTTGTTGACCGCGGTTGGCGTCCTTCAAGGCAATGGGTATGCCCATGAATTGAAGATATGAATCACCGTACCATACTAGTAGTTCCGTCCCCTGAAATAAAAAATAAAAAATAAAAATAAATAAATAAATAAATTGAATAAAAGAGAAAGAATAGAACCAGCCTACTTATTATTCCCTTTTTCTGATCTTGAAGTCTCTTGATAATGCAAATATGACTGTTAAACTTTAACGTTAGCATCAGATGCTGGGTGGGCTATATCTTTATATATTTATTATACTTCATCACCATGTTGTTTGGCTACATCTTTATTTTTTGTATCATATTCATCTCTAGTGGTGGTCGTTTAATTTTAACGTTTTCAATTAAGACATATCCAAAACAAGCTGTGCTTTTTGGATCGTGCCCCCCCCCCCCTCTCCCCTCTTATTAGTTTTCACATTCATTCACGTTCTATTCAATTTATCATTCATCTACGAGAAAGTATTACCCTCTTTTGTCGGGGGAAGATCAAAAGCATACTCTGATATTGGGAATAAAATTTTGGAAGCCCTATTTTGTGTGTTGCGATAACAGAAATGTGATACACTTAAATGTGGGCAAGATTTTAAATTATGTATTTTCATTCGTGCCTTACCCGTGGAATGTCTTTACAGGCTTCGTAGTAAATTTTGTCGTCGACTTGAATGGCGATCAGATTTTGTTCCTGGGCGTAGCGGGCGCACTTGATCAAACTCATCCAAGAGAAGGCTCCCTGTCGACCGTCAATGAAGTGACTCAGTTTCCCATCCTTGAAAATCTTCATAATGGTAAAAATGATTGAAGAAGAAAAAAAACCCAAACAAAAACGCTTTGTGAGTTGATACAATCATGTAGTTCACACAGATAATGAAGAGAGATATACAGAAAGAACGTGATACATGAAGCAGGCGAGATGATGGCTCAGTGGTAGAGCAGATTCGACACCAAGTCGATGTGCTAGTGCCCATTGGTAAGGCGTTAATCCTCATTACCAAGTCCCTCGGATAGGACCTAAAGCCGTAGGCTTCCCGATTAATTACTTACAAGTATATGCTTTTCTTCCTTAGCAGTCAGGTTGAATCAATCTTCCTCGCATCACAGATACAAAAAGAGATAGAGAGAGAGAGAGAGGGGGGGGGGGGGGGTAATGACTGAGAAAGACAGAGGGGGATGGAGGGGGAGAGAGGGGGGTGATGGATAAAGATAAAGCTGACAAATAATAGATAAAGGGAGGCAATGAGAGAAGGGAAGAGAGATTGAAAGAGCGAGAGCGAGAGAGAGAGAGAGAGAGAGAGAGAGAGGGGGGGGGGGATGAGGTAGACAGACGGACGGGTCTCAAATGCTGCCTGAATAGATTTAAACGACAAATTAATGATTGCATATTACAATCAAGCCCTTAAGCGCAGGCCAATTCAGTGCCGAACGTATATCGATCGATAATCTCGAAAATTTGACAATTTCGAAATGTGAAATTGAGGATTTATATTTTAGAATACCCTTTGATATTTGGGCAAACCATGTCAGACAAACATGTAATCAGGTGCAAGTAATATATCCATGGCGTATAGCTCGCAAAGCCAGTTCGCAATGCTTGGAATTTAGTACGTGACTTCCACGCATTTATCACCAATCGGGGTATTGACTCTAATGTCTTCTGCTCAGACATTTCTGATTAAATTCTCGCTAAAAGCTCTTCAAATCGGATTGCCCCAAAATTATGAAAAAGAATAAAGTGTAAATATTGGTACGGTTGTGAAGCTATCAGGTGTTGACTCAGAGCTGGATATATGCACACGTGTAGAGTGCAAATAGAGAGTGGAAATAAGAATTGATGCTGAAATGGACGTGTGTATAACATGTGTCAATTTTTTTTCTTTGAAATGCTGTCTGATAACGATTTTGGGAGATAAGGAAGTAATATGAGGGATGAAATTAACTAGGAAATTGATATGAAGTAAATCTGATGTGTTCGAGAGAACGATCGAGAGAGGGAGATAGAGAGCCGGGAGAGGCAGAGAGCGGAAAAGAGGAGGCAGAGCTGGCGAACGGAAGCAAGAGTTAGACGGAGATGGAGCATGTAGAGAAGGAAGGAAATAGAGAGAGAGAGAGAGGGGGGGGGGGGGTGGCGGGAGAGCCAGGAAAGGCAGAAAGAAGGAGAGAAAGAAGGAGAGAAAGAGAGAGAGAGATAGATAGATAGAGAGAGAGAGAGAGAGAGAGAGAGAGAGAGAGAGAGAGACTTAAGGCTTTGGACTTCAAGTGACTGTCTTTATTTCCTCAAATTCAGTATATTTTTAAGAGAGAAGCCACAACTTCGAAATAACCTTCAGCATAACGAAACAGTATTTAAAAAAAAAATCAATTCTTCAGATTGAAACAAAATAGAATTAACACCCCCCCCCCAAAAAAAAATAAAAATACAAGCCTACATTAATTTGATATATATAAACCCCTTGCCGATTATACTGTTAAAAAAAGACAAGTCAGTGATCAAAGTGGGCAAAATAGTCAATCAAAATGGTTCCTTCGGCCAAGGTTGTTTTGTTTTGTGTGTGTGCGCTTTGTATTACTAGTATCGGCGTTCACTCCTAGATAAAATTGATGCCTTGACGCCTTTATCCAATATTTCGTCCACAGATTATGTGTCAGCAAATCTTTGAAAATAGGCGCATTTTAGATCATGATCCTGGTCAGACATGTACCTGCTAAAAAGTGTGGAAATGTGTGGAAATTGTTACTTACCTCCCACATAAGACTGGTGTCGTCATGTGACTTGATCTCACTGGGATGCACCACTCTTCCTGTAAACGGTCCAAATCGAGTCCCTTTCAGGATCACCGTCTGCTGACAGAATGCACTATAGTGAGGCGACATTGTGCCAAAACTCGATCTCAAAATAGCCAAACCTGCATGATAAGAATGAGTAAAATTATAACTGGTTATAGTAATGGTAAGGCGATATCGCGCCAAATCTTGATCTCAAACTAGCCAACCCTGATGAATATGTGGAAAATTATAATCAATTATAACAATAGTGAAGCAAGGAGTAAAAGACATCCCAAAACGCAGATGACCTCTTATTTTTTGCTTGTCAGATATTTTTGAGTGAAAAGAAAATTTTCAGAATTAGCTCCCTCACAAAATCCTGGGTCCGCCATTGAGTGAGGCGAGACATCGCCCCAAAACTCGATCTCGAAATAGCAAAGCCGGATAAAAATGTGTGAAATTATAACAATTATCGTATAGTGAGGCGATATCACGCCAAAACTCGATCTCGAAATAGCCATGCCTGAGAAAAATGTGTCATATTATAATTAATTATGGCAATTTTTCTCCCTGAAGTAAATACATTCTCTGTAGAAAGACTACATCACGCCATTACTCAACCTCAAAATACGGAGTTTCTGGCGATATCCAAGGCTCATGATAATAGTGAATGTAGATTGCAACAGACCTTACCAATCTTCTCTTTGAAATAAGTCCATCTTTTTCGCATAATTTCATACTTTATGCTTATTTCTTATAAAAAAAAAAAAGATTTCCTCTGATTATGATTTACAATCATCTCCCATGAAAGCATAACATTGCTGGTGATGTAAAAAATAAACAAATAAATGTACACGGTCAATATTAAAACCAGTAGCACTGAAGAGAATTAATTAATCACTTGTAAAAAAAAATGTATCATTTATTTGAATTATTATCACTGTTACTAATGACATATATTACACTTGAGAAGTAATTAAATAACACTGAAATAGAAGAGGAATTAAAGTTCCTCTCACCTTCAGGTAAGTCTGCTGCATTGACATCACCTAACTTCTGAGAGAGAATCTTAGAATTTGCATCTTCATCTGGATTTAATTCCATCTTCGAAACAGTCTTCCCTGTCGATGTTGATGCCGAAAATTTCTCATCTAGAAAAAAACAACAACAAAAAACAAAGGTATTTTTTATTACATCAATTCGTGACGTATATACGATGATAAATTCTGATATTCACACGGATATAGCACTCATATCAAGCACGCTGTGATGCTCATGCGTCGATTATCCGGGTTATTACAGCCGAGCGCCAAAGTAACTGGCGCTCAAGTAAATTAGGTACCCACTTACACCTGGGTGGAGAGTGGCACATTTAGATGAAACGTAGATTGATATAGATTATCATAGGTCATAACCAAACATTCCTGCCTAAATTTAAGCTAGTCCAAATGATGCCCACCTGGACTAGCTTCAAGTTGGTCGCTGTGACCAATATAATAGTTCTCATGTATTTGTAGGAAGATAATCATTTTTAGTTAAGACATGCTCAAATTATAAAGATCTCCTTTTCTTAAGATGTTTGTGGGATTCACGTGTAAGGCTTAACCCCAGAAACGCCTAGGAATCGATAAAGACTGGCTTACTTTAGAAGGCATTCAAGAGCGTTGTTATAATAAATGTTAAAGACGCTTTTTAACAAGGACGGGGTGATTTATCAAGCTAAGGCTTAGAGAGCTATATAGGGAATCCGATAGTTTGTCATTTACCTATCTTTTTGTGGAGATACCGGAGGTAATTTACTGGTAATATGCTTTCACTGGATATAACCTTTTCCTTTGTGATTTCTATAATTGGAATGTTTCCTGCATGCGATTTCGACTCGGATTGCACACAGAAATGCTGAAAATAAATCAGAACCAATTAGAATTTTCGAAATCGAATGACATTACTAAGCATAATTATAAGCAAGAACTCTAAGTGTATTCATGCAATACTGGACTTTAAAAGCATTATAAAAGACTCTGATTATAAGATCATACAGTTATATAGGCGAATAATCAATGGATAAAAAAATCTTCGGTACCCTCTGCCCTTTTAATATTAATAATGATAAAAAATGAGACTAAAAAGGTGACGACTTTATGAACTTCAGGCTACCTCTTCGATGCGAAAGTGCCATTTCAGTCACTAACAGGTGCCCATTTAATTTATCAAAAGATTTCTGTATCAGTGAAATATCATAATATTTCCCTTAAACAACTAACGGTTTCCCCTTTGACATGCTTAAGAGTCACCAGTTTACTTTCAAAGATTGTAAAAACATGCAGATGAAACCCTCTTATCACGTAAATAAATGCTTGCTTAGATTCATTCGGATTTATAAAACTTCACATAGTCCTTAATTGAAAAGTGAAATTAATGATATTTCAGTCATCATGATCTAAAACATTGAAAACACCTTCGAAACCCAAGTGACATACCTTAAGTACACATCTCCAAGATTTTGCCCCCTTCTTTAAGGTGATGAACTTTTTCTTTTACTGGTCAGATTTTTTTTGGGTATATTGTACCCCCTCTTTAAAAAAAAATTATTGATCCAATACATTTTTATACTTGTCTTCTTGAAAGCGTTTCCAAAAGAGGTGTGCTTCAATAATTTTTTCCCTAGATGTTTGCGTTGCTAATATTGCAGAAGTTGTTCTAGTTTTGTTGTTGTTGTTTTGTTGTTTGCCAAAAGGCGGTTACTTTGCAACGCTGGAAATATCATGAGCTACAATCTATAGAACAACCCTGCTAAGGCCTAATGCATGCCCCCCCCCCAAAAAAAAAATGAAGGAAAATAGGAGAAATTTATGTACTTTCGCATGGGCCAAGATTACCCCGAACAAGGATACGACAGTGTCGCATAAATAGGAAACCTATTTGACCGCTTTCAGAGGACGACTCCCTTTTCTTATAAATGAACGAGGTAATGATCTCCACGACTGAGAGGAGGAAATAACTTTAAAGCCTAACCTTCAGCTAAAAGGGTTCAAATCTCAGCATGTGTAATCTTAGGAGAGGGGAATCAATAAGAAGCACCTGTATTTAGCAGTATTCAGCAGTAAAGGGAAAGAAGAAGAAAAGAAGGAGCTTAGCGGTCTTGGCTATCTCACAGTGGTGTTTGTGAAGGATTATTGTTCTTTTAAGAATAGAGATTATCATCTTATTGTTCGAGGTGTAGTAAGAAAACGAAGAGGATCCATAATCATTATTTCAAATCCCGTCGGTTAGGTTCGTTTCTCGAAGTAGTAGAGAGAAAAAACCCCACTGCGGATAGCAAAATAAAGCTTGTGCATTTATTTCAGGAGCATTTTCTTTTTATTTGCCTGTAGTATATTCATATCGTGTTTTAATAAACGAAAAAAGAGAATACACTACAAGGAAAATAATAGATAATGGTTTTTGTGAAGATTGTAAAGTTATTGAAACAAAACATAATTTGATGCTAGCATGTAAAAATGTAACTGTATTCTGGAAAATTGTAATGCGTTTGATATTTAATTTTTGTGGTTTAGACATCGATATGAATGAAAAGATTATGGTAATTGGACATGACATAGAAAAACCAGAAAATCTTTTGATAAATGTTATGATTAATTTTGCTGAATATGTCATTTGCAAAAATCATGTTAAGTACTTGAAAAATAGTAGGAATGTAAATGCTAGAGTACTTTTGAAAGATTGGAAATATGAATTGATGTTTTATTTGAACAGTATTACAAAAGGAAGAAATGACAAGAAAGTGGAATGTTTATTGAATATGTTGAGGTAATGTTCCTATGTTATTTATTTATGTGTCTGTAATTGCGATTTTGATTGTGTGAATAAAGTTCCATGTATGGGGTAAAAGAAAAAAAGAATCCCGTCTGTTAGATTCGTTCCTCGAAGTAGTAGAGAGAAAAAAAACCCACTGCGGATAGCAAAATAAAGCTTGTGCATTTATTTCAGGAGCATTTTCTTTTTATTTACCTGTAGTATATTCATATCGTGTTTTAATAAACGAAAAAAAGAGAATACACTACAATTAAGGAGAGCTCCAAATGGGGCCCTCTCAACAACAAACTTCAACGTAATTAAAGAAAACAAAAATAATATACTTATTCGAAGGGAAGTAACTCAAGAAGAAGATAACAAAGTAGCAAAAAGGAGGACTAGAAGATAAACAATTACAGGGAGAGATATTAACAAAAGAAAAAAAAAAACACAGAGAGGTATGTACGGTATGTAGTTTATATTTTGGTGGAGGAAACATCAATATGTATAATGAAAACATGGCGTTGTTACCTCGAAAAAGAGAAAACTGTAAGGGTCTGTTATCCTTATTGCACATTATTTGCGTAATTGTTGTTGGTAATTTTCACTCAAATGAGATGCGAATTGTTTATTTGATGACTCATCTTAATGATAGTTTTGATTTGCGCGTCCTCTAAAATTGATTGCAAATGCATCATGTAAAAGGGAAATAAAATACTGGCCCACCTCCACAATAAGACAAAAGAAAATTTATTTGGATTCTCCACAGGGTCATTCATTAAAACCATGATGTTTTCCCTTCATCTGTTTTCATCATAGAGTCTCCAATTACTTTTCTAAAGAGCGAAAGCAGGGTTTGACATTCTTGAGTTTTCACCGTTTTGAATGATATACCCTATTCCGACAACTTTGATGGTCATCCGGGAAAAAAAAGCAAACATGATTACCTCTTTGTATTCATTCAATTACCTCCAAAGGGGGTCATCGCTTTTCGATCCCATTATGAGCCCAGTTCGGCTACCTGTACCACTATTCTAACGGCGAGACACGCACCTCTTTATAATTGCCGCAAATCGCCTCTTTTCACCCAAAGTCATGCTCTTAAGAGGTCCTCAGAAGGGAGAAAAGACTATAATCCTCTCTTTTCTATCCCCTACCTGTCCGCGTGTTTGGTCGGGTCTTTTATACCCATCTGTACGCATGCAGCCTGCGGCCCCAGCTCGACCCAAGTAAACATCATGACTCTTTACAGGTATCATCTCCCAACATAAAAGAGCCTTTGTCCCAAGAAAATTAGGTGTTCCTCTCACTGCATTGTGCCCCTAAAGCCGATGTTTTTCAGCCGTACAAAGCACAACAGTTCCGAAAAAGTCGAAACCCCAGAAAATAGCCCCCATTTCGAGGGCTGAAAGAGACGAGCTAGGAATTCAATTTGATGTTAAAGACGTTGGGTTAAGACCAACAAATACATAGACAAACAAAACCAACTTACAGCCGAAAAGTGTTATAAGAAGATGTTAAAGGAAGCAATTCCGTATTAGTCAGTGGAAGGTAAAGGTCCTGTGGGCTTTGGGGTGAGCATTCTAATAGCGAATCTATATTATACGGTACTCCAGAGAATGTAGAGAAAAAAAAAAAACATTACGCCGGAAAAAACCCCGACTTCTAATGCAGAGAGAGAGGAATGTTCAATCATGTCAATGATTTAACTGAAATGGATCACAAACAACATCGTACAATAGACAAAGTTGTTAGCTCTATCATGAAAACACATATTTGTCAATAGCTGAGAAAAAGTTTAGGCTTAATTAATGGTTCGTCACGGACGCAGGGAAAAAACAAGTTTGGAAGATAACTACAATCACACAATGTAGTCATTCATTATCTGGTCAAAACAAGATGGAAAGCGAATATGTCGTAGAAATTGGCCCGTCCTTTCTCTACTTAAACGACGAGTATTCAACAATACATCATGTTTAAATGTAGAGGTGTCGTAGTCGAGTGGTTTAAACACTTGATGCAAAGATGCAAAGGTTGTGGGTTCGAGCCTCGGCGCAGCATTAATGTCCCTTGGAAAGACATAAATCGGCACGTCAACTCTCCACCCGGGTGTTAAAGGGGTATACCTTGAATGCTGTGAGCACCGAAATTGGTAGTCTAGAGCAAAAACCAGGTTAACACTGGAGCGCCTTGTGGAACTCCCGTGATGGCTATGAGCGCTATAAAAATGAATAGTATTGTTATATTAATATCATTATCAAATAGTGTGTTTTTAAATTAATATTCATCAGGATAGTGAGTCATCATTGTTGATGTTCAAAATGATTCGATATATTTTGTTGATGCAATACCATGAATACCGAACAAGTCTCAGATGAGTTTTGATTTTGTGCGTAAAATCTGTGTAAGATTTGAACATAATACTTTCAAACTGCCCCGTTCCTACAGTGTTGTATCAAATCAAATATTTCAAATAAACACGACTGTGCGGTAAATGCAATGAAAAGGCGATTCATTTTTCTGAAGCCTTTGAACTGAAAGCGTGGCTAAATTTAAAGGCAAATGTGTCAGATGTTAAAAACTATTCATGTCACCGCCATGTTTTTGACTTGTTATCGCTAAAGATCAAAACAGTTAAAAGTGATCACTATATAAGAACAACAATCATGACAATGCAAATCCCAAAGAGGAGTCAATTTTGTAGCAAATTAGAAAGAAATGGCAATGAAATACCTGGCCTTCGAAACAGAAAAGATTAAAACCATTATTTAGGTTAACAATTTGTGAAGCAGTAGCTAAGCACCTGACTTGACCGCATATCGTCAGGCTTCTATTATTATTACGCAGGAATGTTAACCAAATCCATAAATGGATCCAATTTTTACCGATCTGCCTAAGAAGAGCAAAACGAGGACATGTAAAGCCTAAGGGCCCAGTAATTATTGTCGACTATCCTTCTCTTTAAATCTCTGCTTTTCAAAAGGTTCTATTTCTACTTTTTTGTTTTCATTCCTTACGGTTATTTTTGTATTTCTGTAGTTATTTAGTATTTGTATCACTTGTATGTAATTTTCGTCTTTTTCTGGATTATTTCTTTCTAATTTAACATGCTTTAGCAACACCTCAAATCATATTTTAAATATCATTTTCCAAGAGTGTTTATCAGTTTGCTTTTCATGGTTTTCCCCCTCTGTATTACTCTGCCAGAAATACTGGATAAAATGTGTCCAAAACAAGGGTACTTATATATCTGACAAAATCTGGGCACTCTTGTGCCAACTGCTTAATACTCTGTCCAATTAATGATAATTTCTTAATCAAAAGTGTGGAAAACATATGAGAGTTGGGGCAATATGATGTCAAGTGCCTATGTTGCCCAACACATATATAAAAGTTCTACTTATTATTTCTAAAATAATAGGCATATCATTCCTGCGATTATTGTTTGACTATTATGTAGCCCTCGAGAGCGACAGCCCAAGAGACCGACGGCCCTACAGACCGAACATGCCAAAAGCATACGAGACCAAAAACGTCTTCCTCAAGGGTTCGCGAGACCGAAGGCCCATAAGACAGACATCCCACGAGAACGACATGTCGGTCTTGCTGGCCTTCTAACAACTTTTCTCACAACTTTTTTCTTACAAGACTGACATTTTTTTTTTGTCTGGTGGGCGTTCGGTCTCATGGCTGTCGGTATCGTGGGCTATCGACCGGTCTAGGTATATTTCGCAATTTCAGTGTCCTCATTACACATGTGTTGTAAACTCATTTTTATCTATCTATCTCCATCACCCTTTCTCGTCTACATCCCATAATTAATTTTGTCACTATATACTCTTTTTTTTATAAATTCTCTGCTTCCCTCTCTTTATTCTAAAGAAATAGATTTTTTTTTTCTTCAAAGGAAAAACGTTCTTTGCTAAAATGCATTTTACGTCGCACTTAAAGGTGAGAAAGTTGTGCTTATGCGCTTCAATATTTATGGTTCCACAATCATGTTCAGAGTTTTTGCTTCTAATACAATGCCATGCATGTAACACATAAATGTGATTTTATAGTTGATAAATTTCAGTATATAGCGTCATGTTGGCTGGGAACGCTGTTGATCTGTAAAAGATTCATGGAAGCGTCATAATTTTGGTTTGATAGACACAAATTTGATTAAAACCTAATGGAGATAACTATAGCCCAAAATGCATGTACACTGTTGTGAATTATATTAAGAAGATGGCACGCATGCACAGGGATAAGTCAACATCAAGGAAAGATAGTATCTCATAATGATGGAGGCTGGATACAAGTGGATTATCTTAAAGAACTTGTTGCTTCTTTGTCATACTTATAGTGGGAAAATTCGAGCTGTCTCTGTCTATCTGTCTGTCTGTCAGTCGATCTATTATGTCTGTGTCTGTCTGTCGGTCTGTTTTTTTATTGCTCTCTCTCACTCTCTCTCTCTCTGCCTGCCATCTGTCTGTCTCTCTTTCCCCTTCTCACCTTCTATCACTCTATCTGCCCAGATATGTCTGTCCCTTTCTCATTCATCTGTCTTTCTCCTTCACTCTTTCTGTCTGCATGTCTGCCTCTCCCATGTCGTCTGTCGGTGTATTTCTCTCTCTATCTCTCTCTTCCCCTCTCTATATTACCTTTAACATTCCCAGCACTTTTTTTTAGACAACTATCAGAAAAAAGGTGATTTTAGCATTTTCAAGAGTTTTGTCCCATTTCTCCCCGACTGTCCCATTTCACCCCTATTACTGTCCCAGTTCACCTCCATGGTGTCCCACTTCACCCCGTTCAAGTACCTCATTTTTAATGATTATTTGCATAAAATCTAAAAACATAGGGGACTGTGTCAAATACTTTGTTTTGTAGCCTACTATTGATATTATTAATCATGTAAAAATGGAGGGGCTACAATGAATATTTTAGAAGGTACAAAGCAAAGAGTGCCAAATCACGATTCTTGTCCCACTTCACCCCGCTCTCCCCATTTGTAAAGTTGACTTAAAGATTTATGCCCATTTAAAAAATATTGGATGAAATGATGAGCTTTTTATAAATTTTAACCTATATATATTTCGACGATTTTTGGCAAAAATAGATAATTTTTCATAATATTCATACATTTTTTGTTACAAACAAGTTTGTCTGAAGTATTATGAATGATTTGTAAAAAGGAAGTGGCCGATATGACTTTTTACGATTTTTATGTGGACCCAAAGACATTTTCATGTAATATGTTTGTGGATTATGAGTGATAAAAGCGCATTTTCCTTACATACACAAAAAGTGACAGGGGTGAACTGGGACAAGATGTCCCAGTTCACCTTGACAGTAAAAAACAACAACAACAAATGCCTGCAAAATATTAGTGTTGGTATTTATTGCTAAAAATAGTATTGCAAATTATAGGGTCATATAAGACTTATATGCTGTATGTGGGGTGTTCACATTAGCCAAGTGGTATACTTATTAATATTTGACAATGAATGATGAAAAGAAAAAAGAAAAAAAAGATGGTCAAAAAAAGAAGAGTAAATTAAACCTCTAAGCAAAATCGCAGTATAGCTGTAAATGTATTTGTGGAACATTTGATAGTTACGACCTTTCGTAGGATTCAAACTAATTTATAAAAGGTTATTTTTTGAGTTAGAGGTGATGTCCCAGTTCTCCCGCTTCCCAGTTCACCCCGCTCCCCCCATGCTTTTCCCCCCTATGTTTCACTGTTTCATTCCAAAAAGTGATTCCATATCTATCTGTTCTTCTCTTTGTCCCTCTCCCCCTCTCCGCTCTATTTTTATTTATTTATTTGGGTCTATTTGTAAAGTACATGTAGATGAAAACGTTCTTACCCATCCGTTGAGTTAGGAGACCCGACATCGCACATCCAGGATACCTCTCCTCACCATTACTCCCCCGAAGATACCCATACAAGGCGCATTCAAGATCCGATGGTGAGAAATTGAACGTTTCCCGCTGCTCCAGCGGATCGCTGCCTTCTCTCCCGCTCGACTCCGCGGGTAGCTTTCGTGCGAGGGGTGAGGTGAGATTATGCAGTGGATGCACCGGTGATACGGAGATTCTCGACGGGGGCGAGGGGGTTGGGAGTTCGTTATGCGGTCTTGAGTAGGCTCGCCGGCCCGGGAAAGGTGAATGTGTTTTAAGGAAGTCGGGATGGAAGGCGTTAGGCATGCCTCGAGCTGCCGGTGACGATGAGGAGAAGACGCCGGGCATGCTACGGGGGAAAGGGGTGCTCAAACTGACTTGACCCACATGGAACCCTTGGGTAGCGAAAGGGAGGGGAGTTCGGAAAGACATAAGACCCTCGGATGAGTTGGGCGAAGTTCCAGCTGCTAGCATGGGAGGAGGGTGAGGCCACAACGGGAGCGGTAGTCTGCAAAAGAGAAGAATAAAGCAAATGATAATAGTTTTAGATTCATAGAAACTATATTGAACGTCACCGTTTTCGTCTTCATCCACACACTTAAAATAATGTAGCCTACAGTAGTAGAACTAAAGGTTTTTTTTTGTTAAAGGTAATATCCCGTTGAGCAATATTATTGATTGATTGATTGACTGAAATGGTTAATTAAAAACAACAAAACATGCAGCTCGAAGGCTAATACTGTTTGCTTTACAAAACAAATGCACAGATAATAAAATCAATATATCCTATAAAAACTGGATCATGTTAAGACACAATATAAAATGAAAATGTTCTTGAAAAGTTATAAAATTACATATTTTTATGGCAACATCGTTGGGTTATCAATTCAATAACTCATAGTCTATGAAAAAATATAATTGATAACGAAAACTTTGTACACTTTCAAAAGTATATTTGAATATAAAATCGAGAAATTCTGCTGAAAACAAATTTAATTTAGACAGTAAGCATGTACCAGAACCCGGTATTTCATTGATATTGATTATAACTAATCGCTTTTAATAGGAGAAAATACTGAAAACCGGCCAGCTACATAACTGTGGTGCATTTTAATTCAAATGACGAGGGGCTTGCTTCTTCAGTGTTGCCTTATGTCACATTACTATTTTTTCTCCATTTCTAAGCCTAAAAATTAAATTGTAGTTTTATGTGAGTTCTTATTACAGGTATATCACTCTAATATCTCACACATAATCTTTGAAGGCATAATGGAACTTGTTGTTTTATGGCAAAAGATCTTGTTCACAGAGAGATAGAAATATAGAGAAAGAAAGAGAGAGAGAGAGAGAGAGAGAGAGGGAGAGAGCGAGAGAGCGAAGGGGGGACTACTGTATTCACAATGTATATATATATACAACATGTACAAGTCTATAATTTTTTTATTATATACACATGTTAAGTATTGTCTACTCAGAGTCATACGTGCATTATACTTCTCTGTAAAATTATTATTACATATTAATGTATCATTAAGTCTCACCAGACAACAGTAATGATAATAAAGAAAGAAAGAAAGAAAGAAAAAAAAAGTAGAAAAGAATTAAGGATTTATTTATGCCATCCTCGATACCTCTGTACCGGTAATGAAGAATTTCAAAGCAATACCGGTGCCGACACAGAACATTCATACCCAACATCAAAATGAAATTATCTGCAGTTTCTTGAAGAGGAGATAATCTGTATGTATATTTTTATATACACATGTTAAGTATCGTCTGCTAAATGTTAAAAGTGCATACATTCTTAGTAAAATAATGTAATTTGTCAATGCTCTAATAATAGTTAACAACTTGTTTACGCCTTACTCGTCTGTACCATTAATGTTAAATGTCAAAGCAATATCCCGCTGCTGCCGACACATTGTCATTAATAAGCAACAAGCGAAGGTACTGAGACGATCTTACAATCTGTGATCATGGTGATAGGAGGGGATGATGTCTTGAAGGAAGTTAATTTCTTATTTCCGACAAATAGTGTGACACAACATACAAAGAAAAGTAAATAATGCGACAACCTCTATCATTATCTATGCAGAATAGACATGATAGATATGGTTTTAAAAGAAGGAGAAGTAGTAGAAGAAGAAGACGAAGAAGAAGAAGAAGAAGAAGAAGAAGAAGAAGAAGAAGAAGAAGAAGAAGAAGAAGAGGAAGAGGAAGAGGAAGAAGAGGAAGCAGAAGAAGAAGAAGAAAAAAAAGAAGAAGAAGAGGAAGAGGAAGAAGAAGAAGAAGAAGAAGAAGAAGAAGAAGAAGAAGAAGAAAAAGAAGAAAAAGAGGAAGAGGAAGAAGAAGAAGAAGAAGAAGAAGAAGAAGAAGAAGAAGAAGAAGAAAAAAAAAAGAGGAAGAGGAAGAAGAAGAAGAAGAAGAAGAAGGGGACAAAAAACAACAACCACGCGTGATGTTAAATCCTACACAACAGTAACATACGAAAGTGTGGTCTTTATATCCATAGTCGGCTATCCATACTTCACACTTGTTTGCAAAGTATGAAGAGCTAATCAAAGACACTTAATTTGATTGGGTTTTATGATTGGTTTTATTGTGATATTAAGAGGAGATTATACCACCGTGATGCAATCTTCAAATGTTGACCAGAGGCAAGCCTACCGCAACCAGTGGGGATTGTGACGTCATTATTAGCTCATTTCACAAATCCACTGTCAGTTTTCATATTCCTCCATTACTAGATTGATATAAAGATTCGATTTGCGACGAGTCACGCTTTAGTTTGGAAGCGTTCTGTCATTATATCATCATTTTGATTTAAACTGTTATTATTATAGTAGTTATCATTTTATCATAATAACCCAATTTTCATTATCTTAGATATTATCACACGTATCATTAGCATCATTATAAGAAGAAATCATTATTTATATTCTTATTCTTATCATTATTTCACAAATTTGGTTGAAGCTCTTGAAACAGCACTCTCTGTTAGAAATCATATCTAACGGTTTATAGTAAATCTTATGTAAGGAGAAAATAAGAGAAAAGAAAAAAAAAAGGAGAAGAAAAAAAGAGAAGAAATAATAATAAGAAGAAACGGATAGAAAAAAGGAAAGAAAAATAGGCAACTAATAAAACGATAACTTGGGAGAGCAAGTGAAATGGCACCTTAATATATTTCTCCATAAGAAATATTATAACTAAATATATATTATTTCAGAATGTGAACCCACTTAAACACTCTATAATATGGAAACCAGAAAGATGAATTTTGTAATAAAAGCACGAACATGCAAATAGCTCCATAACGTTTGTTTGCAGTCGATCGTGTCAACACAATAAAACAACCATCAAATCAAAATTTGTTTGACTTTTCCCCGACTCTCTTTCTCACTTTTCCGTAATTTTACAAATATTAAAGAAGTATGCAGTCTGAGTTTTAATAATTATGTTGAGTACATCAATAACTCCAATGGGAATATCACAGATGTGCTTCTTTCTTCCTTGTTTGAAAAAAGAAAATAGTAATCGATATATCGTTCATTTTCTTCTTAAGCGTTTTGGTCTCTTGCAGTTAGCTTTGCAGAAATTTAAACACTTCAAAAGACCCCTTTTCGCATTATTGGTCATAATGTCGATATTTTGTATTGGTGCTCTATCGCTGAGGCTTGTATATACCTACATCTACCAAGGTGCGTGTTTTTGTTGCATATTGTATCAAATTCAACCCTCAATTTATATATGATATATGGCTTTTATTGTATGATACGTTTGAAGGCATCAAGACTCAATACCCTCAATATGGCTCCTCCTAGATTTTGATTAATTAAAAGCAATATAGTGAAAACAGATATTTTGGGATTCGACGTGCAGAAAACAAATACAAAAAGAGGTAGGTTTGTCTATAATTCCTATGACTAACACACGAAAGGTCAGACCAACCTCAGGCAATTCGATATTTCATTAAACAAAGAATACAAGAAACCCGTCTCCAAACATCTTTCAACAAAGTTTATGACAAAGAGAAAATTCCACGGTGCGCAGTCATCGATAGTTACAAAAGAGAAAATTGTTCCGACAGATTGCTTTGTTGGCGCGATTGCTTTGAAGTAATAAAGAAAACGATCAGAATTTTCATGACAAAAATCTTGCATCAGAATCAATTCTTTTAGACCTTGAGAAATAATCGTCGTCGGTGCAAAACAGAAACCCCGCTAGTTCTATTATCTCTGTAACACGTTCATTTTCCATGCATTCTAGATAAACTAGTGATGGGGCTCAGTGAGGCGTTTAAATGCCCAAATTGGATGCGGCTTTTAACGGGTTGTATAGCCGTGATAGCTGAGAGTAAATCGACTCCATGACACCGCTTTATTGCCCAATCTATTACAAAATAACACATCCTGCTGATAAACTAATGCGTTCCATTGTCTTATCACACTGGATAATCGATCAGGCGCAATGGATGAGACATTAATATGATTGATTTCTTAAATGTTTCAACTTTTTATCACTTTGCCTCGTCTATCATGACTGTCCATGGAATGATCTTTCATTTCCCATCTCTCTCTTTTTCTCCCTCCCTAACTTTTTTTCTCTCTCTCTCTCACTCTATCACGATTTCTCTTTCTCTTTTGTACTCATCCTCCTTTTAACTTTTTCTTTCCTTTCTAATGTTACCTCCACTGTCGCTATTTTTCTCTCCACTCTCTCAATATCCTTACGTAATATCTCCATTTGCTCTTCTCATTCCACCGTTTTCCATTCTCTTCCATCCTTACTCCTGCCCTCTCAATCTCTTTCCAATTATCTCTTTCTCCTTCCATCTCTCTCCTCCGGTCTCCTCTTGTCCCTTAATTTTCCCTTCTTCGCTTTCATCCTCTATTATTCACTATTTATATACGCTTAGCATGAATAATCTATTCTACTGCTTTATTTTATATATAAAGGAAGAAATTGATACATAATTAATGATATATTCTATTTTGAAAGCAAAATTCTAATCACTTATCAATATGAGGTACCATTAATTCCCGCGATTGAGATATCATTTATGCATGCAGCAAATCGTTTTGCCCTACAGATTCATATGAAATGCACGGTGCATTGATGTATAGATCTCAATCTCGACAAAGCCAACATAATGAACATGACGAATGGTACATGAAAAGTGGTTAAAGAGGAAACAAGTTAGCTTCTTTGTATTTTCTTACAGAAGATACTAAAATGCTCTTCCTCAGCAACGAAAATGGATTTTTAACTTCTTATATACTAAGCCGCTATATACATGATATAAGGACAGCTTGGAGACCATGAATGTATTAGAATGTCTAAAATAAGTGCAAATTGTACTTCAAAATAACTTCTGATGGGGAAATTTTGCAAATTTGATAAAGCACATTTAATAATTAATAGAAAATTTTGAAAGTTTGAAGAAATCTATTCACTTTATTTTGTGTCTTGAAATAGGATAGCTATAAAAAGCCTCATATCTATATCTAAAATGAAGCAATTCCAATTAAGATTTTAATTATTTATAATTATAACATCATGGTTCTTTGAGAAGTAGGAAAAGTGGAATGGGCACTAAATCCTTCTCTCCTCCTCCCCCCCCCTCTCTGCTACTTTCTGTTCCTCTCTGTCGTCTCTCTGTGTGTCTCTCTCCTCCCCCCCCCTCTGCTACTTTCTGTTCCTGTCTGTCGTCTCTCTGTGTGTCTCTCTCCTCCCCCCCCCCTCTCTGCTACTTTCTGTTACTGTCTGTCGTCTCTCTGTGTGTCTCTCTCCTCCCCCCCCTCTCTGCTACTTTCTGTTCCTGTCTGTCGTCTCTCTGTGTGTCTCTCTCCTCCCCCCCCCCTCTCTGCTACTTTCTGTTCCTGTCTGTCGTCTCTCTGTGTGTCTCTCTCCTCCCCCCCCCCTCTCTGCTACTTTCTGTTCCTGTCTGTCGTCTCTCTGTGTGTCTCTCTCCTTCTCCCCCCTCTCTCTCCTCATCTTTCTTGAGTCCACATCCATTCCATCTACCTAGAGGCGTATGACCCCTCTCTGCTCCAAGGAGACCCCACATCTCCTCCAGGTCGTAACACTAATCCACTTAACGCCTTCTCATCGCTATCTTCCCTTAATACCATTGCATCATATTAAAACGATTGATTCAACATTGCCGCCTCTACGCGCCAAACTGCAAATATAAATGTATTATGAAGCACTCATTCGAAAAATATTGCCAGTGTCATCCCAGCGATTGGTCGCAAGAGGCGCACCCGTTGAGCTGCCCGAGGGTTTACGCTCACACTGCCGATGAAACTCAGCTAGTACCCTGTGTCCCCTGAGATGTCATGTAATCATATTAAACGATGTTTTTTGCTCCCTTACATCGATTTATGATTAGCGAGATTATATCACTTTCAAATAATTTTCATGCCGAGTGAAAAGGGAAGAGAGCTCAAATGTCGTAATTGAGGAGATAACGTCGTCTTCCCAACTTTCCTCACTCCCTCTTAAAGTAGGAATCAATTTTTTTGCAAAGTTCGCTACGAATTCCTCGACAGTCCTCCCGGGGTAGATGTCCACGATTGTAAAAATTCAACAAAGAGATAAACAGTTTTGAAAAGAAAAACGTAGATAATTTTGGATTCAGCATTTTCAACACTGAGAGAAATATAAAACATATTGGAAACGCCTTTAAACAATAATGTATATATTGTTAAAAAAAATCTCGAACCGAATTATTTTTGTCTTTTCGATATCAAATCTCTATATAAGTATTTAATAACATAACACGTTACTGCTTCAAATATCATTAAAGATTTGACCAATGACATTTTACATTGCAAACTCCCATATTCAATTTCTCGGATTTATTTGAGTAATTTTGTTTATGATTAGCAATTAAGATACCCACAATTCTTAATGAGAAATGATAAGCGAATCGCCAAATAGAATAATACCCCCTTTCTCTATCCTAAAACATTTAACATGCCTAAGTAGCTTAAAATGAGTTTTCTTTGACTTTAAACCTGTTTATAAAATATCATTCAGTCACTTAAAAGTGTCACCCACTTGAAGCATGGTTGTGTATTCATTGAGCTTGATGTAAGTACAAGTATTTTTACATTTAACCCTTTCATGACAGGAATTACTTAAAGGCTAAATTGATCACATTTCGTTCTTCAAATTGGCAACAATAATATTTTTCTTTTAGTGCTACATGGTTCTAACAAAATGCAATGTCTTTGAAAACAATATACATCATTAGAAACTTAGTCGAAAAGTTGAAAAAAATTGCCAATTTTGATAAAAAATAGTGATTTTGAACTTCTCAATGTGTTGCTAATTTAAGGATTATGAAGCTTATTCTCCTTTTTGAAATTCCTGGCATCAAACGCAATATGGTCATGCAACAAAAATGGACACAATGTGTGTAGAAATTTTTGCCTTTTCTACTCCTGCATCTGGTACATTTTTTAGAGCTCTGAATCAAAAGTTATTGAGCCAAATGTGGTCAATTGTCTTGAAAAGGTTAACACAGCGACAAATTAAAATGAATGACATATATTACAATCATCTGCAAATAACGAGAAGTCGAAAGAGTCAGTTGCCCGTGGCAAAGTATAAATATGAAAAATGCACTCTAATAACAAAGTGGACCTACTATAGAACCTTGAAGTACATCATAATATTTATAGAATTACAGAAAAGATAAAGTTACTAATTAATCTTTCTTCAAAATCTTGATTTTCTACTTCCTTTTTGGATATCATAGCTAACATTTAAAAAGAAAGACTGTTTATCAAATATTCATGACATGGTTTGTTCCAGATTACATAAACAGTATGAAGTAAATTCTATAAAAAACAATCAAAAAGCATTGCTTGATACTTTATTGGCGGCTCTTGTGATATGCGATTCAACTTCAGGAATTACTTGACTTTCATCATTTCTTATCTCATTGTCGCCGGAATGTTCCATTTAAATTTGGAATTGGAAGAAAAAAACCGTGCGAATTAGATTTGTGGAAAATATCAGATGAATTATGCACAAGCATCATAAAGATTGAATTGCATACAAATAGGATTGATTCAAAACCTCAATCCGAGGTCTCTTTCTCCAGCTCAGTCTCCCCCCTCTCTCTTTTTTTTTTCTCTCTCTCTCTCTTATACATACATACATACTTCTTTTTTTCCAATGATCTTTATTTTGATTCCACTCAATAATTATACATAAATCATAATTCAACATTTCAATGAAAGTAAATGCATATGACAACTAAAACACATTATCTTGTAACATTTTCTATAAATGAATAACTGAAATTCGAATACACACACACACACACACACACACACACACACACATATATATATATATACACATATTATAATTCTCTTTCCAAAAAACTAGGAGAGGCTAAATCACGTGTCAAATGGTCCTTTTTTAATAATGGGTAAATGCATCTTCCAATGTTTTTAATACTAAGAAAGTAAAATCCCCTGACCTGTGTTAAAAATGGTTCCTTTTCTGCAAATCATACTTACTGTTTTTACATCAGTCTCCTATCAAAACCACTATCTGTCTATCTCCAACCTTCTCTCCCCTTCTCTCTTCCTCTGTCTCTTCTTCTTCTTCTATTATCTCAATCTACAGTAGATGTGGAATTCCTTCTTTATATAGATAATGTTTTGCGAGCTGACACTTAACCTCATCATTCTGTGCTCAAACTTCATTGGTTTAAAGAGAAAAGTTGATCTGTGGGTAAATCACGTTATTCAATAACAGAGTGTTTTCACATTTTTCTGAATTGATATTTCTAAGACTTTATGACAAGCCCTCTTTGCCCCCGAAAAAAAGTTATCAATAACTTTTTAGGTATGATTTTAGACGAGTCGTAGGGGAAATTGCCCTCTAATACTGCTCCTGAGATTGAGATGGTACAAGAGCGCGGGTTTAAATGATTCGGGCATAGGAAGAAAATAAATAAAGTGGCTTGTATTTATAAAGGTGGACAAAGTTTAAGGCTGCTTCAACTCCGTCAAAGCAGATCACCGCCAAGTGTCAAGCTCTTTATTCTGTGCAAATCACTCTAATTCGGTAACAAACTGAATATACGAAATGAACCAAGTCATAAAATGAAAATGAGAAGTCGATTTCATCTTGACATGAAACTCTGTAGACTAAATCTATCTACTTAAACCTGGACCAAAGTTAGTACACCTTTATATGAATACCGGCCAATGAGATTGTAAGGTTGGCAGCTGAGCTAAGTTGGAGGTGACTATTCGTAAGATACGGACGGGTTCAGGAGCTGGAAGGTGTAAGGCAATGGAGGTGATGGATCAGAGGTGAAACTCGATTGGGCGCGTAAAAGACGAGGGTGGAGAGTGGTAACGGGACACCCTGACCGCCTTGCGGGTGCGGAAGGGTGGGGGATAATGAAGGAGATGATGATGATGATGCGATGGACATTATGGCCTATCCAAATAGTACGAAGAACCTTAGAGTATCACCGTAATCATGATCATCCTATTTTTTCAAAAAACTTTTTCATCTAAAGCTTGTTAAAGCACATAATTGCAATTAAATTGATGGTTACTAACCATTGTTCCAAGAAATATATAGTGATGATTATCGGTCAGACGACCGTAGGGGGAAAACACTTCTTCCAAATGGGTCAAAAGGCATAGAACGGAAATAAGTGCATTGATAACAAACGCGTGTCGTAACATACATTTGACATGGGATAAGTAATCTAATACATCCAATCTTTCGAAAGTGTTGTTTCTCGCATAGCTGCCTGGTGATCCACCCTCATTTGATACAGTTGGACATTTGCATCAATTATCACTTTATTCCTCATCAGGGCCACAAAATAAGTCAAAGCCCGATTCCACCGTAAAGGGAGAGGGAAGATGAATAGTCAGAGATACAGGTAAAAAGAAAGAGAGAGAGAGAGAGAGAAAATAAAAAAGAGAACACGGAAGATGAACACATTTTTTTCCATATTTCCCCCTTTTTTCCAGTCTGATTAGTGAAGATGGAAAGACAGATAGAGAGAGAGAGAGAGAGAGAGAGAGAGAGGGGAAGCGCGGGTCGGAGAGCTAGTGCTCGGGCGTGGATCGTCGGAGCGCATCCCGTTTACCCGCTAACCATGCACTTGGCCGATCAAGCGGGAAGGCGAGATTAATTGGGGGTTTAAAGCCACTTAAATACATGTAAATGATGAGAACCAGCAAGGAGATGACGTTTATCCGCTCACTGGAGAGCGACTGGGGCAAGCTAATCACATTAGCAGGGAGCAATGATAGCGAGGAGGAGGATGATTTTATTGGTGGCTGTCTTGTCTTGTGATGGAGAGAGGGAGAGAGAGAGAGAGAGAGAGGTTAACAGAGAAGGGACAGAGAGGCAGCGCAAATATATATATAGAGAGAGAGAGAGAGAAAAGGAGACGGACATGCAGATAGAAAAATGGAGAAAAGGAGAACAGGGGTAGGGAAGAGAGAGAAAGAGAGAGAGAGAGAGAGAGAGAGAGAGGGGGGGGGGGTTAAGAGACTAATGAAGAGTTTTGAGGGAAATATCAATTTGAGGATGAGATTCAACTGATTTTTTGTGAGGACAGGAACGAGAGAGAGAGAGAGAGAGAGAGAGATAGAGAGAGAGAGAGAGAGAGAGATAGAGAGAGAGAGAGAGAGAGAGAGAGAGAGAGAGAGAGGGAGATACAGAGAGAGGGAGATAGAGGGGGAGTCAGGGATAGGGGGTAGGAGAGACATAGTACGAGGATTGTATAAGTCCCATCAAAGGTTACATTCGTTTCTCATGAGGTGTCGAGGTAGTTTGATAACATACTCTATACTTTGGCACTTATGTTAAGAAAGCATTTTTTCTTGAGGGGCTAAGCAACAACAGGACTTATGCTTCATCCACCTGTTACTCTCTGATAAAGTGTCATACAATACTTACATTTCAGGACCTTTTGCCTTTAGACAAAAAATTCCTTCATTTTTATTGTGCAAAAGTTATATATACAAGTCTCATTTGTCTAATTAACCATGTTAACTTTACAGGATGTTTGCCTTGATTTAGACAAAAGATTATTTCATTTTTTTTCGTGCAAAAGTTATACAAGTCTTATTTGTCAGTTTATTTCTGATCGGTTTTATTTAATCTGTTGCGTTTAGGGTCACAATCATTTGTCTACATTTACCCTTTAAACATCGAAACGATTAGCCTTGAGATCTTATACAAGTCTCATTTCTCTCATTATTTCTGGTAGGTTTTATTTATTAGATCTATTTGGTTCAGGAATACATTCATTTATCTACTGTCGCCCTCTAAACATCGAAACAATGAGCCTTACCATCTAATCAATCAGGTATCTTTGAAAGGTTTCCATCGCTAAACCACCTCGTGACTGATTGACTGACTGACTCATCCCATTCCAATCCCTGTGAGAATGGCAATGGGGCAAAACAATGATCGAAGCACCTCATAAACGATGTCAGATGACTTCAAAAAACAGAATCACCCTAACCTTTTAGATGATTGGAAATTAGGGTGGAGGTAAACTGGGACAGCTTTATGATTAGGTTTCGGCTCATCACTTGTTCATCCCCATCGCGGCTTTACTTTTTTCTTGAATTTTAATAAAAATATTAACACTCTCTATGATATAGTACAAACCCAACTTGTCAAAATGTGGATATCCCTCTTGTGAATTCGCTTATGCCATGCATTCCCAGTACAGTTTAATTTAACTTTAAATTAGAGGATATTCATGTAACGAATTGGTTGAAAATAAAAACATATACTAGTCTAGATTGAATTCTATGTACGACATATTAAATACATAAATATGAACTAGGTGTTTTAGCACGAATGAGATACCACCCCCCCCAAAAAGGAAAAAGGTTTGGTTAATGAATGAAGATGGAAATATTACCACCAGATTTCGACAGATTTGGCTAAAATTCAAATAGATATGAACAAAATGTAAAAGCATGTATGAGATACCTCCAGAGAAAAAGGGAAATAAGTTTTGCCTTTTGGTTAATGAATGAAGATAGAAAATTACCAGATTTCGACACGTCCAACACACATCTATTCCGCCAACTGATCGCCCAATGTAAAGGAGTTGAAAAAAAAAATGTCTGTCCAACATTCGTGTTTTTGGATGTCCTCATATACAGCAAAAGCAAAATCATCACAGCCTCCCTGTCCCCATGTCTGTCCAACACTCGTATTTTGAGACGTCCTCTTACAGCAATTTTAGCAAATTCATCACATCCTCCCATCCCCATGTCTGTCCAACACTCGTATTTTGAGATGTCCTCTTACAGCAATTTTAGCAAATTCATCACATCCTCCCATCCCCTTCCACCCCTTCCCCTCCCCTCCCCTCCCCCTCCCCCTCCCATGTCTCTTAATCCTTTGACTACTGAATTCTTTACTTCCCATATGCTTAGTACAGGGACTACCCGGTTTCCGTAGGCAATGGGTTAATTTCGACTCCGTTGTATGAGATAGGTACTTAACCTTAATGAAAAGAAGCGACCGTTCAGAAATATTAATCCCTTGTGTCTAACAGCACCCAAGCGTACCCATGCAAGGAACCGACTCGTTCCCTCTACGATAATGCAATCTCAATTTTAATGTGATTACTCCATTTTGATAGCTTTCTCGTTGATGTATTGAACTGGTTCCTAAATCGACTGTGTTCTCCTCCATTACCTTATAGCTATATGCGACTTAATGAGCTTAGTTTTGAAATAATAGATAGGAAGCCTGAGTAATTACATAGGAAAATAAATGTACTGTAGTAACGGCACAAGAAAAATGACATGATGAATTCGAAATACATCCTGCATAATGGAAGAAATTAATAATGTGATAGAATCTAAACGGGGGATATTAGAAAGAGACTTGTGATATTAGTAAGCAATGTATGCACTTTACCGTTGATGGTGAATGCATTTTAATGATTCTTTGAACAGAAATTAGTGATTTTCTCAGTGCTATTTCTAAAATATCTGTGAACATAAAGTTAAACTGAAACTTCAAAACCTGCTTTTTTGTATTGGAGAGGCAAGCGCTTGCCAGTAATTTATCATTTTAGTAAACACAATTCAAAGTAAGTTTTTCATGTTTTTATTCGAAGCTAAGAAACGCTGAATGTCTTTATACATGTTATACAATTACATTAATGATAATAGGCAATGCAGGGTTTGACAAGCGTAAATAAGTGAATGATTTAAGCATGTTCAGTGTATAATCCCGTTCATTTTCACTTCATTCTTATAGGCCTAAAACTTCTCAAAATTCAAACAAAAGAAATCCATTCCAGAAGTATTATGGGATATGGAAAATAATAAAAATAGAGAGTGATTTGGATCCTGGTCCGATTTCTGATTCTTTTCACCTTTCCATTAGCAATCTTTTGATATAGACAATTTGATTTGAGGCTTGGGGATATACTTTTACAGCCTACAAGTTCCATGAAGTCGCTATATACCTATATGGGCTATCTCTGCTTACCGAAGAGGTATTGTAGTCTAGTGGAAAACTAAGTCTCCGGACTGTGAATCCGAAGGTACGGGGTTCAAGTCCCTGCCACAGCACTAACGTCCTTTGGCAAGACATTAAGCAGCCACACTCGACCCAGGTAGGTGATATAATTATATGGATATAGCTAGTAGGATTATTCCTTGAAATGCACTATGCGCTGATATAACGTTTGCCGGAGATAAAGCCACACTAATAATTTCCCAAACTCTTTGGAAGCGCATATATAGAGACGTCACATATGTCATAAAGTGCTATGCTCAATACAGGAACGGAATGATATTATTTTGTTTATTATTCATAATTTCACCACTGCCTCACAAAAGTCATTTATTTGATAAATGCCTTTTAAAAGGGAGTAATAACACACATCTGCTTGTTGCAATATTGTTCCTTAAATGTTCACCTTTTCTTCAAATATCCTGTTCTCTTCTGAATCATAATCTGAATCACGAACATGAACAAAGCACCTATTGGTATCATCAAGAATAAACCAGACAAAATTCTTTTTTAAAGAGCACAATTGTGTTCTTTAGAATACTTTTTCAGAATAGATCTAGTGAATTCTGCCACGTTCTGCCCGACTTCAAACTTCAAACCCTTGTATGATCATGCTACGCACGTTTGAGTTTTATCTTATAAAGGAATTTGTATTCTACGTGACTACTGGTTTGTGAATCCCAGTTTCTTCGTTCAGGAAACAATTTATCAAATCAATCTTAGCAATGAATTAGACAAACCAATACAAATTAGACGAACCAACAAATCATTTTCCCAAGCACAGATGTTGACGGGGCAATGTGACTGGAGTATACTTGCTTTCTTCAAGTGTAGTGAGAATGTAAGTGAGAGGGAGAGAGAGAGAGAGAGAGAGAGAGAAAGTGTAGTACAAATGTAGTGAGAAATGGAGAAAGAGAGAGAGAGAGGGAGAGAGAGAGAGGGGGGGGGGATCTGCATATGGTGTTATTACTATCTGTAAACGGCTAAATAGACGTATTGGTAATCAAGTCAGACTACTAAAAAAAGAAGAAAAAACAAAAGTCGGGAAAAGGAAGAGGCAGAAAGAAAGAGAAAAGGGTAGATGCATGGGCAAATGATTTCACGAATAAAAAATAGCAATTATACAGAGAATAAGGCAAAATGGTGAGTTATGTCTTTGTGTTTAATAATTATGATAACGACGGTTAAAAAAATCCTTACATTGAGGATGTTCACTCATAATGTATATAGATGGGTATGAAGATGTCTGTGTTATCGTAAACAGACATTTTGGCAAAGGAAGAGAGATGCAGATATTATGCCTCTGAGAATCGTGAACCCACCTCCTCGAGACTCTCTCTTTTTTTTCTAATTCTCAGAAGTGCTAGTGCTCCTACTTCATTTTTTGGTAATGATAATGATAGCTTTAAGTTCCTTGAATGAAGTGGAATTCATTAATCACCGATGTGTTATTTTCTTAGTAAGAATTGGATGCATTATTCAACAGGTTATTAAAACCAAGAGGTTTGACATGCTAGATGAGATATTAGCCAAAATATTTAGAACAGACTTCAAACGACACAGCAGTGGCATATGTTGATTTTTAGAACAGATTGCACAAAAAACAACAACATAATAGAGCTATTGTGGGCCAATTTATTCCATTGCTTCACCCTCTTTGTAGCACAGACTTATAAATAATCATGATGGTCTAATTGCCTGAGGGGAATTAAATTGTAAAAAAAAAAAAAAAATCTTCCTCCGTTTATCTCTCTTTTGTGCCCTGTTATTCTACTTTTCTCTTCTCTCTATTTCCTGCCATTCCCCTCTCTTCTATCAGTCATTGTTGGTTCGACTCTACATTTCTCTTCACCTCTGTATCTGTTTGTATTCATTTTTCATAATTTAATCGCAACAATGTTCAATCTATGTTTAAAATTTATCTTTTCAGCCCTCCACTGAGATGCATTATGAAGTTGTGTAGTATGAAATCTTGAAGTGAAAATCTAACACATACACACAACCACACACACACACACACCCACACACACACACACACACACACGCACACACACACACAAAATATATAAATTGACCGTTTTTTTTTAGGCTCACAATATTTGATATAAATCTTGAATGAGTGAAAAAGGGGGGTATATAACAATTATCCCCTCCTCTCGTTTCCTGACATTGAGCTTGAGTGCGTGTTTTATTTTCAAATCATATTAATGAAGTACACAGTTTTCTTTTAGAGTCATTCAGTTCTCCTCGTGCAGCAAATATATTCAAATGAAGTTTACAGTTTGTGTTGAATAAAAATCATTGTCTATAGAAATGAAGAAAAAAGAAAAGAAAAGAAATAAAAAAAATTAAACTTCAAATATTCAGACCATTACAAGTTATTGATTAAAATTCTGATTAAAAACTTTATCCATTGCATAATGGTCATTGAAAACAAATGTCATATCACCATAAAGATTACTTACAATCCAATAGAGAGAAGAAAAAGAAACAACAGCCGATATACTAACATTTATCTTGGAAATACAACATTTTCTCAAAATCATTATCCTTCTGAACAGAATGTTTACTTTTCTAGATTGGGTTTTAAATATGAAGAAAAGTACTATATGTAAGTCTAAATTATTTATATATTCATCTCAACTTTTTAGAAACACAATGTTTCCAACAACATTTTGCCCATTTATATATTTTTGTATGATACACGTATTGCTGTGAAACCAAACCCAGCACACTGCAGCCTACTGCAAGATATTTATCAAATGTTACAAAAATGAAATGACATTAGGCATGTTAGGTAAAATTGAAGGAATGATATTAAAGGTCATGTGGAGAAAGGCTTCCCCTTTTCTTTGAATAAGTTTTCATTTGAATAAAATAAAGAAGTAAGGCTCATAAAGTAATAAAAGGGGTTATGTAAAACAAATATTACCCCCAAATTGTTGTTTTCCTGTTTTGTTTTTTGTTTTTTCTGGGAGAGGGGGTGGTCGCATCGGGTGATAAATGATAGATTATTGATATCATCCTGATTATCTGACTGGTACGTTAATTGTGTCTATTCATTTAAATGAATCTTCACGGTTCCTACAGACTGTAGAAGACTGTATGTTTCCCCGAAATCACTTTCGATTGTTTTAGAAACTGCACTTTGCTTTAAATATGTTTATTCGATTTTTGAAAAGGAATTCCCTCTGAATTTGATTAGCTTCTCTGCCACTCCTTTAAATTAATTTTATTTCCAGTACAGGCAATGAGGTATGAAGTGTCAAGTAAGTAAAATGGATTAATCACGTATGCAAAAATATAAGATATATCTTTTCATTGCATCCTGGTTGCCAGCATGCGTATCGTGGTGTTCTTTTCTCGGTCAACTACGGGGGTCGAGACTCATGTATCAGTGTTAGACATGGGCCAGGCAAACTTATTTAAAAAGTCAAAACGTTGATCGTGGTCAAATTTGATTTGGAGAAAATGTCTTAAAGTGATTTCATGGCTTCACATACTTGCATTAAACACTACAGATCACTGAAATATATTAGAATAAGAAGTTTTCCTGTTCCTACAAACGAGTTTAGGTTTGGCATAAATTTCTCAACCGATTCACTTTGAATGTCATTAATGCTGTAGCTGTATTTGTATGAGACTCATGTTGTGTCAGTTTGGTCACTTCTTGATTATATCACAAATTTATGAAGTGTGAGGATTTCGGAACAGATCTGGGGATAAGTTTAAAGAGTGGGTTTTTTGGTTACAATATGGACTCTTCCTGTTCGAAACTGTAATATTACAACGGCGAAAATAATTAAGGTCTTGACAATTAGTTGCTGAAATAAAATAGTATCACTATCAGTCATTCTAAAGACATATCATTCTAACAATCACTGTTTTAATTTATCGCAATTATTATTTTTTTTTAAATCAGTAAAATTTTTATCGTTGGATCAAATAAACACAATATACTTTTGCGAATTGATGTAGAAATTCTGGTCTATATAACCAAACTGCAGCTGAAGTTAAAATCGGAGTTCATTCCAACTTCTGGCATTGTTTTAAAGAATTTAAAGACAAAACGAATGGATAAGATTTTTTCGTGTATTTATAGGCGTCGAAACATTTATACTTTTAGATTACAAGCGCTTATTTGTTCATTAATTCGCGGGCTTAAAAATATATATTATCTTGCGCATCATGTGCTATAACCTAAATTACTTGGTCACCAAATCAAATGGTTTTCAAACTATATACAGAGCTCCGTGTATTATATTTGTCGCAATGCCAGGCATCCTCAGCCTAGCCTGAAGCCGGGGTAATAGTTTGATTGCAGGGCCTTCACGGAGAACAGTATGAGGCTACCCTGGGTAAACGAGACATATTATTATTATTTTTATTATTATTATTATTAAAAATTGTGATGTAAAATTGTTTGAAACTGTTACAGTATGGGGAGCAAGTGCCTATAATTATTTTGCCTCCTTACATATGCCCTATGTGTCAGTTTGTGGATTCATGGTGATGAAAGTAAGAAAGTGTTAAGTGTATGAAGACTCACCTCGGCATCGGTAATATGGCCATTACAAACGTCTGTATGAGATGTTGACTTCTGTCCACTCAGGTGATGAGGAAATCCGATCTCAAAGATTCTTCCGAAAAGTGTTCCTCTCAGTTTCTAACAAAGTTATTTTCACCTCTCCAAACAGGTAATTTTAGAGAAAGTGTTCTGTAGTGAAGGTTTCCGAAGGAAATGGTAATTTCATTTCAAAGAGGCCCACAAGTCTCAAAGAGTCACTTTCGCACGGAATAAATCTGAGCTCATATATTCAGTTTAAAATCAACTATGAAATTAATTGAATATTGTTGAGGTGTACCTACTACTGGGAGCTGACATAATGCGACGGCCATCCAGAGAATCAATTCGCTCCAAATCTGGGTCCCTTTCTAACAACTCGCTGTGAAACCTACTGAACGGTGTGATTAAAGTGCGGTGGGGGTAACAATAGAACCACACGCCGTTTCTTACGTGTCGGGCTATTATATTAGACCAACAGACCAGATTCGTAACAGCAAAAGAGGGAGAGGGGAAAAAAGTCAGATTCGCAATGCACTCCGCCCCTTGATATTGAATAGCTCTATGTATTAACGCACTTGGACAATATTAAAAGGGTCAGCGCAAATCACATTCGTTAACAGGTATCTCATCCCTTATTGGCTCGCTCTCTTACTCCCAGACAATCTGTTGCATTGTGCGCATGCGTCATTCATCTCTCCCGTTTTCCATTCCCATAGGATGGAGATGATACTGTGCTAGATAGGTTTTCATTCAAGTTATATTGTATAAAAAAAAAAGAAATATTATAACGATAACAATATAGTCTGTATACATAACTCTTCTGGAAGATAATGGAGAGGGAGAGAGAGAGAGAGAGAGAGAGAGAGAGAGAGAGAGTGGAGAGAACAAATATAATCAATTGAATGAGAAAAAGAGCGAATGATGTAGACTACACTATTAAAAAGCAGGGGAAAAAGGAGAGGTGAAAAGGAAAATCATGAATATAAAATTCATTTTCTCATTCCTGATCAAAAAATGAATTATGTTCTCGTCTTGCTATAGGCATGTCACCCCCCCCCCCCAGAAATGAATGTGCTTTGAAAATATTTTTTTCTAGACTGACGATATTGTCCTCTGGTAATGCTTTTGGCTGTGGTGATAAAGGTTGGATTGGGATTTTAATTTCACAAATTGAAATTTGTGAGCAGTTTTGGGGAATTGTTCGAAAGTGACCCAAAGTGAATGTACGTCTAGTTGCAGTCTTCTGTTCACTGCCAGAGAGAGGGCATTATAATGTGCACAAGCTGTAATTAGAGAGAGAGAGAGAGAGAGAGAGGCAGACAGAGAGAGAGAGAGAGAGAGAGAGAGAGAGGTAACAATGAAATAAAAAAAATCTATATTACTTTGATTCTAGATTCTAATTTTCTTTCAACCTAAAATAGCCCAACTTCGGTTCACTGAGATTTTAAGTTTTTAGAAAAAAAAAAAAAAAAAAAATGCTACCATATATTTCCCCTTAGACTATACAATTGTTAAATTCAGCTTTCTAACATCAGTATTTTACTATTAAAATCACCGTTATCGTCATCATCACCATCATCGTCGTCATCAACATCATGATAATCACCCCCACAATTACCAACATCATCATCTTCGTCATCATCATCATCATCGTCTTCATCATCATCTTCATCATTATACTGATAACACTACATAGCAGTCGATTGTTCAAAGTTTTGTCAAAACGCTTCAACCCATCACACAGCTGTATAGTGTAAACAAACCCACATACCCTTTCTAAATCCTCATCCAGATGACAAGGAGAAGAACAAGTTTATCAATCTAAACAATTTTCCTAGAAATTGATTTTCTAAGCAAGAGGGAGATTGGATGCTTTATTCAATTTCCAAAAATACAATATTAATAGAATTTGAATCGGTACGCTAGCGTTAATAAATCATTGTTCTTTCTCTCGCCGATTAACTTCTTCCGCGATAAAGGGGTACTACAATGGATATTAAAGTGCTAGAAAATTAAACGTTCGACACAGCTGAGCAGCGGGTATTCCGCCGACTGACTTGTAAGCATGTGTCGGGCTAAGCGCCGCGGTGATGTGACTGAGCATCCATTAAAATGCTGCTTGTACCACAAATGGCGCCTCGCTGGGAATCATTTGTCCCCGTGTGCTCGCCAGCGTGCATGTTGACTGGTGCCCACTATTATGAGAGAAAGCGCCGTTTCTGCACGCCGCAAGATTGCATGTAGTGCTGCTCCGTGATTGTGGAACGCGACTCGAATAATACTCAGGGAAAAACCCACATTGCACAAGGACACGTACATGATAGCGGCTCGATCTACAGGTGACGCCCGGGCAGTTGCGGCTGAGAGGCATAGCGACAGCCGCTGGATGGATGTACCATTATTATGCGCAGCAGCTAACAATCAATACTGAACACAAATTCAGTTGTTTACATGCGGATTTAATTTATGAAGAACGATTCTCTCATCTAGTTTTCTTGATTAGCTTTTTTTTTCAATCTAGTGTCCTCATTAAGGACCACTTTCTTGTAAACTCGAACAAAAAGGCATACTTAATTGAAGAAAGATATCTACGCTGTTTGTTTCAGACCTTCTTTTTACGAAAAATGAAAAGGAAATTATAAAGTCAGAAAGTTACATATTAGTTGAATGAGTTCATAAGTTGATGATGTTTGCCTTCATTATACTGAGAGACGATAAAGATGATAAATCCAGAGCAATGCCGGGGGGGGGGGGGTATAAATGTCATGACTGGGTGAGGGATGATATTTGTGTGAACTAAAGAAAACTTAATTTATGTATTTAGAAAAGAAATTACAGAATGTGAAGTGTTACACAACTATTAAGAGGATGAAACGTTGAAGAAAGCATTGATGCACATAAACTTGGAACAGAGTAGATATAGAGAGGGTGAGAAAGGATGTGCGCGTGTGCATGGGTGTGTGCGTGTGTGTATGTGTGTGTGTGAAAGAATGATAGACTGAGTACGTGAAAATATCAGAGAAGAAGGGGAGGGCAAGTGAGGGAGTGATGGAAAAAAGGGAAAACATAGGGAGAGATAGAGAGATAAATGGAGAGAGAGAGTGTGAGAGAGAGAGAAGGAGAGAGGAGGAGAGGGGGAGAGTTGGGTAGAAGGGGATGAGTGGAAAGAGATGGGAGATGGGAAGATAGGGATAAAGAAGAGAGAAAGGGGGAGAGAGAGATGCATGTGCTAATGAAAGCATTCTCAAAGGTGTTTGCAGAGTAAACATTACAAGGGTTTGATTGAATAGCCCCTGAATTCGAATCATATTTTCCATGTCAACGTATGAAAGAGGTGTTAGTATTTATTTAGCCTACTCAGGATGACCAACAGCTCCCTTTTCGAGCATGAATAGAAAACATATTATTAGGAGGGAAAAACAAACCACAAATTTATAGAAATCGACTGTCTTGTTAACATTACAGACTACATAACTCTGCCGACATCATGCCTGTGCTCCATTCAAAGGATGATATTAATTAAATCATCCTATATTTTTTGTAGTTTGTTGGTTTTAATGCTGCATGGCTCACCAAGCCAAATTAAAATGAACACATCTTCTGCGAGTGAATTATGAATCGTTAGATTTTATCGAAAAGCGCTGTGTGTTTTAAAAAAAAAATTTCTCCGCTTTTCACCATGTCATAAATTTTTCATTATTTTTTTGAACGCTCGAGATACCCCTTTTTATCACTGTATTTGTTACATTCGGTAAATGTGTTATCATTTGCCTTTACAGATTTTGTTAAATTCATGTAAAACGTGTTTTGCCTAGTTTCATTTCACATGTGTGGGCACTTAATTCTTTGCATGCAGTTGGCCTGCATGTGGGAACCCCAAAACTATTTTAAGCTTTAAACATGTTAAAATTCTTTCCATTATTTATAAACATATTGGTACGTTAACCAACCCTATTATATAGTCAAGGATTGTAATTCCGAACAGATTGTATTACCGAACGTGTACCGTTAAGCGCCTAAAATGGGTTTTCATACGCGTGGGATTACGCGTATGAAAACCACACTATTGAAACAAAGGTTGTCTTTTTCCCATAGGTTTCACACGTTCGGAAATACAGTACCTTTTTCAAGGGACCAAAACGCCGCGTCGTTGGGAAGGGGTTCACTCGGAAGGGAATATCGTATTAAATCTACGTTGTCTTTTTAAGATTCCATCAACTTCTTTTTCTGAAGGACTTTGAGCATTCATTATGTAATTTTGACAGATATTCGTTTGATATTTTATTTGCTATCGTTGATTTTCTGAAAAGTGTTCGGACACTGGATCGACCACCATATACACGGCATACTATTTTACAAGAAAGAAGTATATCATTTTTTAAGGGTGATATGGAAGATTATAAACTTAGAAGATAATCTGAGAAAGTACTGAAATGCTAGTTATCAAATGTTTCATTTGACTAACTTCTTGATAAATAAACGCTCTGGTTTAGAAAGAGTTAACGTTATCATTCATGGAACATATTTGATCTTCGAGCAAGCAGAGCGACCGAAAAAAGTTTCCAGAAAAAAAAACAACTCATATTGAGTGCATTTTTCTCTACACTATACTTTATACAATTTTCAAACATGCAATTTAGAAATACATTAAATGTAGAATGCAGTTTGTTGGAGTAAAATCGTCATAGGCTTAGAGAATGTATTGTTATTCTTGCACGTATCGACAGATACTTGAATACCGACAAACTTTCAACGAGATCATTAGCCTCAAATGTTCTTACCATCTTCCTTGTTGTTTAGGTGGATAGACTTTATGTTACAATTATATGTACTGTGTGTAGCGATTGCCACATTGTCTTAGATAAAGTGATTCATTGCGCTTTATTAGATAATAAAACTAATGCAGAGCGACTTTACCGAAGAAAATAACAGCATAAAATGATAAAGTTTTGCAACTTAATCATATCATGCATCAGGTAGCATATTTTACGATGTAACGTAAATCCCTTTATTTATTGATGAATAATCTAAACTATTCGCATTCGTAAAAAGGAATAAAAGAGTCAATCATAAAAATGTAAGTACCGGATTACAAGCACGGTACAGACGTGCTTTTCTTGTTATTCTGTACAAGTTGGAGTCGAGAAACTTGTCTAACAATAGCTCCGTAGACACTATTCCCAGTACTTAATGGTTTACATAAGAGTGCCCCAAAACCTCAACTTCATGATAAAAACGGCGGATGGGGCATGCTTACAGAATTGACTAGAGTAAGCGTAAGCTAATTCAGAATTATAAAGCCTCTCTACGTGATGTGTAAATCGCTAACATCACGTTGATTTACTCCAAACCTCAAAGAGAGTTCTTTGGGAGTAGTTTAATGACTTGTTCGACTCTGCTTGCGAGATAGAGAGAAGTGCTAATACCGCTACGTACTTTGACATGTTTAAATGGTTACATAACGTTAAAACGGACAAAAAAGAGAAGAACCGAAAACAAAGAGAGTGAAATAATAAAACAAATTTGTGGAATAAAAATTTCAAAAAGCAGTATTAATTGCACTTTGCAGAGACACCATAGAGCAACGTTTCCTTACTTGAAGTACCACTAAGAATATGACGAAGATAAAACGATGGAAGAGGTTAAAACTGAAATCAAAATATTATATATACATATATATATATATATATATATATATATATATATATATATATATATATAGTAAACAAAATATGAAAGTTCTGTATCGGTGTGTAATTAATAGATATCGAAGAAAGAGTAAATACTCAGGAGTCAAATAAAAACACCGCAGGAGCCAAATATTTTTCCTCCGATGTTTTTATTTGACTCCTGAGTATTTACTCTTTCTTCGATATATATATATATATATATATATATATATATATATATATATATGTGTGTGTGTGTGTGTGTGTGTGTGTGTGTATATATATATATCCTTCTTTTCATTATTCAGTCTGAGGATTCTAGAAACATGAATCCTTCCCATTGAAAAATTAAAAAGAAAAGGACGAAATAATTTTGTATACCTGGGCCATTTGTAACTCTTTCGCGTTTCTTTGTAAAATGGGTTAAGCTGTCGGTTCCTTTCCTTTGAAATGATACTATACCATATGTTATGATTTTCTTTCTCTGAAGAATTGCGCCAATGATAGAGAAAGAAACATATGCTGTTTGATGAATAGTACATTGTGATCTAAACCTAGTATTTTATGATCACCAGTCATCGTGACGTGTCAAACAAACGCACTTTCCTTCATTGTGTGAGCACTTCAAAAGATTAACACGGAGCAAACCAAGTACAATATTTCATCAAAAATACAATACGACGTACCTATACTCCTCCTTATTCAATTTGACACGATTTTGCTATTTTATGGCTTAGTAAAAGCGCTCGAAAACTCTCGGTTAAAAGTGTAGCGCGACCCCTTTTCAACGGCAGATGCTGGGTTTCATTTTGAGATTACGAAAAGAGAAGATAATAATCACCATGATCAAAAGCAGTAAAAGAAAAGAAAACGCGTTAGAGTAATAAAGGCATGGTCATTCACGTGCAAAAGTGATAAATTTGTATAATAGAGGATGAGCAGACTACGGCCAACCTTAATTACTATCTCCTGGATCCATTCACAAGTTGCACCTTTATAGGGTTTTATATTTTGCTTCAGCGAGATGTATATACAGAAACGGTCTTGCTCGGTGTCCATAGTTATTTATTGGGATGTTGGTTTCGTATTTTTATTTTTATTTATTTATTTGTTTACTTATTTTTTTGTTTGGGGCTGGGGCTGGGGGTGGATGGGGAGGGGGGGGGGGGTTGTGGGTATCATATTGATGGGTCTTCAATTTAGTAAAAAAATACTTTTTTCAGAAATAGTAACTAAATGTCTTCTCTCCATTCTTCTGTTCTTCATCCTTTGTTTAAGACAGCTTTTCTTAGCGATGGTATTTTGATGGTCATTCCTTCCTCTCTGAAACCACTTTCTTCACAGTAAAGGCTCTGATCTCAACCTCTTTATCGTTTAAAGACATGTTCTTGGCTATGGTACATATTTTCACCTTCTTCATCTTTTAAACCACTTCATGAGCTGTTTTATTTTAATCTCTTTATCTTTTAAACTACCTTTCTTAACTTAGCGATGGTACTTATTTCCATCCCTCCATTAAAAAAAAACACTCTTCTTAGCGACGGCACTTATCTTTATCTTCTTCATCTTTTAAACCAAAGTAAGCAATGGCAACTTCTTCTTTTTCTTTATCCTTAAAACTTATTTTGTAAGCGATGGCACTTAATTCCATCTTCTTCATCATCTAGTTCTCTTAGCAGCAGAATTATTTCATTTTATCTTCCTTATCTTTTAAAATCACTTTTCAAAGCATTGGTAATTATCTTTATCTTCTTCATCTTTTAAAACTGTTTTTAGCGATGATACGTGTTTTAATCTTCTTCTATTTTTAAAACCATTTTCTCAGCGATGACACTAATTTTCATCTCTTTCATCTCTTAAACTAATTTTTTTTTTAGCGATGGCGCTTATCTCTATCTATATTCGTATTTTTAACTACTTTTCTAAGCGGTAGCAGCTATTTTCACCGTCTTTATCGTTTACATCAATCACCCTTCTCGTGTACACCACTTTTCTAAGAGGTGCCCTTTTCACAGTGACACCTGAGCCATTTAGATTCAGATTCAGATTCAAGCGTTTTTTATTTCTCATGTGTCCAACACACAAAACATTACAATGTTACATAAAAGTAGTATACAACAACTGAAATAAGTTGGCAATAGATATCAAGTACATGTACGAAACCTGACATGATTATACAAGATATAGGAAAAAAACAACAACAAACAAACATGAGAAATGAGGAACTAAAAGAAGCAGAGCTTGTAAAACATAGTCCCTCGGTGATTAAGTACATCTTGAAAGTTATAAAATCAGATTGAATTTGTACATTCAAAATATGGAGTATTGCACATTGCCTTGAAAAAATATAGAGAAATAAAAATATCAAATAAAGGAAAGAAATCAAGGCTACTGAAATGAAAAAAAAAAAATGAAAGAAATGCGAAAAGTCGGAGAGAGAAGGAGAGAGCATAAGGGAAGAGAGAAGGAAGAAAGGAGAATGGCTGTGGGTGACACACTCATCCCAAATCCTTCATCTTTTTATAACTTTTCATGAGACTTATATTGGTTATGGGAGCTCCTTCAAGTTTTAAGCCAATTCTCGGAAAGAAATAGTACTAATCTACTTTATCTTTCATAAACCATCTTTTAAGGTGATAGAACTTATCGCCGTATCCGTCCTCTTTCAAACGAATAATTATGGCTATTACACTTTTCTCCCTTTCTACTTCATTTCATGAAATGGCCATTGTTTCTTTCTCTTTTCGGCTATTCACGTAATAATGTAGACTATCTATTTTTCATATATATTACAGTTGTTGCGAAGGCAATATCTCCTGCACATTTTAACTATAATACTGTTTAAAGCGATGGCATGTGTTTCTATCTACTTCCTCTCTTAAACTATATATTTTTTAATTGAAATGGCATTATTGTCTCGTTCTCCTACATCGATTAACCTAGATCGTTACAATCACTATTGGTGATGATGGTACTCATCTGCACACCTTTTTATGTGGTTTTGGTATATACTTAACACGATCTTGATTTCTCCATTCTTCTTATTTGCTTCATTCCTGCCATGCATTTATTTTGTTTCCTTTCTCTCCCAAATCACCCTTTCCCTTTCTCTCTTTCCTTCCCTTCTCTTTTTTCCCCTCTTGTGTTTATGCACTTTCACCTTTTCTCGGGCACTCTAATCGATAGAATTATGTTTCTGAAAAACGGGGACTTGATGCGCAAAATAAGAATGAAAATATCAATCTCTTGGAAAGTGAGGATGATGTTATTTTTAGTACCGCAAGCCAATTTTAAGCCTCATTTATGCGCCATTTGAATCTTTTTAATCAGCCTAATTGTATTAGAAAGCAGCGGCGCGTTTCCATCGAGTATGCGCCTCTCGCCTCCCATCCCCGCACTCATCAGTTCCACCGGTTTTGGCGATGACCATGGGATTGTATATAGGCGCCGCTGCATTGACTTGAGTATAACGAATGGCATGAGTACAAACTCAAGCCCGGGGCAGGGGCCTTTAAGGTATTTACTCTGGTTTTTGAGGGGAATAGGCAGGGACAGAAGAAATCTGTAACCTGATGCACTGGGGGTGAAGGGGCAAGTTTGATGAGTGCTGTAATATTTGAGTAAGCGTTTGATCCTATATAAACCAATCTTAATATTGCTATTCTATGCATGGTTGGGTTGCAATAAGTTGTCTATCTTTCCATCTATCTATCTGTCTATCTATATATCTATCTATCTATATATCGATCTCTCTATCTATCTATCTATCTACCTATCTATCTTTCTTATCGTCCAACTACCATTACCACTCTTTAAAATAATTATTATATTTCTCTATTTCTCTACTCAAAATTCATCTCTCCATCTTCCATCCTCCAATCTACCTGTTTATCAATCCTTCCAGTGAAAATGTCCATTTCTCAATCTTACCGATTTCCTTCTACTTATTTTTTTAGTCATCTGTCTATCTATCTATCTATCAAAAGCTCTGATTATTATATATCTATCTTCTATCCATAACCTGTCTACAAATCATTCTATCTGATATGAGGATCAATCCAATAACTCATCATATTCATTTAAATATTGTCTGTCTTTGTTTTTCACATTTTCTACATCCAATCAACCGACTCAGCATGTATCTATCTATCAATCTGTCATTTCAAATATTTATACTCTTATCAATCCAACCTATGGATGTGCTGATCTACCAATATCTGTTCTATCTCCTCCTGCCTACCCCACACCCTGTCTCATCGCAGATCGCTTGCGATGATAAGGCGCATAATCACAATATGATTTGGATATAATGAGCAATGGCGTGAAAATGTACTTCAATAAAAATGCGTGTAATCTCGACGCGACAAGTATTATTCTCCAACCAGGACCCATCGTCGGCCTCGTTCATAGCGATGTCATCCTGTGCCTCGCTACCACAAACCAATTCACTTAAAAGCTTTTCCCGCACCTATCTTTATTTCATATAGATTTTGTCGTCTCTCTGTGATGGTTATTAGAGTACAAGTATTAGCATGATTATGATTGCGGGTTAAGAGAAAGCTTCATGCTTAGTTTGCGACGTGATCCGAATCGGGAGGAAGTATGAAAGATGTGCCTTCGACCTGTCGATGAGAGACCCATAGCGAGATGGAGAGCGAGAGAAAGAGAGAGAGAGAGAGAGAGAGAGAGAGAGAGAGATAGAGTGAGAGAGAAGATGGATAAATGGATAGGTAGGCAGGTAGGTAGATAGAAAGAAAGAGAATTAAAGAGAAAGACAAAGAGAAATAGACGAGAGAAAGAGAGAGAAAGAGAGAGAGAGAGAAAGAGAGAGAGAAAGAGAGAGAGAGAGAGAAAGAGAGAGGGGGGGGGGGGGCTCAGAGCAGAGACCGAGAGATGCATGAAAAAACAAGAATATAAGAAAATATATGACCACGACATTGCTGATGTAAAAAAAATATATATTATTTTTATTTTTTTTTACTATATAGGAGCATGAGGAGAAAGGGAGGAATTATTTTGTTAATTACAATTCTTCCATTACAGTGAAGTGTTGATGAACGTATTAAAGTAGCTTCTTTAGAATAAAATAATGAGAAACCACCCATCCCGTTCCACACTCAACAAAAAAGGCATAATTTTTTTTTAAACGTGGGAGCACTGTGGTGCATTGGTGAAGTCTCTCTCTATACTCTCATACGAAAGGTCCCGAGTTCGATCCTTGCTTGGTGCTTACATCCTTGGATAAGGTGTTTTACCCATATTTCCCCCTCTCGACTCAGATTTATTAAAAAGATACCTGGTAATGCTAGGGTAATGATAATTACAGGGCCATCATAAAAAGAAGTATTAATACTGATGAGACTACACTTGGTCAATAGTATTATAATCACATTATTGTTAACCCGCGTTGACTACTGAATTCTCTAACTCTCATACGCTTAATAGTACAAGGGCCACCCGGTTCCCTTAAAGCCAGTGGGTTGATTGTGATATTCAGTATGTTGCTTGATGATTTAAAAAAAAATTACTGTGCCTGTATTTTAGCATTGTTCAATATTTTCTATGTATGTACACAGGGCTCTTTTTAAAAGCAGACCTTTAGGCTATGCCAAGACTAGCTGTTTTTGAATAAAACGTAATAAATAAATACAAAACGTAATAAATAAATACAAAAATATTAAGTAAATGTTAGAAATATAGAAGAAAAAAAAAGGTGAAATATGTAAGATTTGTCCATAGTCAGAACAGGGCGTAGGTTAAAAAAAAGAAAGAAAGAAAAAGAACCCCCTCAGCTCTCTAAACACCTCTCTTGTCCGGACGTCAACGTGTGTTTTGGAGTATCTATTTTGAAGTTTGATTAACGTTACAAAAGGATTGCAGTTTTCTTAGAGGTTTACCGCTCTCTAAACATTGACACCGTTCAAAATTCCACCTTGCATTTATTCTACTTTTCTTTTCTTTTTTTTTACATTCCCCCTTTTGCGAAAATAATGCATCGGCCTTGCAAAACCCTTTGAATAGCAACGCTACCGCCCAACTAACTACTATTCTGGTCCTATTCTAAAGCGATCATTAGAGGCCCGTGAATAACACCAAACGTTCACAACAACTAACCTATTAGCATTTTAATTAGGCTTGTCGCTTTCACTTTCTCTCATGTAGATATTCTTCACAATGTGTTACCGTTTCTATCTTGGCCATCTCAAAGCGATTTACAACAATGCATCCCACGAAAGAGCTGAAGCTCCGGTGTTCAGGTGGGCACGTACACCCTTAAACTCGCCACCCAATGTCTGCTATAGGCTTGTAATGAAATTTTCACGCGCAAGCGATGTTTGCAGAGTATTGCTGTAGGCGGTCCCTATAGTTCTTGGTATTATTACGAGCCTGGTCCCTCTTAAGGCACAGATTGCTATTGTTGTCCACCTTACCGCACTTATGAAGTAGATTCGCACGTAATTAACACTCTGTTTTGTCACCTTAAATGAGGCCCAGATTCCTTTTATCTCGACTGAATGCCGCCCGGATCGGAAATCTCGATGTCTGAAAAGATAGTAAACGGTTAGGTAAAGGCCCAACGTGTCGATACATTCAATATGTATCTTCAAGAAGCAAATTGCTCCTGAATAAGATGTATCTATCACTTATGTAAACATTTTCTGACTCGTTACGGTAATTAAATAGTTATCACGCTTGTAATTGAAATATTAAAAGGAACCATTCTCTAATGATGGGGTATATCTTTCAATGAAATAATGACTGAGCTTAGGCACACGAGTTATTATAGCATCTATTAGTACCAGGCCGTCCTAAGTTACCGTCCACTAATAACGAAAACTGATCATTATCAAAGAACTACAGTTATTACGGTTATGTCAACGAGGAGAGGAGGCAATCAATAAATCCATAACTACCATCTACGCTTTTCTTCAAAACTCTTTTTATGGTCATGATGACAGTTATTTTCATGAACATTTTATAGACAAATAAAAAAATAAATTCTGAATTGTTATGCTGCATAACAATTGCAATAAAAAGGTCACTTGTTTATATGATCTTACTATGAAAATTAATATTTTGTATTTTAAATGAATGTAAAAAAGGTCTACATGTCCTTTTCTCTGGAAATGCATATTCTACCCTGTTGCGTTGCACGTTCGGCATGAAATGAGACAATGTTGGTTAAATCAATAATAATAAAAAAAAAACCTACAAAGAAAGAAGATGCAAATGAATTAAAAGAAACGAAAGTTAATGTTAGGAGGAAAGTTTGATGCATAAATATAGTTAAATAATAATAAAATTCGCATATAACTGATGCAGAAAGAAGAACATAAAAGGCATACCATTTTCAACGCATCGATAGGTGTCTAAATTTGACAGAATCTCTAAAACATTAATTTTCAGCATGTACTTTTTCACAGCTCTGCTACAGCAGAAAGCTTTCAAAAAGATGTTAAATAAGCGTAAACTATAAAACAGAGATGGATCAAATAAGGGGGGAGGGGGAATCAACGTTAGGTTGCCAGTTATATACAGAAGAAGACTGAGGGCGTAAGATGCTATTTCCTCCCAGAGCCATCCATACACGGGCTATTCCACGGAAAATGTTCACTTGCCAAATATCATAAAATTGGCGATAACTCCTGGAATATTTGTGATTCCATGACAAATCTAATATCAAACAAAAGAGCTTACAACTTTCTTGATTTTGATAGGTATATACATAGGATTTAGGTATATTAAGGTATATTTTTCTTCCAAAAACTCGGGGCAAAATGAGGCGACACTTTTGGTCAAAACATCCTATCACATTATTTCACACCACAAGCATTTCAGATTTTTTTTTGTTTTGTTTTTTTTGTTTTTTTTTGGGGGGGTTTGTAAATTGTGATGAATGGAACAAAGTTTACTAATCATGCTAATAATATAAGGTTAGTATGACCCATTGAATATTTCAAAGCAAAGTAACATTTGTTTTAAAAAGCGGACAAAAGTGTCATGTCTGTTACACCACTATTTTAGTGACGTAGTCTAATCGTTTTACAAACTATATCTATTTTATGGAATGATCATAAGCTTCTATTAAATCCTTAATTAGACTCACTGAACCCCCAAACTCATAGATTTTTCAAATTGTTCACATGAGTGAAAAATCCTTGTCCATTTTGTGTCATACCCGTTACGGTTACGAAGAGTCCATCCATTTTCTCATCAACTATTCAGTGGAATCAGAAATTTGCTGTGTACATGTCCCTGGTAGTCAAACGTGTCTGATTAACTTACTGAAGTAAATAGGTTTTGGGACCCGTGATTTTGCTGAAGACTTTCTTAAATAATCAAAAATAAGTCTGAATGTTATGTCCGTTACGCTGAAAATTGACCACATGGCTCTGCTCTCCTCTATGTCCCGTTACGGCGCAGTATAATATGTGTGTAAAATGATATATTTTAAAGAAAATGTTATCAAAATACTTTCAGATATATAAAAAGGTGTTTTGCTTTACAAGCGTGAAGGTGCACAAACTATGGATACTAGCGCAACCATGACCTCAGCTTTCTTCTACCATGGTTGCGCTAGTATCCATGGTTTTGTGCGCCTTCACGCTTCTCCCTCTCTTGTTTTGTTTTGTTTTGTTTTGTTTTTCTTTTATGACGTTTTATTACGTCATTCTCTCTCTGTCCTCCCTCAGCCTTCTCTACCATGGTTGCGCTAGTATCCATGGAGCTTTTTGCATTTTTGTGCTTCAAGCTCTTTTGTTGATACTTAATAAATTTTCATCATTTCCTGATGAAGGCCTATGGCCGAAAATTTGAAAACTTTTCAGTCTCACGGAATCTTTTATTTACTTGTCTTCTACACCTCATCTAACTACGATTCCGAAGCAGAACTCTTATTTTTTGTTATTCTTCTATATATATATATATATATATATATATATATATATATATATATATATTACAATTAAAAAATATTTCATTTCCCAACATTTTAGTGCGCATTCGTCTGCTCTTTCAATCTCAGGACAGTCTCAGGGCATCTGCGTTCCATTGTGACGTAATAAAAGATAAAGTGGTGCGCACGCGTCATGATCCGCAAAGTGTTACCAAAGTTACTAAAGTTATCATCAGATAATCTTTATCGTTCTTGGTATTTATTGGCACATAATTGTTGTTCTAGCGAACTTATTGCATCTTTTCGGAATATTGGTATTATTTCGGATCATTAATCATGAGTGACGAACGTAAGTCATTTCGATTTAACCTGAGAAAATTTAAAAACAGTGCCATTTAAAAAGAAAAACACGTCATGAATAGCAATTATGTAATATGATATCGAAACACTTTTGTTTTCTTAATTTTGACGTGGAAACATGCGGAATAGACATGCTTGATTAACGTGAAATACCCAGGTATAAAACAATGTTTCTTTAATTAAGTGACAGAAGTTAAAGTGAGAAATATTTTTGCATCATAAACCCCTTCAGTTTTTTTATGATTGTTTGTTTATTTCTTTTATAATTTCCATAACAGTATCGAAAAGTTGAAAAATACATGATGAAATAATTAAAAAACGTAATAGCCCATTTCAGTGTTATTTACGTAGGCTGAATGCCACTGTTCGTCCATGGGTTCATGACTTATGGATTAGATGTTTACCTTACACTGTTCGTTTCGATGTTTTTGGTTTGTTCGTGTTCAGCAAGTCGCGTTATATCTGCTTTCGACCATGACCTGACAGACTTGATTGCATTGGAGAACTATGTGTACATTAACGACATTTGCGTTGAACAAATCAACGAGTTCATTCGCTTTCTGAAAGACAATGCTATATCAGAGGAAGAGAAGGAACAAGAGGAGGTAGTCGAGAAAGAGGAGGTAGTCGAAGAGGAGGTAACCGAGGAGGAGAAGGTAGCTGAGAATGAGGTGGTCAATGAGGAGGAGGAGGCAGTCGTGAAGGAGGAAGTAGCAGAAGAGGAGAAGGTAGCTGAGGAGGAAGTAGTCGAGGAGGAGGAGGTAGCAAAGGAGAAGGAGGTAGTCGAGGAGGAGGAGGAGGTAGCCAAGGACGAGGAGGAGGTAGTCAAGGAGGAGGAGGTAGAAGCCGAGGAGGAGGAGGACGGGGTAGCCAAGAAGAAGGAGGTAGTCGAGGAGGAGGAGGTAGCAAAGGAGGAGGAGTTAGTCGAGGAGGAGGGATCCAAGGAGGAGGAGGTAGCTGAGGAGGATGATGAGAAGGATTCGGTGGTCAACTGTGAGGTGGTTGAGGATGAGGAGCAGGACAAGGAGGTGGTGGTCAAAGATGAGGTAGCTGAGGAGGAGGAGGAAGACGAGGAGGAGGAAGAGGAGGAAGAGGAGGAGGTAGCTGAGGAAAAGGATGCAGCCGAGGAGCAGGAGGTAGCCGAAGAGGAGAAGGAGGAGTTAGTCGCGGGGGAGGAGGAGGTAGTCGAGGGGAAGGAGGAGGAGTTAGTCGAGGGGGAGGAGGAGAAGGAGGTAGTCGAGGGGAAGGAGGAGGAGTTAGTCGAGGGGGAGCTAGAGGAGGAGGAGGTAATCGAGGGGAAGGAGGAGAAGTTAGTCGAGGGGAAGGAGGAGGAGGTAGTCGAGGGGAAGATGGAGGAGGAGTTAGTCGAGGAGGAGGAGGAGGAGGAGGAGGTAGCTGAGGAGGATGAGAAGGATTCGGTGATCAACTGTGAAGTAGTCGAGGATGAGGAGCAAGACAGGGAGGTGGTGGTCAAAGATGAGGTAGCTAAGGAGGAGGAGGAGGAAGCCGAGGAGGAGGAGGAGGAGGAGGAGGTGGCTGAGGAGAAGGATGCAGACGAGGAGGTGGAGGTAGCCGATGAGGAGGAGGAAATAGTCGAGGAGGAGGAAATGTTCGAGGAGGAGGAGGTAGCCGAGGAGAAGGAGGAGGAGGAGTTAGTCGAGGGGGAGGAGGAGGAGGAGGAGGAGGAGGAGATAGCTGAGGAGAAGGAGGAGGAGGAGTTAGTCGAGGGGGAGGAGAAGGATGAGGAGTTAGTCGAAGGGGAGGAGGAGGAGGAGGTAGCTGAGGAGAAGGATGCGGACGAGGAGGAGGAGGAGGTAGCCGATGAGGAGGAAATAGTTGAGGAGGGGGAGGTAGCCAAGGAGAAGGAGGAGGAGTTAGTCGAGAAGGAGTTAGTCGAGAAGGAGTTAGTCGAGAGGGAGGAGGAGGTAGCTGAGGAGGAGGAATTGGTCGAGGAGGATGTAGCTGAGGAGGAGGAGAAGGAGGTGGTGGTCAAGGATGTGGAAGCGGAGGAAGTGGAGGAGGAGGAGGAGGTAGTCGAGGACGACGCAGACAATGTTGACTTCGATGAACAAAGTGTGAAATGGTGGAGAAGGCTTATAAGTTGTTTTGGTAGGATAAGGTTTCGAAGGCGCTCTTAGACCTTTCGGGGGAGGGGTAGTAACTGGAATATCGGAACAATTACTAACCAGCAGATAATACGGACGACTCATAACACAATGTTGCTCCGTGTCATGAGGGGAGAGGGGTCAGTAAATGAATTCGTTGTGAATGTAGAACATTGAAGACAATTGAGAACCATGAAACTACTCCTGTTGAACATTCTTAAAAAAAAAAAAAAGATGTTCGGAATTTTTAGGTGATGGGGTAAATATGGGAAACAAGAAATAGGACGAGTCTATTGGGCATCAGAGGAATTACTGTCAGCATTAGAAGCCCGTGACAACATTCAATCACATCAATATTTAATGACATTAAGAAAGCTGATGTTTCAAAATATCTCAATACATTGTATTTATGATTGTGAAAAATAAATGTATAAGATATATTAATTATAAATTTGTAAGATTTTTGAATATGACTCTACTCACTTTATGTGGAGGAGAAACATAAGATATACAGCCACAATGTAGAGAGAAAGAGAGGAGAGAAAGAGAGGAGAAACATAAGACATATACAGCCACAATGTAGAGAGAAAGAGAGGAAGAGCGAGAGAGAAAGAGAGAGAGAAAGAGAGAGAGAGAAAGAGAGAGAGAGAGAGAGAGAAAGAAAGAGAGAGAGAGAGAGATTCCTGGACAGAAACAATAGAGGGAGTGATTCAGGACGTGATCTTTCGTGATGTTGACTCAAACATTTAGCACCTGATCCACTGTATGCAGTGTGACGATATTTCGCGCGTGATCGAATACTGCGGAGTTCGATATTTTTTCAAAATTCTCCCAACACCAATGGAAATGATGATCTAATATTACCGTATCACTCAAGTTTCTCTTGAAATGGATAAGGAATTCTCAAACTACATGTGTTGTCAAAAGATCTCAAATTTTGCTCGCGTTCCGAAAAAATGCGGGTCTAGATATCTTTATTTATCGAGAGGATGCCATTAAACTGTAAGTTAAAACTGAGATTTTCACATTTTACGATATTTTGTTTTTCATTTTAATGCTATTATTTTGCCTTCGATTATTTTTTTTCTTCAATTAAACTCCCTGGAGGGAACCATTTTTTTTCTCTCACCAAATATTGTGCGTTGCGGTCCGACATCAATTTTCGAGAAGGAAAATTGCATTATGTCGATCGATTTTGTGATTTGACCCAATAATAATTAGAATAGTGCTTTTTTTTTGATGTACACTCTTAAAAAAGTTGGGCAAAAAAATGCCCAATTTTTAACCAACACTGGGCAACATACTGTCCACACAACTTTTAGTTAAAATTTGCCCAACTGATGTTGGGCAATCCATTTACTATGTTGTTGGGCAAATTAAATTGCCCATCAGTTGGTGACCCATTAGATTTTACCCAACTCTACAATTATTGCCCAACCAATCTTACCCAATAGGATTGCCCAACCCTCTATTTGTTCAGCTGTTTGGTAACAAATATCATGTGGTTGGGCAAATTCAGCTGCCCAATTTATTGTTTCCTTTTTCCTCCAACCTAGGTAAAAAAAAATGAAATCTGCTTGTTACGTCCTTCTGGGTCTTAACCTAATCAATCCTAACCTATCCTATTTTAAGCTATCCTATCCTATATCTCAACCTATCCTATCCTAGTCCTATCCTATCCAGTTAGTGCAAACTAGTGCAAGCTCTTATATACCCCTTATATTTTTTTATGCATTCGGTGACAGTTAGTAAATCGGGCCACCCCAAACCATACGCTACTAAAAATTCATGAATATTCATATAAGTGTTTTCCCCAATATTGGGTAAAAATATTTACCACAAGTTGGGCAAAAGCGAATTTCTAACCAACCATCAGTTACCCAACAAAATTTACCCAACTGGCAAAGGAAATGTGACAAAATTACACAACTACAGGGCAACAAGTACCCAACCCATAATTACCAAATACTGTTGGTAAATATATGCCCAACATTTAGGTAAAAAGTATTGACCAATATTGGTTACACCACTCGAGTGTCCAGTTGGTTAATAATAGCCCAGAATTGGGAATATTTTTAACCAACCAGCAGTTACCCAACTAAATTTACCCAACATTTTAAGAGTGTAAATATGTTACTGTTATTAAGCAGAAGGTAAAATATCATGGATTCAGTCATGAAGTAAACAAATTACTACATTGGCTTCCTTTGAATAAATTAATTTTGAATGTTAATAAAACTATGGTATTTACAAACCAAAAGATCAACTTTAATGAGATAAAACTTCATGCAAATAATCACAACTTCCAACGTATATCAGTAAATAAATTCCTTGGAAATAGAAACTGATCCAAAAGTTTCATGGAATGAACATACTGGTGCTGACTGCAACAATATTAAAAACAAAAAAAATACTGGTACTCGAAACAAACTTATAGATTTCTCCCCAAATTTTTTTAAAAAACTTAATGATACGTGGATTCTACCCCATTTATGTTACTGTGCTCAAGTTTAGGCAATTACAAATCTAACCAATCAAAAAAGAAAAATGAGAATACAAAAGAAAGCCATCCGATTGATTTCAAATTCCCATTACAGAGCTCATACGAAAACTTTATTTACAAACTGAAATTTCTTAATGTATTTGATATCTGTATCTTATTGCAGTCTTTATGTACTTATGTCATAATGAATTATTACCATGTGCACTTCTAAAGTATTTTAAATTGAATTCGAGTTTTCATAAACATGAAACTAGAAATGGATCTAATTACCACAAATTAAAACAACTGTAATGAAAATATCAATTTCCTTTGATGGTCCAAAAATTTGAAATTCCATTCCCATTGTTATCAGAAATTGTCGAAGTCTTCAAGCTTTTAAGAAAAAAGTATAAAATATATTTAATTGAATTTTACATTGTTCAATATCTCACCAGGCTCTCTACTTCCCCTCGATATTTTGTTTAAATTTCATGCCTCCAGCAGTACAACATTTAAATTCTCTTTTCATTAATATACATCAGTCATCAGGGATGGGCTCTTGTATAAGGACTTTATTCCTTTTTAGCTCTTCCCTCCGCTCTCATTATGTTTTGTAATGGATGTAATGTTCTTTTGTACGTCTATCATTGTATCTGTAAATGTAATTATTGTAAATGTAATGCATTTTTTAATGATGAGTGTAAGTAAATGAACTTTTTCACTTTGAACTTTGAATATTTTAATGTTTTAACAATCAACTTTATCACCATAGTAATATCTTTTTCTCTATGTAACGGTTTTGATTTTGGAAAAATCTCATAATCCGGGTACTTATCCACTATGCACACCTCCACTTCTTCGTTGTACCCTTTGCCTCATTTTCCTTTTCATTATCTTTGAAACGCTATTTCTCCTTCCTTTCTTACTCGCTTCCTTATTTGTACTTTTTCAGTGCCTCTTTTGTCTCTTCTCCATCTTCTTTTTTCTCTCTCAATCTCTCCCTCCCCCTCCCCCCTCTCTCTCTCATCACTTGTATCACCATTACAAAATATATCATGCATAATCATCATTCAAACAAAGATACTATGACATAGTGTTTTTTGAATCGAAGACTCGATAATTGATAACTTGCGGTGCAACCTCGTCAAAATAAAACTAGAAATACACAAACGAACAACAAACCAATGGACCATTTTTTATCACATAATTTTGTTTCATTTATATGAGGCCCGAGGGTTACAGTGAGTCAGTTCGCTTTTCCCCTCCCAGGCATAGGTTACGCCAAATGATTAATAATAATAATAATAATGATGATGATGATGATGATGACCATGTGCGGTGATTTCTTGTCACGGCCCGGGGGGGGGGGGGGGGGGGGACGCGACTATATAGCCTTTACCACTGGTTGCTTTCAGGGGGATGGGGGAGGGGCGCGTCCCCCGTCACCCGGGGTCGCCGCTCATGATGATGATGAAAATATTAATGATATAAAATTATAATATTAAATATGAATAACAATATAGTAGTAGTAGTAGTAGTAGTAGTAGTAGTAGTAGTAGAAATAACATTTATAATAATAATATATTAATATCAATAACAATAATAACACTAACAATAACAATACTAATACTAATACTCAATAATAATAATGATAATAATAACAGTAATAATAATAATAATAATTATAAAAATAAAAATAATAATAACAATAATAATAATAATAATAATAATAATAATAATAATAATAATAATAATAATAATAACTGTTGTAACATGATGCATAATCTGTGAATTACAATACAATACTGAGGAAAAATACATCTGTTCAATTTACACGTAGGCCACATACAATCGTGACAGCAGGCTAACATCACATGAAATTTACTCATACACATTCCTGAGATGCGTAGATAGTTTTCATACAGGAAAATAAAATTGTCTTTATCATCATGTATACGAAACGGATTTGTATAGAAATATTATTACAACAATAATAATGATAGTTGGATTTTTAAAGCCTCTATCCTAGAGATCTTTGTAGTACCCTGCTTTAGTAGAGTTAATATTATGAGGCCCTCAAGCAATCTAAGAATTTCTTCCTATCAAGTACCTGGATGGAGGGAGGAAAATGTATGTAAAATGTCTTGTACAGTCAAACCTGCTTTAGCGACCACCTGAATAGAAAGACCACCTGTCTATAAAGACCACAATTTTTGATTCCCTTGAAAAGTGTTTCCCATTGAAACATGTATTAAAGCAACCTGCACATAAAGACCACCTGCTCATAAAGACCACTTTTCATGTCTCCCTTGAGTGGTCTTTACAGGCAGGTTTCACTGTATCAGTATTGTGGCTGGGATGTGAGACTCCAATGTCCCATTTACAAACCAAATTGTCACAAATTTGCATTTGTATGTATGATAATCACATGAAACGCCATTCTCGACAATTTCTTTGATTTCATATAATTTGAATTATAATAATACAAATATTTATCATTAGATCACTTGGAAATAAGATAACTGTCATGTATCTCTAACAAATCTCCCCATAATCAGTATAATATTGAATGGCTTTTCTTTCGTGGGACACAAGAGTATATCGCACTCGCTTTGAAAATATTTCACTCGTTGTGCCGACTCGTGAAATATGCTCATAGCTCGTGCGATATACCCTTGTATCCCACTCAAGGCCATTCAATATTACATAAATATTTGACCTCACCACCTAAATGAACCCGACATCAAATAAAATTCCATTATACATACATGTACTAACTTTGAAACGAATACCACAATACCTTTAGCGATAATAATCAAAATGTCTAATTACCTTTACACGATCTCATTTAAACCATTTTTTATTTTTGGCTATTTACACTCTTTGCAAAATCTCTCAAAATCTGATACGAAGTTCTGCGGATATTGCAAGAAATGAAATAAAAATATAATCTTTATGTACACTGATCTTTTGCCCTTTGATCAAATAATCTCAAAATCTAACTATGTTTTTATGGAAATGCATATAAAAAGTATCAATATCAACATAATTAAATAAACAGTGTTTTACAATAATTAAACGGAATCAACAATAATTTCAAGTGAATTTACATCGGTGACTTTTTTATGTAACAACTCCAAACAAATAGTTTTTTTTTTCTACCAATGGTAGATGAATTTAGAAGAAGAAACCTGGATGAGAGATCTCTGACAACAAATAATCTAAATTAAAATTGACCTTGTTAACCTTTGGACTAGAAAAAAAAATTGTTCTGTTTATATAAAAAAAAAATTATAATTGTTTTGACTAGATCTCAAAAAGTGTCTTCGTGCGTCCTAGATTTGAAATTATGAATACGTTTCGCAGTACACATGGTACACGTGACTTTACTTTGCAATAGAAGTCATAAGCGTGCACTTGTCACTGGTCGAGTATGATCTTCAAACATACAAATGTCATTGCAGAGTCTACATTCTATCTCATTGTATGAGTTAAAGAGACACATGATCACATCTAACATAAAAATAGAATCTTTTCTAAGTTTATACTCACAGTACGAGAATAGAAATCATATATTCTCATTTACATGATTTAGATCGTGATTACTGCCACATGTCAAATTCACCAAATTAATTTGTCACATAATATACACGCATACATGTTTATCAATTCTAGGTATTCGTAATACGATATGATGCGCCACCTATATCGGATGCCAGATAGGCCAAATTTCCAACTTCCGGGATCGACATCAAATCTGCGCTATTGTGGCAGCGTTGTAGCATGACCATTTCATCCACTGTATGTCTTTCACCCAAGGTTATTTCTCCCCATTTTAAAGTCAGGAAGTGTGGGAATAGCATTCTGATGCTTCAAAAATATGCTATACAAATAATGGCAAAAGCGGAGGGAGCGTTCAACGAAAATTGTCCAAATATCGAAAGAAAAATATAGCTTAGCACGCGAAGCCATGAAATTTCCCACTTCTGGCTTCGTGACTTCGTCGACTATATTTCCCTATTTCGGCATGTCCGTTGGACCCGATAGGTGGTGCACCGCATTGTGAATGCCGAAAATTCTGTATATAATCATAAATCTATCAGTAATATAATCTGTAAAAAAGTTCAACAAAGGCAGATATTGAGGTAATTAAAAGTTCATAGGTTGGTATCTATTTGAGTTTCGACACTCTGTATGGATTCTGGAATATCGTCGCTGGACCTCGATGTCTGTGTGTGAAAGAGCTCTGGAGCTTCGACCCTACCCCTTGTGATGAGGTCACATTCCTTTATCAGGTCATAGTTGATGAGGTCAGAGATGACCGAGTCGTGTTTATAGTCGGGGTGATTGTGGATGAAGTCTCTGATCCAGCGGGCAGTGGTCTTGAGTCGGCCTGAAAGAAAAAAATAATAATTTGGTGTTTCCTTTGTTGTCTTCATAAAGATAAATAATTGTGGGATCTAATGGTATTTGACTCCATTCGACTATTTATCTGATAATGGGTGTTATAAAACGGGTTCAAGAATGTAGACATCCTGATTGGTCAAATAACACCACGTGACCGTGCAAAAAAAAAGTACTAACGCACGGCGAGGGGACTAACGCACGGCTAATCCGGATCAAACACTAAAATTGTAGACCCGTTTTATAAAACTATTAATACATGGTTGTGAGTTCGTGCGTTTGCGCGATCCAGCAACACGCAGGTTTTTATCGTGGTGTCTAACACACTCGGCTACGCCTCGTGTGTTAGTACACCACGAAAAAAACCTTTGTGTTGCCAGATCGCACTAACGCACTCCCAACCATGTATTAATAGTATACTATTAATCACCAAGAGTGGACTTCACTTTTAAAACCAGCAGGTCTTACATAATGCGCACACCCGTTGCCAACTTCCCATAAGGAAAAGCATTCATGAACTGAACGCTTTTCGAGCCTCTACAGTGTGAGTCAGAAATAATGTTACACTTTTTAAATTTAGTATTGTATTAAAAATTGAGGGATTAACAGAGTATTTTAGCATGTAAGGATAGAATATATTATGCCTTTGTTGTTTGGTAACATTTCTTTCAATGTTGCTGTTACGGTTGAGTGCACAACAGCCATTGTTTGAAAGATAGTCAAAACTCATTTGCGCCAAGTCGTATGATTACCTACTGAAACAGAGACAACATTCACACAAACAATGAGCGTAAAGTTTATGCATATGTTTAATCAAGACAAATAAACATGAGAACCAATAAGTAAATGAATGAATAGATAAAGCCAGAAGTCATAACATTCAGTGATCTTCACTGAAAAGTCCTTTTTCATAGTCATTTTGGGCACTTGGACATAACTTTCAATCTTCCACATGGCGTCTGTTTCTCTCGATGCATTTCTGAGCTCGATGGAGCATCGCTGCCATGGCCCTACGAAGTGTGTCTGCCTGTCTGCAAGTCACCCAGGTCTGCAGGTGGGCTGCTGTACACCTTGGACTTCAGGAACCCCCAGACGAAGAAGTTCATGGGTGTTAAGTCTGGAGATCTATATAGGGAGCCATTCCACAGGAGCATTAGCGTCAACAACCCCTTGCCTGATTTGGAATAACCCAATTATCATTACAAAAGGCTTTTTTGCTCATTGTGCTGTCTCATCCAAATCAGACAAGGCATTGTTGATGTTGGCGCAAATGGGTTTTCACCCAGACACATTAATCGATTCCCATCCAGTAAATTCATTACTGATTCCCCATAAATGTAGTATAAAATAAAACTGGAGGAGTCATTCTATCTTACTGTGGTGCAAGAATTATGACATTTCTATCATATTTGTAATATAAGCATTTTAAAAAGTTTATTTTTTCTGACTCGCACTGTAGAAGCAAGTTCGAAGGTGGGAAACGAGTTTCGCTGCGTGCGAGATTTGTGCAGTTATTAATTTGTAATTCCACCTGTGTATGGTGTATGCGAACTATGGCACAATACATATGGAAATCGACTATAGTAGGCCTATGTCTTAAAAGGGGACAATCACCCCTAAATTATTCACACAAAAATTTTGACCCGGAATTTTTTTTCGGAAGGTGTACAATGTCAAAGATGATGAAACATACCTGCTGCTCTGTCTGATATGAGCTTGAGGTAATGTAGTATAGTACACCTCGTATCCACATCTACTCCTTCCACTGTATTGATGTACTGATGGACCAAGGGGATGAGGCCAGGAAACCTTGCCTCCTCACATCCCGGGATCGAGCCCCCGTTAACGATGGTGTCGATGCTCAAGCGGCCGTAGTACTCGTTCACACCGCCACACTTGCCGATGTTTGTCTGCGATTCATTGTCGTTGACTGGTAACATAACAGAGGGATGGACAATATAAAGACAATTCAGCTCTCACAAGTTCTTGGTGTTCTTAAGCCAGACAACCACAAAATAGTTTGTAATGTCATGCAGTAATGCATATTCCTAAACGAAGAGATGCTCTTATCGACTAAAAACCTTGTTAAAGGCTTGTTCGACATTGCAGCAACTGTCTGAGGTATGCAAGATGTCTTTTAAAGATTATCTAAAATATATTGTATTCTATTTATTATAATATCTCTTTTAATCAGGCCAGCATTTTAACTTCCATATCAATATATGTTGATATGTTTTATGAATTTTAGTAATAATTATTCATATATACGTATGATATGTGTATCTTTTTACCATTGTGAGCACGTACATTTCAGCCTTCTGCCTGCAGCATGTGCATTTTATTTGTATTCTGTATTTTTCGAAATAAATCTTGAATTGAGTTGAATTGAGAAGTTGTGATGAATAGCAGGTGAACTGAATAGTTGGTTTCTCGGTTTTTGTTTTTGTTTTTGTTTTGTTTTGTTTTTTCTTGGGGGGGGGGGAATCTATAATTTTGAATGGTTTGATTCTGTCATGGCTGACAGCTGATGACCTCAATATTTCGGCAAGCCTAACAATCTGCAGCAATCTGCAGCTCAATTATTTTTTCTAGGTTTTCCTCTTTTATTAGATCCTTCTGTCTTGCCATACGTATATGTATCACCTATTAGATGCAGTCTTCTTGATATGTGAGCGAAATGAAAAGACATTGGGAGGTGACAAAAACATCTAAGAGGCATTTCCTAAAGTTTTATTCTGGTATGATACTGGCGTTAGTTCTTCTCATCAGTTTTTCCAAGGGATGCTTTATATCTTTCTCCATTTAATACCACATCTTAAAGTCGATGATTTGATTGTTTCAGCAATGTTCAGGACTCACATGAGTAAGTGGCAATTGGATAGACAAGATAATATGTTAGTAAATGGGTCCTACGTTGTGAAAGCTCTTAAACTTTCCACGTTTCTCTACTTTTTTCTCTTAAATTTCTACGAGTTAAAGAATGAGATAAATTAGAATAAGATTTACTCTAAACATGGTAAAAGTGCTGAGTAAGATTGTACCCATTTTGGGGTAAAAAGTGAACATGCATGTTTTGGGGTACTATCTTACCCAGTATCAGGCAAAAAGTACCCAACATTGGGTAGAATGAATTCAATATTGGGTACAATTTTACCCAACGAGTTCTAGAGTGTATTCTAAGAGAGAATGTATATCTATTTATTCAAACAGTAAGTTTTACATATATATATATATATATATATATATATATATATATATATATATATATATCACCTATTAGTGATATTACTTATATGCGATGGAATGTGAAAAACAATAGAACAGATGAGTATTATCTTACAGGAATAGATATCTTTCCTGAAATAGAACTGTTGGTTGAGTACTGCATCTCTCTTTTGTGCATTATTCACGTTTTCATCAACCTGTAGAGGAAAGAGAGTTATGAACATGGTTAGTATACACAGAAATAGGGGGAGACAGAGGCATATAAGAATACATATTAAAATATATATTTGTGACCCTATACTGTAAGCCCTAATTACATTTCAAAAGCTTGTGAACACATATCCACTATGCATAGGTTAAGATTCAATTACACGTATTTGGGAATGACAAGCTAAAACAATTAATTGATCAGTATGGGCGTATTGAGGTTGAATTCGAAGCCAGTTTTTAGTACAATTTTGATTGGTCAGAATTATGTTTAATAACTAACTGAACTATCTTCCTTACTGTGTTTCTATCCGTCCATACCTGTTTCCTAACATATCCATTTCCATTTTCTGTCTCAAACATGAGAGTTTGTACTGATTTTTTTGTAAAGCATAAAATTTGTATGCTCCTCAAGACTTTTTTAGTGGTTATATAATTACCTTTGAGATTGGGATGAGAAAGATTTCTATGTTACCTTTGAGATTTTGATGAGAAATTTTTCTATGTTTATGTACCTTTGAGATTGGGATGAGAAAGTTGAGGTCAAAGGTGAGAATGGCACGCGTCAAGAGAACGACGAATACAACATACGCTGCATTCTCAAAGTCTGTTAATTGAGCCTGGAAAACATAAATGATCATAAATGTTTATGATGTTACTATTTAGCACTCTATTAACAAAAGACTGGATACAGCTCACAAGACCGACTGTCCACGAGAGTCCTGGCAACTTTTTCGAGGGTTCACTATAGACAGACAGCCCACAAGACCGACATCTTTCTCTATGTATCTTGATTTTGTCGGTCTTTTTGACCATTTGGAACTTCCTTATTTTTCTATATTTTCTTATGTAGGCCTATATCCATGTTTTGTCGGTTTTGTGGACTGTCAATCCAGAGACCGACAAGAAATATCATTCAAATGATTAGATGCAACTATTGACCAATTGGAAGGCTCAATGCCCTCAACTGGTTACATATAAATAGCACAGGCATACACTTTCGGATATATAGTCATTGCATAAATCACTGTAATTACTGTTATAACATTGCTCGGCAACATATTACTTATGTGATATACTAAACTTTAATTAGATTAACTCATCAGGCTTACATCCATTGGTCTGAACTCTACTCTCCATCCGATCTTGGAATCCACGGGAGGTGGCTTGAATCGCAAGGTTTGCCAGTTTGTAGACTGGATGTTCTGTAAGGTTCAAATTGATTTCATACTTTTCACTAACTCAGCTGAGACACTGTGCAGTATTTTAAAATGGTTTTATCAATAAAGTCACACAACATGTAGTAGAAATGGCAAAGATCATGCCACAACGTCCATATAGTTGCTAAATGGAATTTGTATTGAAAATAATGCTCAGTATCTTAAAAAGAGCAACTCAAGGACAAGTATCCTTTATGACTGGCAATGTTGATGAGTGATCATGGCATTCCAACAATGAGACAAACAATCATTTGTTTGAGGAATGTGGTGGTGAAAAAAGTGTTTGAAAACATGATTTTTCCAGACTAAATTGATCAGATAAATTATTTTGTCAATCTAGTATTTCTTAGCAATCACCTCAAAATGATCCGATTCATTCTTGTCATCTTGGTGAATCAATTCACTGAAGAGTGATAATGGATCTCTAATAAACAGATGTGCAACATGTCTAGCCAGCTGTCTGTCAAGACCTATTATAGAAATACAACCAAGACACAACGGATAAATAGATGGCCTCCATCTGTTTCATTAATATTATGATCTTGCCCAACACTGTTAGAGACGTGTGAAAAAAGCGTTCAAACTTACAGTGCTTGTCAAAATTTTCGGTACACCCTGGATTTTGTGACGAGTTTTCACGTCAGTTTTTATTTTCCATATAATGACCTTCTCTAGACTCTCAAAAGCGATTTTTCTTTCTCTGATTTGACTTAAAAATTTAAACTGGCAAAAAGTAGCCTAATGATACTTGCCTTTTAACACACTTTTTTGTCCAAAATTGATAGAAAACTGACTCATACGTTAAAGATCCTCAAAATTTACCACAGGTTGTTTTAGTTATAGCCTTGTAAATCAAATGCATTTACCCTGTCCACGGGATTACTTTCATTAGTAATGAACTTCAAATATCCACCCAGTATTCTTGCAGCAACAGCCCAAAATTTCTCTTTGCCACTGTTATTCCATGTTGTATCTAATCATTTTGTCATCCGCTGATCCTGTGTATTATGTAGCTTGAATAAACCTTTGTTTTACGGGTAGTTACCAGTGGCGGATCCAGGGGGGGGGGGGGGGGCGGGGCGGGGGGGCCGGGGGGGGGGGGGGGGCCGGGGGGGGGGGTCCCCTCCCCTGGGACCAAAAAGGGGCCCCAAAAAAATGCTGAGAACCTTTTTTTTTTTTTTTTTGCTTGTCAGAAAATTTTGTGAATATTGAGCCCCCTCCCTCAAGAAATCCTGGATTCGCCACTGGTAGTTACTGTGATGTTGCGTGAAATGTTCACTGATTAAAGACACACTGTGTCGCATTGCCTGTTTTGCAAATATGTTGTGACATTCGTGGTGGTCAGGAATATCATTAATTTTGTATAAAACATCAACTTAATCATCATGAAAACAGCTCTCAACTTTTTAAAGGTCCCCTGCAAGCCAAATGCAAGTTGATTCCTGTTGATGTGCAGGGAAGCATACAACTTACATTTTGTTATTCAAACATATAAACACATAATTTTTTAATAATATTTTTAAAATCATTTTCTCAAACATGCTAAGCTCCACCCTAAAAAAGGCCCCAGATTTAATTCCTGCAGTGACATCATCTGTCAATCATTAGTGAGCTAAGGAGAGACAGTGGTATGTAGCTTTGCCAGAGATGACCATCTGTTCTAATAGACCATACATAGGAGTTGCTATGTCAGGCATGCTGTATCATCACCAGGAAAAGAATGATATTGAGGAGGTCTTGTTTGAAAGCATGCAATTCTATTGTGAGCATGTGCTGAGCTGGAGGAAGTTACATTCCACTGTCTATTGCAGAATGTTAGTGTAGCTGAATGATGATTGACAAATGATGCCATTGCAGGAATGAGATCTGGAGCATTTTTTAGGGTGGAACTTAGGAGGTTGGGGGGAAAAAAAAAAAAATCTATGAAACATATCTAGATGTTTGAATAACAGAATATTAAATGTATGCATCCCTGCACATCGACAGGAATAAACTTGCATTTGGGTTGCGTTTGGATTGCAGGGGCCTTTTAATCTCCACATTACCCATCATCCATACTTGACAGTGGGGGACAATGAAGACAGGGGACATCTGTTCACCGTCCCTATGGTCACTTCATACATCTGAGTTGACACGAAACTTATAAACTAGTTTTCCTCAGTGAAAGATACCAGCGTTCTCTTTCTGTGGGAAATACATAAACTGGATTTTTTCATCGTGACCGGAAAATGACCGCCAAGACGCATTTAAACTATGTTTTATTGAAAGAAATATAAGAAGGTTAAATAATTGAAACTGTTTGGTGTGTTCTGTCTCTGGACCCTAACCCCAAACAGCTTGTGTCGGAAGAGTTGAATAGGAAGGTCTAAGTAACATCCCTGAACATTTGTGCTAGATTACTGAATAGACATTTCAAAATAATAATTATTTTGAAATTCATTAAGGGTGCATATTACATATGAAGTCAATAACCAAACGTATGCCTACTTTAGACAAATCAATGATAACTTTGTTTTTCTTTCAATTTTGAACAGAAAGTACTCCTAAATTGCATATATTGTTTTGTCATTTTTCGTCAGTTGTTTGGATCCAACCAAGCACCCTTAAAGTAAATGACACCTGATTGTATCAGAACATATCTTAAAATAAACATGTAATGTATAACCAAACCTTTAGGACATTTTGTCAGGCCCTATAGACAAGCTCAGGATGTGGGGAATAGACACTGAAGTAAAAAAAAAATCATCTTAAAATCTAGGGTGTACCGAAACTGTTGACCAGCACTGTATGTTTCAACGAGAAATAATGCTCAAGCCAAACAACAAATCCGTAGTCACTGTGGACAGGTGGGTAATACGACATGTTTGACTGTACTAAATCTTCTTAATTTGGTTAAATCATATTAGGTGCTCAATCATACAGCATGGAGCAAATACAATTACAATCTTTAACTAGCTTTACAGCACATACCTGCATTGAGCATATTTTGACATAGGTCCTCATCAATAACGAGGTCAGTATCATTGTATCTCTCTCCAGCCGGTGACAGATAGCAGTCTACTGTGCCAAACCGTGACTTTGGGATCCTGAAACGATTATCTTTAAGCTCCTATAACAGAGGAATCATACTAATAAAAATATCATATTTTTTTTCTTCTATCGTTTTGTGGGAAAATAGTGATATTAGTATAAAAGTTATACTCTTACTTCTTAGGACTTATCTTGCAAATTCTGGCTAAAAGGCTATATGGGAAACAAGATTATTATATGTCAAGTATGTGGAGAAAATGGCGTAGATTTAAAAAAAAAATCCACCAGTTATGATGTCATCTCTATGTATGACTTAACATTCAGACTCTCCTTTAATTGTAATCATTTTGAGACAACATCATATTGAACAATGTCAAACTATCGAATAGTAATTTTAATATCACATGATTAAAGCTTAAAGGTGCAATCACGTGATTATTGCAACAATTGAGATCAAAATGCGATTTTCTACAGCGTTGTTGTTTATTAACCTTTTGATTACACTGCCCAACATATCTTCGGATGGGGTATGATGGGGTATATAGAAAGTGTTACTGACCAAATAGACCTGTTCACAAAGTTATTCATATTTATGGATGTTTCTTTCCTGGGGACCTGGTAACGAGGTATTCCATTAACCTGTTATTAATGAATGAACTACAATACTTGGAATCCAGTTTGCATACATTACTTGTTGCTTTGTCTGACAAGCTTTCAGGTTGTCCAGAACAATCTTTGTTTTAAAAGTATGCATAAAATTTGAATATATTTGTGAACAGGGCCCTCTTGCATAAAAGTTGCGATTAAACGCAACTCAAAAAATTAAACGCAACTTGATTTTCAACCAATCAGGATCGAGTATTTGTGTCTTGCGTTTAATTTTTTGAGTTGCGATTAAACGCAACTTTTTATGCAAGAGGGCCCAGGTCTATTAAAACAGTATTCAAAGGGTTAATACCTCAAGACCCCTCTCCTCCCTTGTCCTGTCATCTACTGAGCCCGAAATGATATTCCATCGGCAGTCTACATCCGAAAGATAACCGCGAAAGACTGGAGTACCTACACTCAGGGCCATCTGTTATGTAAGACAGAGATGGTTTATCAAGCATACTACATAACAAACTGCTTTAAATTCAGATGAACAAGAAAATATATTGTGAAGAGTATTAACAATAGACACTGAACATACTACAACAGCAATCATTCTCAGATCCCACTGTAATAATGTTCGGCACAAGAAAAAATTATTTCTCCCTGCCTTATCTTTCTTGTAAGCATCTCTTAATACTTGACATGAATTCAGTTTCAACATAGTGTTACCATGGTTACTGCGCCTCGTCAATAATATTAGCCAAGTGGTTTAACAACTCAACTTAGGATGTAAACATCATGGTCTAGCCTCAGCAAGGCATGATACTCATGTCCTAGAGCAAGGTTTTCATCAACATTGATTCTCCCGGTAGGATGTGAAAGTCCGTGTGGTTTGTTCAACGTTGCGAGTGTCTGTAAAACGGCGCCTAGCTGGAGGGCCCAAAGGAGAAGAAAATATGTGCGTACATTGTATGGGGCAAACCTGAATCCAATGACCGGTGTAATGATGTATCTGGAAGGTACTAAGAGACATCGTAAATGTCTTAAGCGTTTCGTAAATCCAGAAAGTTAGTATCATGACAGGTTATAGCAGTAGGCCTAAATTGACCAACAAGCCAATAGCCACACTGTGTCTCGCCCACCTGTGATCAAATTACATCAATGTCGCCAAAGAGCATCCCTGACCCAAGTTTGGTTGCACTTAGAACAATGGTTGCAAAATTACTACTCATAAGAGAGTCTTTGAGAGTAAAAAACTTATATCTAAATCCTAAAATAACATATGACCTAAATGATTTTTGACCTTAACATGTGACACTCAACAGCTCCATAACATGAACGTCCCCAAATTGCATCTCTGACGGAAGTTTGGTCACAATATGATTAACGGCTGCCAAGTTATTTTTTTTACAAGAGAGTCTTGCCGGTAAACTTTGACATATGAACTCAAATAACCTTTGACCTTAACATGTGACCCTCGACAGCACCATTACTTGAAGGTCCCTCAAGCATGTCAAAAGTCACAAAAGATTCTTGCAGGTAAACTTAAATATTTGTGATGGACGACGGACGGACGTCGTTTGGATTCCTTAGTCTCCGCTTCACCTTTAGTGGGCGAGACAATAGTATGAGTACACAAAACAGTATGTGCATAAGATTTCAGTGCACGACAGATCTGTATGGGCAGAAGGTAGACCGATGGGTGTACACTGGCGGATCCATGGTTTTGTAAAAGAGGGGGCCGGAGCCGGAAAAGTACACAATTAAGGAGGCAATTTTTCGGCCCCACTGGATCCGCCCCTGTACAGCGTCGTAGTTTGGGCAAAATATTGGCCGCTTTTCCGGAAATAAGGGTGTATAGGTCTACATCAAACTACTATAGAGGTGTATGACTGACCAGAATAGGTGTTCGACTTACCATTATGGGTGTAAGCGGAGTGAGTTGATCATAGAGTGCCCTCCCTTCTGCGAGGTTGCAGGCCTGGAAAGTGGCCTGTACACAACAGATACTCATACCAAACCCCATACAATCCATGTAGATGTGGTCTGGTTGGGCAGCCCGTGCTGATTCCCCATCATAATCATTCTCAAACTTCTCTACAAAGGGGCTAGGGGTGTTGGCATCTTTGAAAACTTTGAAAAATAACGATAACGAATTGTTGGATTTAAATCGATGAAAATTATCGTCATATATATAAAATCATGACACATAGGCCTATCAAACGATGATAGCCGTATGAAATCGAAGAAAAGCTTTAATAAATACAGACTAAAGCATTTCGCCTTCCACTCATCAGAGTAAAACTCAAGAATGAGCAGGGAACCGAAATCAAATAATATATGAACGGGAAATCACACATATTCAATTCGCTGATCCTGGCCTGTGCAGCATGCTGCCAGAAAGAGTTTGTTATAACACTGGCGCTGTCCCTATCATTACAGCCTGTTAACAGCTGGTAACTAAGGCTAACGTCTCGTTATTCGCGACAGCCAATCAAAGCACTTTATTCTGGTCTTTGAGGAATATCGATTTCAAATTTACCCCTTTTAGTCATTTTTGTAATTGAGTACTCCGGTAATATCAAGCTTTGATTAAAACATTCTTCAAAAGTATCGGTAGAAAAATAGGTATTATACTTGACCTACCACATTTTGGCCAGACTTATCTCAGAAAGTCTCATTAGACCATCTAACTTTTATGATCAATAGACAATAAAGGAGATCAACGGAGTAATCCAAACTAGATTGATTGATTTGGTGATTTAATTCGTCAAGTATAAATCATTGCAAGGAAAATATATATCTTGAACAGGAAGTGGATCTGCCACTGGGGAGGGGGGGGGGGGGGGGTGTCTGTCCTGAAATATGGGGTTGGAATGAGAGCTCTCCTGAGATAGGGGGTACATTGAGCAGGGGGGTCTCCAAGGCAGGAAAAGCCCGCGAAAGGGGGGTTCAGAAATTTTGGCCGACCTGAGATAGGGGGGTGCTTTCGAAGGGAGGGAACGAGCATACGCGTACCCTAAATATTACTGAGTGGGGGGAGGGGGCCGGGGCTCTTCTGATCTGTAGCTTCTTTTATCTCTCTTCTCTACATTTCTATCCTGATCACCTTCTTCTTTATTCCCTGAGAAATGGAGGGAGGGTCTTTACACGACATATTTTTAAAATTCTGGTCTGATTTGTTTTAGATGTCAAAAGACCGATAGAGGTGAAATTTGGCCAATGAATATGAAAGCTGAAGTGGACAAAAAAAAAAAAAGAGGAAAAGCAAGTATGAAATCTTGTATTTTGTTGTGACATTTTAAAAGCAGGGTCCTGTGGTTAACAGTATCAAAGGCCACTTTTAAGTCTATAAAAGTACCAACAAAGTTACACATTATTTTTAAAAAATAAAACGGGTAAGATATAACCTACTTGGCCAGTAGATTTGTCCTCAGCAAAATTGACATGATGTAGCCACTAATCCATTATCATGGAATGTAACTCAGAAATAAAAGTAGACCTACTCGAGAAATAACTGTTTGCCTGTGTAATATTGTGTACTTTAGATTTTATCCAGTAGACCCATAAACTCACTGGGTACATTGATGGCCATCTTTTCTCCTCTCCTTTTCCTGATGTTCTTGGTCAATGTCCTGAAATTTGAAAATAAAATGAAGCTTTTCAAAATTGTATGTTATCATCTACAAGGATTAATAAAAATTAAGATAAAGTAATCAGACTTTTGGGTTGTAAAATGTCTAAGGTCAAAGAGGTCAATTAACAAGTAATTGTAGGATTTTTTTATTTTGGTTATCATAATATTTCAAGAACACTTTAAGCCATAAACTTAACTGAATTTAGGCGGAGGCATAAAGGAGACGCAGTAGCATTCATCTTGTTTTAAATTGATTCGATCAATTTCTGTTTCTATATCTTGAATGATTAAAATGTTTCTTTAAAACATTTTTCTCACAAAAATAGTCTTAATGTTGATTAATAAAGGCCTATTTGATTGTTAGGATGACTGATTTCCTTGTTAACACGGCGTATGTGTATATATAAACAAGCCGTGTCCCCCCCCCCAATTAAGTATAATTTTTTTGTCTTTTCATAACCAAGAAGTAAAACAGATTTTGTGTTTATATCTGATTCTTGTTATCTTGAACAAAAATATTTGAATAATTAAATGAATAAATAAATGAATGAATGAATGAATAAATAAATGAATGTTCAATACAAATTACAAAATATATGGCACGAATATTATTGGCAGCTAATGTGCAAAATCTCGCGATAGATCTGTTCACAAAGTTATTCAAATTTATGGATGTTTCTTTCCTGGGGACGTAGTAACGAGGTATTCCATTCACCTGTTATTAATGAATGAACTACAATACTTGGAATCCAGTTTGCATACATTACTTGTTGCTATGTCTGACAAGCCTCTGACAAGCTTTCAGGTTGTCAAGAACAACCTTTGTTTTAAAAGTATGCATAAAATTTGAATATATTTGTGAACAGGTCTATTATCTTGGGCTATTAGAAAACAGAAATACATTTATAAGACAGTTACCTGAACCTTGGATGGGAGTTATGAATGATTTTATCTGGCAGAAAAATAGACTTGCTAACTCCCTCATCTGATGGATCTGTAGAATACGCAGGTACAGAGAAACCTGGACAACCAAGCCTAAAATTGATAAAGATAAGGCATGTTAAAACATGTATTTAAGACAAACATGTGGCTATATAATTATCCTCTATAGTTTACTGTTTTGGCGAAGTTTGTAATCTCATATCTCCTATACCATTTTCACTCTTTCATTATCCTCATCAATACCCCCACTCCCTTTTATATCTTTCTTTCCATATCTCACCATCACTATCCCCCTTTCTATCTAATCTCTTGATCTCACCTGTCCTTCAATATCCCCTCCCCCTCCTAAACTATGTATCCTATACCATTTCCCTTCGCTCTCTCTCTCCCTCTCTCTCAGTCTCTCCTCCATTATTTTACTCTACCTTTTCCTTTAGCCACCCCTCTCTTCAAAATATTTCCCTCATTTCTCTATTCTCTCTTCATCATTTCCCTCCTTCCATCCCCCTCTCTCGATTTTTATCCCATTTCTGACTCTCTTCCTATCCAATCCTATCCGCTTTAATAAGTTACCTCTCTTCTTTGTTCTGTTCTATGTGTGTATTTCCATTGTATTTCGTCAATACTGTGCAACGCACCAGTGGAAGAGGAATTTCTCATGTGGACAACAAGTGCTATACTATGGACCCTTTGAAGGTTCCATATGTAACATGGGATAAATTTATTTACATGTCAATACAAAATGTTCCAAGAGATGTACAAATATACTTTGGACCATGTCCATGCAAATACAAATTTTGATAATGATACAAGTACATCTATCCTGCATATAAAACCAAATCGAACAAAGAAGGAAGATCTTTGGGGGCTTAACTTTGACATAAAACTAGGAACTCTGTGGACATAGAGCAAAACTTGTGTAATAAGAGTTATGTTCTTTTTTTAACCTTGGAAAGGCGGTCATACTAAGGCACGTTTCCCCTTCCTCACTATCCAGTAAGCTCATGACCTGCTGACGTCTGTAAGAAAGAGAAAAGATATTTATAGTTACATGTAAGTATTTCCTCCTCCTCCTCTTTCGCGTCCTCCTCCTTCTTTTTATTTTTTTTGGGGTAACTTTTCTTCGCC
>CM046835.1:40905181-40955181 GCA_025618425.1 Heliocidaris tuberculata | reverse complement strand
TCCAAGTTGAAGAGGTAAAAACACCAATATAATCCGCAAAATTTTGAGAAAATACTTTCTTCTACATTTTAGAATTATAGAATATCTAATTTTATGCCAGATCCTTCAAACGAGTGGTTTCCTCAACGATATCAACCACAATATACATGTACATGTAAGTAGCCATTCTCTTATAATGGTGAGTGAGCTAGACATGCATGTGGAACGTCGTAGCAAGCAATGTGCCCTAGCTCTGCTCTCGTAGACAGGGCTGATTCTACTGTGCAGTGCACTGCTGTTGGCCTGCACGGGGATGGCACCGATCTTACAAAATAGATGAAATGAAAATTAACAAGGCCATTAATTAGGGGGAGGGTATGGGAGGGAGTTTTATCATTGTCTTTGCTCATTCTTCTTCCCTCTCTCACTTTCCTCTTTTTTGTGTGTCTTTTCTGTCTTATTCCCCCTTGTTTAACCAATTGATTGAGGGGATAGCATGTGCCCTGTAGCTATTCAACTGTGTGTTGTTGTTGTTTTTTTTAGAAACATACCATTGATCTATGATGTATTCTGACAAGATAAACTTCACATACACTGCTCTCTTACTCAATAATTGTCATCTCTGTTGTTCATTTTTGCAATTTAATGTATGTGTGTATTGATATTATCCAAAATTTATCAAGACCTTCTCATTTCATTTGGGATGAAAGATGGATAGATGAAGAAATAAAATGGAAAAGCTACATGGAAGTCTGTCCAGCTTACCATATACTCATTCTTTCTCATGATGGGTGACATCACTTGCCTTATCATTAATAAACAGGCCTGCCAATAGCAACACTAACCCTAACCCTATCTTTAATCAAATAAAACATTCTGCAAGTGTCACCAGAGCAAAGGTCAAAGCAAAATCAGTATCAGAAATTTTCAAATGACTTCCTACAACAGGCAACCATGCCTTCAAAACTGCAGCTACCTTGCCCCCACCGTCACTTAATGACTTTCCAACGCAAATCAGTGACAAGCTGGAAATACCACCATGGTGTAGAGAAGATCAAGTCTAACATTTTGTTGCGATTTGCAATCTCATCAGATCAGTTAGGAATGTGCAAGTTGCATTATAAGATTTCAAACCAAATCCTGGCCTATATAGTAAAACATTGTCAAAGCATACTTGCAATCACAGGACAGATAAAAAAACATCCTGAAAATTTCAGATGATCAAGGTAGTAGTGATCTGGGCCCCGTCTTATAAAGAGTTGCGATTGATTTGAATCGATCGCAACTTGAAATCAATCGCAACTCCTATCTCTTAAGTACAAAGTTTTAATTTGTGATCGATTTGAATCAATCGCAACTCTTTATAAGACGTGGCCCTGATCTACTACTAGTACCAGTACTGCCAGGTCTATAGTTTGTAAAAGTCAATTTGTATTCTTCTTCTTCTTATATTGATTTCCTCCGCTTGGCGAAGAACTGTGCTTGCATGAGCACAGGAGATCACAAATCCATAGCACTGTCAGAGTTTATTTATTTTTGTTGGGTTTTTTTTTGTACGAGTTCATTTTCTTCACCTTTACCCAAGATTGCTGTCGTCTCAGCAGTCGGGCTTCCAGTTCTGGCTCTTCTTGACTATTCTCATTGCTGGCTCGGGGTCATCCTTTCTTTTCCTTTTCTTGTATATTATTCCGTGTGTCTCTGGCTCTCTTACTGTGCTCTCAGTAGCTTGCTCTACATGTATGGGGAGCTGAATCATTGGTTTGCCCATACATGTACCCGGTCAAGTCTGGTCTTGAATGTGTTCACCGAGGGAGCAGTGACCACTTCCTCGGGCAGTGAATTCCACTCATTAATTATTCATTGGCTGAAGGCTTCCTGTCTTTCCTTGGTCTTGCATCTGTTTTTGGTGAGTTTTAGGCTATGACCCCTTGTACTGGAAGTAGAGTATTCAAAGAAGGCATTACTCAGGATTCTGTCGAGACCATGAATGATCTTGTATACTTGGATCATGTCACCTCTACGTCTTTGTGCATTTTGGTGCATTATTTCTGCAACTGAGATGTTGACAGCAACCATCAATAACACAACCCCAAATATAAAAAGGTCTTTTAACCCTTTCAAGACAATTGACCACATTTTGTGGTTTGGCTCAATAACTTTTGATCCAGAGCTCTAAAAAATATACCAGATGCATGAGTAGAAAGAGCAAAATTTTCTGCACACACTATGTCCATTTTTATTGCATGACCATATTGCGTTTGATGCCAGGAATTTTAAAAAGGAGAATTAACTTTGAGATCCTTAAATTGGCAACACATCGAGAGGTTCAAAATCAATGTTTTTTCATCAAAATTGGCAATTTTTAAAACTTTACGGCAAATTCCTAACCATGTATATTTTTTTCAAAGACATTACAAGTTATTCGAACTATGTAGCACTAAAAGAAAATATTATTGTTGCCAATTTGAAGAACAAAATGTGATCACTTTAACCCTTAAATAATTCCTGTCCTGAAAGGGTTAAAGGGAAGTCTAGCCTTAGTATCAAGTTGTTCCAAAGGAAAAGGGGAATAAATCAAGAAAAGCAGATTTTTGTTTCTCCTTTTTAAATCAGTCAAGTTATAAGAAAGCCATGATTTTGTTATAAAGTTGCAATCATTAGACACTCATGATTTTCAAATTGACAAATAAATAATAGCACCTTAATGTTCCAACATTCAGTAAGGTTGAAATGTCATTTTCCGACTTTATGACCTGATATGACTTTTTTTGGAGAACCTACATGTAGAAGAACATGCTATCTCGAAAATATTTTTAGTACAGTTCCAAGGGAAAAAACGTGCTTCGTAGAAAATTGGAAATCAATAGTCAATAATATTTGTGTAGAACAAATGTCTCCAAGTACATCATGGTAGGATGATGAATTTTTTTATTCATTCATTTAAAACATATTTATTACAGTCTTCTTTATACAGTGTGGCACTTTCAATGAAGAATATTGCTCTTCCAAGAGGCCCTGTCTGTACAATTAAAAACATATTAAAACATTAAACATGTATGCAAAGTAGAATCTAAAAGGAAAAAAAACAATAAGGAACTAAGGTGTAGAATAAAAATCAAGGAAAACTGTTGAAACATACTTGCATACACAAGAAAAACTACAAGTTAAATGAACAAAGATGAGGGAAAGTGGCTTCTCAAAGGGCATTTAAAATATGTACCCGGTAAGTGTTGGCATTGCCTCTTAAAAGGACAGCTCCTGTGTGGACGGTATGGTAGTGATGACCACTTTTTAAACTACTTGTATTTCTTTTTTCAAATGATTTTGTTCGAACTTTCACCAATCTGTTTCTCTGATTTTTCTTGATTTATCCGGATTAACTTGTTAGAAAATTAGATTGCCCTTTAAATTCAACAACATCATTCTTTACAATATGCATGCCATGTGCAGAAGCATGCAATTGTTTAGGGTAAATACACCAACTGTACATGTACTTTTTTCTTTCTGTTTTACTCTAAACAGGCATGAAATGCATAATGAAAAGCTTATTTTATCATTCAAAGCTTACTCTTTACAAAAGTAATGAGAGTCCAGTGAAAGTCATTACTCAGGTCAAAATCCAACAGCAAAAAATGATTGCTGTTTTGTATAAAATTTATGAAAAAAATTATAGTAGTAAACTCTTTAGCATAGTGCACAAATTTTTCACCTGATAGCTACATGTATGTAGTGTATATAGTTATATACATGTACTTGTGGTGAATATTAATTGGAAGTGTGATATAATATCAACCTTAGACATCATTATTCATATTCTGTTATGATATATTTTTCTAAAAAAATTTACTCTCTCTCTCTTTGTACAAAAAGTACACAAGCTAATAAGGTGAGAGCCTCTTTTCCAAAAATTATTAAATTCCTTATGTAATGTTTTTACAAATAGAGCTATATAGATGTAGAAATACCGGCCTGAAAACAATCAGATAGCAGACATTCTGTGATATGTGTACAGGCCCAAAATAGCTAGGACTTTTCAGAGGTTTAATTGAGGTACACCTTGTTTAGGGGGTCTGTTCGAGGGGGTTAAACTTATTTAGGGGGAAATTTCTTGAGAAAAAGTGAAAAACCTCAAAAAGGGTGTGATTTTGACCAATGGATAAAACTTGTTTAGGGGGGTTTCGGAAAACCTGTGGTCACGTGTGTGTACAGCAATATATTTGACTGCCCCCTCCCCCTCCCCCGGGAAAATATGTTGTCCTCATTGTGAATGCTTTTTCAAAAAGCTATATTTCAGAATGGCAGTAATCCCTAGATTTGTTCTACATTAAGTACATGTAGGCAATACTTTTTTGAAAAAGTTGAAGATGGATATGTGTTAGTTGCATAGAATGTCACCTAGGGTGAACTTCCTTAATCTCATGTGGAGCATTCTGAAACACACACACTGGAAGAATGGATGTCCTACCCCCTTCTTTGGCAACGTAATTATTAGATTTTATGGGTTATTTTAAAGAAATGTACCTACAGGTAGCTTGAATTAGACTAGTCACTCTCATAGACTTCAATGTTTTTAACTGATGCCAATTTACAGAATTTGGGTCAATAACGAAGAAGGTCCATTGTCCTCCAATATCAGTTTTCTTCCTGCCTGCTCATTGCAAACATTCTGAAATCTTAACATTAGCTTTAATAGTTATGACACAAAGCCTGATTCTTTCAAACCAACATTTATTTTCTTCCATCAATTTTGACAATATTCATCATCTGTTCAAATTGTACAGTTAGTAGTATGGATATAAACGAGAACTTGCAAAAAAATTACAAGAAAGAAGGCGCGATCCCAACATGTAGTGGGTACGCCTGAATACACATTACACAAACACAATATAAATTAATACAAGAATGGAAGAAAGGAACAGACAATTAAAGAGAGGGAGTGAAGTAGAGAGAAAGAAGGGAAGATGGGAGTAGAGAGAGAGAGGAAGAGGACGAGGACTGCGACATAGTAACAATTGAGTTGTATGGCATGCATTAATAATACAATGGCAAGATATACAGTGGAGAGTACAATGTGGAAATATTCACTGTCATCCTTACAAAATGATACTGGGAACAGGTTCGGATAGTAATTGAACATAATAATCAAGTCAAGGCATTGGAAAGGATATCCATCACATGGATATAAAGATTGTTTGATGCAATTCAAACCCAACACTTATTTCAAATAGGCATTTCTTTCAATGAATAACATTTAAAAGAATGTTCATGACCAAAATGTTCCTTTATGAGCTTATTCTCTTTAAGTCCAATATTCTAGTATGTATATAACCTTTGAAATGATATGTTAAAAATATTTCTAGTATAATATAGCGCACTTATACTGTTGTCCCTAAAATGCATCAAATTCACTTTTTATGCCTCCGCCCACCGTAGGTGGTGCCGGAGGCATTTATGTTTTCGGGTTGTCCTTCCGTCCGTTCGTCCGTCCGTCCGCCCTGCTTTCTTGTTCTAGCGATAACTCAAGAACCACATGAGGTATGAACTTCAAACTTGGTGCTAGTATGTATCACCATAGGAAGACGATCTGATTAGATTTGGGGGTATGCAGGTCAAAGGTCAAGGTCACAGAGGCCATTTTTCTGAAATTTCAGTTGTTAGCCTCGTTCTAGCGATAACTCAAGAACCACAAGAGGTATGAACTTCAAACTTGTTGATTAGATTTGGGGGTATGTAGGTCAAAGGTCAAGGTCACAGAGGCCATTTTCTGAAATTTCAGTTGTTAGACTAGTTCTAGCATAACTCAAGAACCATTTGAGGTATGAACTTCAAACTTAGTGGTAGTATGTATCACCATAGGAAGATGATCTGAATAGATTTTGTGATACGTAGGTCAAAGGTCAAAGGTCATAGAGGTCAATTCTGAAATTGCAGGTTTTAGCCTTAACGTGATACATGTATCTCAAGAACCATTTGATCCATTAACTTCAAACTTGGAACTAGTATGCATCACCATAATGAGACGAACTGATTAGCTTTTTGTTCACGTAGATCAAAGGTGACAGGTCATAGAGGTCATTATACAGATGTATGTGAAATTAATGTGTTTTTTACCTTTTTTATCACAATATCTCAACTATTTTGTATTCATGAGTAGGAGGAGATAAAGTGATCAGACTTTTGGGTTATAAGGTGTATTAAGGTCTAATGTCAAAGAGGTCAATTAACATGTAATTAGAGGTTTTTTATTCTGGTTTACCTTTGTTATCACCATATCTCAACTATTTTGTATTCATGACTAGGAGGAGATACACTGTACATGTAAAGTGATCAGACTTTTGGGTTATAAGGTGTAAAGTCAAAGAGGTCAATTAACATGTAATTAGAGGCTTTTTATTCTGGTTTTATCTACATGTATTTTACCAGTCTCTATAATGATATCTGTAGAATTTGCATCTTGACTACTTTTTAGTGGTAAAAAAACATTTTTCAGTACTGCCCTCTAAATTTATGGGCGTGGTCCCGAAGAAATCATTACATTTATAAATAGGACATATTCTAAGCTTTTAAATGGTATGAAATGCTTCTTAGTAGAATATATTTTTAGAAATTAACATTTATTAACATTTTGTCCCCATTTTCATGGCATGGCATATAAATACAATTGCTCAACATTTCACTTTGCTTGATATCATTACTAAACCTAAAAGTATGATAATGGCAGCTGTATAATCCTGTCATGGATATTTTTTCAAGCATGCAATGACTGTATAAGTATAAAAAGATAGGGTGATTAATTGATTAGACGAATCAGTAACATGAACACAGTTTTAAAGAAATCAACATGAATGTTAGATATATTTCTGATCTGGCAAAGGCGGAGGCATACATTTCGACTGCGCGCAGTCGAGAATTCATCTGGTTTAGTTTTATGGTTGAATGATTAACATATCAAAATAAAGGAGAACATAAAAGCCTTTAAATGCTATACTTTGGCTTCGTCAATTTTTTTTCTGATTGGAGCTTAACATGTGTTTCATTCTTTTTACCCATTCTATATCAAAGATCAAATTCATGAGTGTTTCCTGTCAAGTGATCACCTTTAGAGTGCAGTGTACATTAACAGAAAAAGTGTGGACAGCCATATAAAAACTACCCCAAATTAAACAGCAAATCATCAGTCCCGATGTTCTAAATCTTGCTCTGGATATGGTCATGAAATGAGACCAAATTAGCAACAGTGCATTGTACCATTTGAATGGATTGTACAGACTATGTGATGCAGCTCATGAAACTTGAATCATGCATACATTTTGGTCTATACAAAGTTGGGAATAAGCTGAACTTTTGTATTTTTTGTAGTACATTCAATCCTTTGGTCCTGCTGAGTTTTTGTTTTGTGTTGAATAAGAGAAATAACACTGATTTTCCTTGAGAGACATATTCACTTTCCAAAAATGTGATTATGTTACAGTTATTCAATAATAGCTGATACCCATGCAATTCTGAAATACGGTAAATGAATATCCAACTGTATAGAACACTGCCGCTATTTCTAAGTTGAAATTGGCTTATGCATATAAATTTGTCAGTAATAATTGTTCAAACAAACAGCATTATCATCAACAATGTCACTTATACACCTGTATATACATGTAGACCTCTAATCATAAGATATTGATTCATCACCTTTTTATAATTTTCATAATTATTTTTCTTATGTGATTGGGTATGTCTGATAGAATGATCATAGGAAGATCAACATTATTGCACAGCTTGATACTCACTATAATTTGAAACATTTCTTTATCTTTGAAATGCCTCTTGCAAAAGTTGATGTAAAGATATTTTTATATCTTTCACCCCTGTGAAATTGATTTCTTGGGAGTTTTTTTCATTGCAGAAGTGATTTGAAGTATTTTTCAATAATGAGGTGTAGCAATCTACTTACATGCTATAAGAATATGTTCTTCCTGTGCTGAATTGAAAGTGTATCATCTTCATTTGTAAATACAAGTGAAAATTCACGTGTGATTAGTGTGATTTGTTAGAATATTAATATTTTTAATAAATCCTAAAATGCACAATTTTATTTTCCAGATGGGCATGCAGGTAGACACGTAGTGACTATCAACACAAATGAACAAGATGACTGCCAAGCTGAAGAAGGTACTGCAGGTGTACTCCATGTTTGTAGATCAAGATCATCCAGTACATCAACACTTACAGCAAAGCCATGAGGTACATGTATGTACAGAAATAAAACTTTCCTCATCCACATTGAAATTGAAGAGAATTGCATGCAATTTAATATATTCAGTGCAAACAGAGAATTTGATAAAGCAATGTGAACTTTTCCACATGTTAGTAAGCCAATACAGTGTACCTAATTGAGGTACACACAATAATTCAGATTGATTATATAATGAGGACCTTGGGACCATGAAAATTACCTTGTTATATCAGGGTTTAAAAACAAAATGACATAAAGACTTCGGACCAGCAAAATTGTTATATCAGAGCTCTTTATACCGAGTTTCCACTATAATATCAACGCAAATTCAAGGAATGTCTCATTACTAGCAACATTTATATTTCTTTTTCATGATGATATGTAGTTTTGGCTTCATCTATATTCCTTGCTAAAGCTCTTAAGACTTTTTATTGTTTCATTCAAAAGGGACCAATTTAAATTGATAAAGGATTTTAGACTACAGTAAAGGGCTGGTCACATTTGTCTGATAACGATAATGATAACGAAGTTTTCAATTAAAGGTACATGTACAAAGTACACCCTACATGTACTATATTGTGAGTACGCGTGAATTTGCTCGTTTCTATTGATAGTATGGCAGCTTTTGGGTGTAATTTTAATGAAAAATCTCTTTATTGTTATCCTTATCGGACAAATGTTACCAGCCCTTAACACATGCATATGCTTGTACCACATTTGCTGCATCAGCAGAAAATTGGTCTGAGGAGATTTTTAAAATACTTTTGAAAACCTTAGTGCTCAGTTATCTGTAGCAAAAAGTCATTAAATATAGTATCATTGACAGAAAACAAATTACTCTTCACCATGAAATGAATTTCAATTCCACATTGGCTATGAATTTTTCATTACAAGCAATCAAAGTTGGGTATGTAGATGCACTGTACATACATGTACAGTAAGATTTTAAAGATAAGTTTTTATTTGACAAATGTTTTAGTCCATTATTACTTTTTGGTATGTAAACCTTTTTCTGAACATGACAACATTTTCCCTGTAAAGGGTGAGGAACTTGTCTGCCTTGTTAAACATATTTACCGCAAAGATCAAGAAATTATGTTGAAAATGTCTTCATACAATAATTTAATTTTGTAGGAAATGTGTCTATGGATCTATGTGTTAACTGTGAACTTATAATTATTTTATTCAGTGATACCTTTTGACCATTGACATTTGAATTAAATACAAACATTAATTGCCATGTTGTGAGTACAAAACAGAAAAGGAAATGGGAATGTTATGCTTAAAAATGTTATTTAGTGGTACTGAGGATTTTGCCTGTTTTTTGTATATATATATATATATATAAAGTAGGTAGAACCATAAATTGCCATGAAATGTAATTTAGATGTTAGATATTGAATTTTTACTTACACTTTGTTAGTTTATTTGGACAGCACCCTAAATTTCAGGCAGTATTACAGAAATATTCTCCCAGTATATGCTAAATGTACGTTTTTATTGTACAAACGATGACAAGGAATGTGTCACACCCAAAGAGAATCACATACCAATAGCATAGTTTGGAGTCTGCCAGCTTGAAACATGTGTTGCAAACAAAATAATCCATCCAAAAGAAAAGAACTAGGAAAGAGCTGTGACAGGTTACAAACTGTATTTGCAAGTTACAACATAAAAGAAAAACAAATAAGTCAGAGGTATTTCATATTCATTGTAATGAATCCACATCATTCTTAATACTGCAAGCAAATAAAATCTCTGTTTTTGTTCTCATTCAACAGATTCCATACCAGCTGATCCCATCAATTACAAGGAAAAAGGCAACCACACAATCTCCTGAAATGAGAATGAGGAGGTCTGCAGACATGCAATCCAGAAGCTGTGAGGGGAAAGGGACCAAAGAATGGAGTATCTAGCAGAACAGATTGAGGTTGTCCTTGGGAGGAAACCCATTATAGCAGAGGCCTTTCTTAGTTCTATTTCTGGTGCATAGGGAGCTAAACCTGACAACCTCTCTGTCATTTGACTTAGATGGCCTAAGTAACTTTAAGGGGTCAGATTTTATGGACCAGATGGGGTCAGAGGCGTCGATTCGTTCGAAAAAGACAAAGCATTGGGGGGGGGGGGGGGAACATTGTTTGTGAACAATGGGGTGACTGTTTCAGAACAGACTACAGCGAAAAGCAGACTTGTGCTGGCATTCTAAAAATATATGACAGGTTTTGAGGAGCAACAATTGACTTTTCGCTGAAATTGGTGCTGCTGTGGCAAAAAACTTTGTTTTGAAAATGCAGTAGACAAGTCAGGTGAGAGTGTGGAGATGTCAGTGATCTTGAAATTATGAGAAAAACATGCTTGATCTTAGCTTAAAGCTGGGCAAGAGATATGTTCTAACCAGAGTGGACTCTAGAGGAAAAGATGGAGACAGTGAAAGGAGAGAAAAAGGAAGATAGAGGGGAGAGGGGGGGGGGGGGGGGGGGGAGAGGAGGAGGTGAAGAAGCAAAGTAGAAGAAGTGTACAAGTAGTGAGGTATTGTTTTAAGCATGGATGTACTTCTAGTGATGACAACTGACTATGGAAAATAGCCGATGATACTCTTTGCCATATAATGATAGACAGAATCTGATTAGATAGAGATCTGTTTTGATAATCTGTAGGTTACGGTGAAATCACATGAGTGAATTCATCATGGTTTGAATTCAAGTTACCTAAGGACAGTCTTCATGTCCCTTTAGTCATTATCAAATCTTTATGAAACTGTTTGCAAGCTTAATTATTATTTTTTTATCAATTTCAATGAGTAAAGGCAAGCTACTAAATAATCAATGCAAGAAATGTACATAAAGTTTTGGAGTATCTCATATAAAGCAAAGAATTTTATTTGGAGTTAGTGCAGACTGTCTTAAAGTATAAAAATACGAAACTGGCTAGATTCTTTGGAACAAACCAAAGTTTGTATGTTACATCTATGAAAATGCTTTCTACACAAGTTTTCTCATGATTTTCCCCTCATAATAATGTACTTGTCATAATCCAATATCTTTGTAAGATGCCATAAACTTCGATGTAGTTAACTTCATTCCATATATATAGGAAAGAATTTCTTTTTACAAATAAATTTGTAAACAAATCTATCCTTATGTATGGCAAATGAAGTTATCGCTGTACAATATGTAGAAATACAGAATCCAAATTTAAGTGATTAGTAAAATCGGGGACAAGATTAAAGTGAGTGTGGGGGGGGGGGGATGGTCAACATGATTAAAGTTAAAATTTCTACAGTAGAAAACATATTACATGTACATGTATCACTGAGCATTTTTATACTCTTGTGATGCCTTGTGTCAGAGTTTTTTTTAATAATTAAGATAAAACTAAAGGTCATTAAAAAATGGAGACATTAATTTGAAACTATACATTGGCTATTAATAAGTTCATGGTGAATATTGACTTGTATACGTATGAAGATACACTTTCAATCCAGGACATGTATTGATGTGTTTCATGTGTCACTATGTGATTCTGTGAAGCTTCCTTTTTAAGTCTGATTAACATTAGATGATCTCTCAAGATACTCATTTTCTCCCTGGCAAGTGACAACAATCTGTTGGTTGTATTACAGATCTTGGGATACCTTGCTCATTGTTGTTATTGGGAAAATATGGGCTGCTTAATTTGTTTCATCAATTGTAAGGGATTGAAATTGTGTCAAAGGTTGATTGTCTGCTTTTCATTTTTTTCAACCAATCAAGGTTGATAGTGCTTGTATGATAATACTTCATCTGTATTGTCACAATTGTTTAATTGTGTTGTCCAATGTGTTCACTATGTAATATGCAGTTTTTCTTCTAATGGATTTCCACAGTTTGCAGGTTTATTGATGACATTGCTACTCAGGTACATTGGAAAGTTTAAAGGAAAACTACTACCTCAAAGTGTGTAAAAGCAGCAAAACCTATTTCATTCCTGAAAGCCAGTGCATAACAGAGCATACATTTATATGCAATATTCAGCTTGTTTGAGTGAAAGAAACATAATCCTATAGCTGCGCACTCTTGAAGTCAGTGATAGGACCATTTGAGTAGCTATAACAGTTACTCTATTTTGAGTTGTAGACTTATGCACACAAGCAGTCAACACTGCACAGATGTGTCTTTTTAGAGTAACATGTATAATCATAATTGTACAGGCTGAACCTCATATAACCACCATTTGAAATAAATATTTTTCAGTCTGAAATATCTTGAAATCAAAGAGAGTGAATTGGATGTCTTTTTGTCATAAAATGCAGGTGTTCCATACTAAATTCTTAGGGAATAAGTAATACCCGCACACATGTAGCTGTATCCACAAATTCCAAACTGATAGAACTCTATTTTTTGGCACTTTTTTACCAACTCTGTGCACTATTTTCTAGCAATGCTAATTTCTGTCATTTATCTACATTCATGTGTATTTCAGGTTATTAATTTTCCTGTGATGAAAAGAACAATTTATTGAGCAATTAATAATAAGATTCACAGATTAAACAAACATGATATACAGTGCGAGTCAGAAAAAATGTCCCACTTTTTCAAATTGAGTATGGTTTTAAAAATGTGGGATTGATAGAATGTTTTTAGCATGTATGGATAGAGCATACATTCCTTTGTTGCTTGGTAAAATCTGTTTCAATTTAGCTGTTACAGTTGAGCGCACAACAGCCATTGTTTGTAAGGGGGTCAAAACCCATTTGCGCCAAGTCTTATGATAAAAGGGCCCTGCCTGAGTTGGAACAACTCAATTATCATTACAAAAGGCTTTCTTGCTCATTGTGCAGTGAATCCAAATCCGGCAAGGTGCTGTTGATGTTGGCGCAAATGGGTTTTCACCCATACACATTAATTTGCTCATATCCAGTAAATTCATTACTGATTCTCCACAAATGTGGTATCAAATAAAAGGGGAAGAGTTAATCTGTCTGACGATGGTACAAGAAATATGATATATGCTATCATATTTGTAATATAAGCATTTTAAAAAGTGGGACATTTTTTCTGACTCGCACTGTAGAGGACCTATCACGCTCCCTGTATTTAGTAAGCATTCTCTCCCATTTTTCCACTTTGTATTTCCTATCATCTCCTTGTGATGCTTGTAGTGAGTGTGCAGATATTTGTTTAGGGATAGATGCAACATAAAGAAGGGGTATAGTTGGAACACAATGGTAATATAAATAATTCCATGCCCCCATGTATGTTCTGACATAATGTGACACATGTTTTGCTGTGCTAAAAAGTTTTGTTTGCATTAGTCTGAATACAACATCACCATGCATACGTATACAAGGTGTCAGAACAGGGGGTACTCGTTTTCCGAAGGTTCATAATTCCGAAACACAAATTTCCATAGCAGGGGGTTTATAATTCCGAAAATGAAAAAGGTTTGTTATTCTGAAAATGAAAAAGGTGTCATAATTCCGAAGGTTCATAATTCCGAAAATGCAATAGAGCCCTACATAAATTTTTGGAATTACGAACCTTCGGAAATATGAACCCTTTTTAATTTTCGGAATTGTGAACCCTATTTCATTTTCGGAATTACGAACAGTCGGAGTAACGAACCTTAGGAAAATGAACCTTCGGAAAAACAACATTTAAGCACTTGAACACGAGTCCATCGCTTTTGTACACATACACGATTGTATGGGTAAATGAAATGCCTCTGTTGATTTTTATGATGTTGTATACATTATTTCAAGAAGAAGTTCTACTCTTGTATGAAGATAATACTGAAATATAATCCATTGAATGTTCGAAGTCAAATTTGCTTATTTTGCAAGGTCTATGGAAATATGATATATAGTGAAGTTAAAAAGGGGTACTGTACCATCAAGTAAATATGATTTGAGATATACATTTTGAGGTTTTATACACAAAATAAATCATTGAATAGGAAAAACAAAGAAAATTATGTTTATGCTTTATTTATAGTGTTTAAATGTGTCTGGTTTGCATGATACTATGCCTGGATGTAAATCAGTTTGTGGCTCTGTGGCTTGGATTAAAGGGTGCAGTGGCATTAAAGGGAAAGTCCACCCTGATATCAAGTTGGTTTTAAAAGAAACGGAAAATAAAAGAAAAAGATAAATGGAAGTCACGGAATTGCCAATTTGTCAACTTCAAAAATGCATAACTTTCATATTTCTCATTGGATTTTGTTGTAAAATAGGGGGAAATTGTTTCTCTAATTTTTCTGCTTTAATGAAAATAAACTAAATAGGCCTCCAGGGTGGACTTCCCCTTTAAGGGTACTGGCATCTCGGGGGGGGGGGGGGGGGGGCTACTGTACTTGGTGCATGAATACGAAAATACAAGCCTAGGCCGTTAATTAGTGAGGGTGCTGGAGGGGTTGTGGCGTCTTCTTTTCACTTTCCCTTCCCCCTCTGTTAATTTCTTTCCTTCTCTCCTTTTTTTTTTTGGGGGGGGGTGCCATTTGATGAGGAACCATGTGCCCCCATGCTCCGTTTTCTATGCCACTGAAGTAGCGATCGTGTGTGTGCATGTGCGTTGTGTGTGTTTTCTCAGCAAACATTGCATTTTATATGAAAGAGTATTAATTTTGATCATCAATGAATAGGAAAACAAGCTTGAATAAAAGAGTTAACCTTCATCCATTAAACCATTCGCTCTATGGAAAGAATAATGATAAAGAATAAAAGTCAGTCCATCCTCATTTGTGGTTGTTGTGTTTATGTGCGTAAGGGTTTTGGAGGTGGAGAAGGGGAAGGGGCAGGTGTTTCAGCTAATATCGTAATATGTGGTTCAACATACACATAAGCGGATGTTTTGATAAGTGAACTTAATTGTCCGTGAATTTTATATTTTCATGTTGAAGTTGAATCATCACGAAACAATTGAAACGTGTGTACACCTCTCTCTGTTTATAACATTTATTTTAGAAAACAATATATGAAAAACAAAGTTCATATGCGTTCTGTTTGAATGATGAGTTTCTTTTACAATGTAAATACTTTATATGATTTTATGAATTGGTATCGAAAAATAAATGAATCTTGAATCTTGAATCTTGAACCCAAAATGACCGTCAGAAGTTGGACGTGATCAATGGGAGAACAATCGATCATTTTATGGGAATGTTTTATTTATACTGTGGCTTGCATTTTCCTCCACCGCATATTTTTCCAAACTGATGGAACGTCAAGATGTCAAAAATACCGTAACCTCAATAAATGTGAAAGAAATAAGAAAATAAAAAGAAAGAGATATATATATATACTGATAACACAGCTTGTGTGTGAGATTGTTTAGAAAAGAGACTAGAAATTGGTTTAAAGAGTGAATGTGCACGAAAGTAGAGAGGAAGGACATGGAAAAGAAGTACACAAAAGAATATTAAAATCAACAAATTTTGGAAAACTGTAGAATACCCACAACACAATTAATCCTTACCCTAAACCTAACCCTAACCCTAATCCTAACCCTATATGTGTAACCCTAATGAACTCTAACCCTAACCCTAATCCCGCAACCTCTATCCTAACCCTAACCCTAACCCTAATGAACCCTAACCCTGATCCAGTGGGGTATGTAGACCTTGGACTCAGGAGGGGCCAAACATGTCAGTTTACTGTAATAAATTATGTAGTTGGGTAAGGAAACCATTATTTTGAGGGCCGTGGTTTGCTTTATGGAAGGGGGCATTTGTTCGGTAAATGAAGTAGGCCTAAATGTACAAGATTGAGAATTTATTCTCTTAGACATGATTCGTTTCCATGTATTCACTACCCTACTAAATACTTTCTTCCCGCTTGGTCGAAAATCTGTCAGGAGGGGCAACTGCCCGATGTCCCTTGAATCCTACTGACCTGCCACTCCTCCTCCCCAAACGCTTGTGCCATAACTCTAACCCTAACTCTGAACCTAGCCACAAACCAACCTCTAGCACTAATCATAATCTTAACCTTAATCTGTAAGTCAGTAGGATTAAAAGTTTAAGTTAGAATATTATCAGGTTTAGAGCTAACTCAAGGGAATAGAATAAAGTTTATGGCTAAGTGTTTGCAGTTTGGTTTCGGGTCAGGTTTTAAGAGTAGATGAATACTTTGGGGAGGGGTCTGGCAAATAATCAGGTTTACAGTATCAAAGTTTATAGGGTTTGTGTTTTTTTGTGTAGGACGTAGACCTCAGTTACGGTGTAAGGGTTAGGTTTTGGGGAAATTTAAGGGTTCGGATTTAATTTTAACTTGATGGTTTTGGTACAAAAGAGACATGAAAAATATTAGAAGTATGCACGAGAAGAATAAAAGAATAGAAACGCTGGAATTAATAAGGTTCTGAATTCTTTTTTTAAAAGGCGTACCGCTGCTCCAAGTGGAAAAAGCCCTCTATTGACTCCTTTGAAATAGGAAAATCCGCAAAGTCATTCATAGTCTGTATATTCAGGCCCCTTCAGAATTTCAACCTTTCCTTAACCTTCTTATTGTGGTATGGACGAATCGTCGCTAAGACAAAGAGAGAGAGAGAAAAAAAAAAATAGATTCTACAGCTCCATCAGTAGAAATGTACAATACATCAAACTTTTAATTACCAAATCATCATACACACAAGGACGAATATTTGGGGGCGGGGGATGATGTTGATATACTGAAAATGACAGCTTTGTACGCGAGGCACACAGCAGAGAGAAAGAAGAGAGAGAGAAAGAAAGAGGGGGGGGGGGGGAGAGGAGTGCACAGGTAGATATGTTGTGTTTTAAAATGTAATGAAAGTACTTCATAAATCAAGAAGAGACATTAACAAACTTCAACAAAAATTCTCATCGCAAGTTCATGTTTTTCTACATTATATCGCCTTTTTCGTATTCTTCTTCCTATACTTTATAAGGGTGGCTAGGTCGAGATTAAAACAATATTAAAATTGAACACAAATAAGGGAACGCTACAGAGGCATGCCCCGACCCTCCCTTTGAATGCAGCAGAATTGAGCACATAAGGGTTTGGACCTACAGACTATTTTTCCTTGCTCTGATTGGATGAAAAGTTTCTGGACCGTCTCGACACCGGCCGGCAATACGTGTTGTGCAAATTACTCACACAAGTCCTCCTAGATCCTGTATGTTCATGCACTGCTGAGCTGCTTTTCAGCGGTACGGTCCCTGAGCACTCGAAATGTAAAATGCGTGCCAGTATTGGTACACGTACACAGTGGCGAATTTAGGGGGGGGGGGGGCACATCCGGCCCGTGCCCCCCCCCCCCCTTTTGGAAGAAAAGTATGCATTGTGGCCCCCCTTTTAGAACAAACTTTTTTTTTTTTCTTTGCTGGTCGCCCCTGCACGTACACATAGGTATATGTTTCCGATGTCTGGTCAATTTGCCTAATTTGTAGGAAATATGACTTAATTTTTCTTATTAGTCAAAAGTCTCTCACACTTTCTCTCTTTTCTTGAGTTTAATTTAGGTATTATTTAATAGCTGCTGCTATTGCCTATGGTTTTTCCTTCATACTTTGATTCCTATTTTTGTAATTTTCCTACGAATCAATAATAATATTCCGTAATTTTCTTTTGAATTTTCAAAATCTTCTTTCTGATGATAACCTGATTCTCTGTAATTATTCCATAGTACCGTAATACACAGAAATTTTACTGCCTTTGTCATATCATATATCTCAATTAATCAGATGTATTCTGTTGTAGATTACTCAGAAATGTTAACGGCGGAGAGTACTACTATTGTGTATCTTTTTAATTTTTAATGTTTAATTTTTAATTTTAGTTACAAGTACATATATATGTTTACCTTACCTCATTATTTTGTTTTATGTGTGCACCAACCAATGTGGAGAGCCTCTCAACAGAATTTTAACATTCTTTTAGGTGATCCCCAGGCATTGGCTGGTGCTAAATCATGTAAATCTTTATACTGTGGTTCTGTTCTGCTATCTTTGTGATGTTCTCTATGTACACATCTTTGTTATCATCTTGCCTGGAAATGAAATAAATGAAAAAAAAATAAAATGAATAAATAAATAAAGTCAAAGAAGATAATGGAATCAATAACTTTTTGTTTTGATATGCCGGTACAAGATAAAGGACATAGTTTTTAACATAAAGTATTCGAATTTGAAGTAAAGTTTGAAATATATGAATTCGGCTTTGATAGCCATGCTTGATATTCTGTTTATGTGAGGACAACATATAAAGACAGACCGAATGAGCAAGCTTGTTTCTTTCATTAATCCCTCTTAATGTTGTGGTTTACAGGCCTACTTTGAAGCACTTGACAATTTTTGATGATGTTACTGCATGTTCAATGAAGTGGATAAACCTGAAGATGAGCTTGAGCATTATCAGCTGGCATACACTTGAAATATAAATGGGGTTACAGAATTGTTATCAGAAGAAGCAAAGGGGATGACATACAGTGTGTGTGCATGTATGTCAATAAAAAGGAAACCCATATTCAAGCCCTAATTTCCTCAAAGCAAAGGAAAATTGTAATTGATAATCTCTTCTTTAATTTGATTGGTTGCCCTCGAAATATTATCATCGATGACTGAGAACTGGCCAATTTTACAAAGAGCATATGCAGGGGCGAACTGGCAACGAGGATTTTGGGGAGTGTTCCCAACGGGCCGCACGATATTTTGGCTTGAGAGCCGGTTGATTTGTGGTCTGAGGGCCGGTCAAAATAAGTTAAGTGGGCGTTCACATCAAAATTTTTAATCAAAATTTTAGTCCTAGTCTGCCCCTGCATGTACATGTAGGCCTATTTGTATGGTTTATTTCACCTATTATGATTGTGTTGATTCAATTTCTAATCACCATAAGACCTAAAACCCACAGTCGGTTATCATAAAATTCCAGTCTATTTTCATATATGATGGTTAGCAATATAAAGAGGATTTTCTTGTACGATGACTATTTTCACAATTTTGCTACAGGAACATGTGTTATACATCCTGGCAAATCTTGGTATGCTGTAGTGTGTCATGAACATTTCTATAAACATTTGAAGCAGTTAAGAAAGATTATGTTACTTTGAAGCACAATTTCTAATTTAAGACAAGTGATGCGCACTAATTTCACAAATAACATTGGAAAAATGCATAAAGAGAATGTGAATACATGTACAGTCCCGAATAATTATGATTCAAATGTTTCCTGAATTAATTAAATTGATCATGCTCATTACAATGAGTTATCAGTGACAGTTGAACTTCCCCAACTGCATTATGCCAAATGCATATTTAGATTGTCATGGCAGAATATTCATTCCTCTCAGTGATAGTGTTTCAATATGCCATATTCATAGTTTTATAGTTTCCATGGAATGAAAACGGTTGTAAATTTGTCTCTAGTTATATTTTTCTATCAAATTTGCTCTGAACAGATGCTATCTCAAAATCACTACAGACTGAGCGTTTACATTTTAGTCAACATTAAATGACAGTGCAGCAGTTTTATGTGGTTGCATGAGATGTCGATATCATGTCGAGTCTTGCAATAATTAAATTTATGTGTTCTTGTAACTATGCAGCAATTTCAAAGGAAGCAGAACCATCACTAAAAATGAATTTTCTATAGCCCATCTTTGATCAAGTGGAGAATAATGCTGGTGCCCCCCCCCCCCAACACCATTTCCCCTCAATAAAAAAGGCTGGATCCACACTACGCCACTGCCAGATCAGAGTGTGTGTGGAGACGGGGATGTTCACCACTGCTATTGTAAAGGTATGAAAAAGAGATTAAAAATCAAAATTGGAACGGGTGACAAGTACATGTTAAAGCAACATCATCAACTTTTTTGGTTGTGTCCAACAACAGGACACTGAATTACTCATGCACTGACGTAACATGATGATACTAAAAAGGGAAGTCCAACCATCACCGCAAGTTGTTCTGAAGACAAGTAGAACTTTAATTAGAAGTATTGAAGCTACAAATAGGTAAAAAATAGAATGAAATTGGATCACAATTTAAAAAAGAGAAAAGAAGGAATTTTGATATTTGAGATTACAAAAACAGTGGTAGTGTATTTCAGTTTGAACCATTAATGTCATTGTGACGTGATGTAGTCAACTACACATAAAATGACAGATACATGTATAATTTTTTTCCAAATTCATGGATGAGCTGGGTTTTCCATGCAAGAAGACATATTTATATAACATGCTAGCAATACTATATATGAATACTACCCGCAGGGATAAATGTTATGTGCAAAATGAAAATTGATGACATCTCATCTGGATAAGTGAGTATTTGCCCATCTAAGATTGATCTGTAAGTAACAGTATCAACTTTCCAACATTCATTACTTGTTAACCAACTTTTTTCTGTTTCCTACAATTCAACTTGTTACAAAGAGAGAGATGAGATGATAAAGGAGATACGTCATTGCTTTGGAACAAGTCTTTGTTGTGTCAACTAATATTGTCTTGCTAACCAATAAGAACAATTTTTAAAAATGCATATTAGAGGATTAATCAACACTTTCTCTCATACAAGTACCTCCAAGTTCTTCAAACTATTTATACCATAGAAACTACAAGATTTGGCATACATTTATACACATTTATAGATAAGCTTTTGACTTTTTAATGCATTTCATATCGCATTTGTGAGCAATTACTTTATTTGGTCACATACTTTTTAGTTGGTAAATGTACATTCTAATCTTTAAAACCTTATCAGATCATGTCAAGATGAAAATCTATATTCACCAAGCATCTTTACTGTTGCCATCAATTTTCCCTTAACAAATATTTAATTTCAAATGAATATACAATTATGTATACCCTAAAATTGGGGGGGGGGGGGGGGAGTTGAAACTGGGTCAATACAAAGTTAATTATAATAAATATAATCATACACAACCACACTCCACAATGTTCTAACATTTTATCAATGCCCCTATCAAACTGTAAATGATTCCTTCTAGTCGTAACATATCATGTCTGGTACTTTCTGTAGATATTCAAAGGAATAGTCAATGTCATGCAAAATGGTACTTTAAAAATAAATATAATGCAATTTACTAAATTCAACGTTTTGATTCAGTGAATGACTCACACACATATAGATTCAGATCATTGATGACGTGCTATGAACCCTCTCCCCCCCCCCCCCCCACTAAAAAATGTAAAAACTTAAATGGATACAGAATATCCAAATAAGTACGAATTACCTTCTTTGTTCAATAGTTCTTAACACAACAAACTAGTAATTATAATGCATGCACTGTATCACTGCCAATAAAACCAGGATGAAAAAGAAATTCACAAGAAATATACATTTCAACACTTGACTGTATTTTATGAATACAAAAAAACCCAAAAAAGTATGGATACAGCTTTAAATACATTGTAACATTTGTACATAAAGCATGTAATAATTGGACATTAGAAGTTTACATGTATCACAAAAATAACAAGAAAACAACAATAATTATAACCATAATACAAAAATAACATGAATTATAAAGACAACAGTGAGTTATTATCAGAGAATCCTGCATGCTATATGGAGGATTGCTGGAAGAATTACTCCTAGGAAAGTTACGAGCTACCACTTGAAAAGATGATAACTTGAGCTAGATATTAGTTGATGTTTTCTCATCAATTAAAGTAGTAAAATGCTAAGCACATCAATATGATTGCGGACAAGTGAACATACTTGAACACATTTTGCACATGTGAATTAAAACCAAGGTGTAAATGTTACATCTCGATGCATAGCATTAGACAACTGGATAGTGATAATAATTTCAATTTGATTTCATGTTTCATAAATTTTGACTGAAAGGGTGTCCTCCCTACATTTCTTACAATGATGTCGAGACTGTACCCTATCAAACACTTTGTAAGACCCGACATACGGCTCCATGTACGTGGCTTATATTTCATTTGGAGCTTAGTTTGTAAGGAAACTTAACATTAAAGCTCACAGACAGTCTCGGTAGCAAAAACAAGGCTGGCAAGAAACTTATCTAACAGAGTCACATACTATTCTCCTTTTATCATAAGACACATGTACGAGATTATTTAACATTCCATTCACGATTTCGAACAAATTTTAGTGTAAATATCTGTAAGAAATGCTTGGTAACGGCTTTTCACTGCCTCACGCTAAGACCATATCCACCCGAAGGTTCCCCGCACAATAAACCCAGCGCTTCGCACTGTGTGCAGCGTATTCTATAACACACAGCAATCCCTATGTGCGTAATGTGTGTGGCCGTTGTTTGAATTTACATCCCCTCTTTTTGGGCCAGGGATTTTTATTACTTTTCACCTCTCATTCGATAAATATTTCACTTGAGGAGGAAAAAAACTTCACAGCATCTTAGTTATGTTAGTACCGTGCTGTTTATTAAGTAAAATCAAAGAAATCTCACGAAAAGTTTTTGAGAGCTTCCCAAAACTATCTTCTACCTTTAAATCTGAATTTCCAATTAATGTGGATTTGACAAGAATTTCCACATATACATCTACATGTATGACAGAATAATAGTACCCCCCCCCCCCCACCAAAAAGTCAATTGCACAAAGTCAATAGAGTGTGTGCATAAAGTGCTGAGTGATCTATGAAGCTAAAATGCAGGAAACAATAGATTAAAGGAAAAAATACAATCTCAAATTTGTGCAGACTTGGTATGTATACCAGTAAGTATACTGCGCAGTAAAAAAAAATCCATGGAATGAAGAACTAATAAGAACAATAGTGAGGATGCTAACAGACACTTAGAAGAAATGTCCTTTTGGGGGAAAACAAATTCATCTGTCATAATCACTGAGGTCATCAATGTAAATCCACCATCACTAAAATGTGTATGAAAATCCTATGGTTGTAAATTCCTTAATCTGTTTATCAAAAATGGAAACCTGACATTATTTTCCTAGCTAACAGTGATGCCATTAGTACAGTACTTTAGCTAAAACAATGACTTTTTGACACTACACTGCTTTAATTAACTGTGACAATTCATACTTAGGAAATTAATAAAAACTTTGATAGTATATTGTAAAGCAATATAAAGAGAGTTGTCAAATTACCACTTTGCAAATTTATAACTCTCATATAGTTATCTCATGTTTTTCCAATTTTCAACAAAATGATTACTCTGCTTCCACTGATAGGAGCTTGTGGGGATGTAATCACCCTGTAATAAAGCACATAAACAACAATGGGACTGAAGTGGAATGATTTTTCATTTGATGATCTACTGAAAAGTAATTTTGACATTTTTCACTGAATGTTCAACACCAGGCCTACAAATAAATAATATAAATGTGTACAAAACCAATGTTACAACAAAAATATAAAATACTAAAGATCAAATGATAAGACATCAAACTGATTGTCCAAACCCACATAGATATAACATCCTGTGCAAATTTGAGTTGTGCTCTACAGCATGTACATGATATACAGCATGTACTTTACAGCATATTTTTGTTAACTCTTAAATATTTTCCTGGTAGAAACAACCTAATCAATGCATGATGAGCAATTCAAATTTCTTTGCACCAGTTCCTATCAAAACAGAATTCCATTAGAAAAACACAAGATTATGATACAATATTGGTGCATGAGTACAGAAACACTGGCACTCATTTTGTGAAAAACTTGTAGATTGTACACCATTTTAAATTCTGAACATATGACGTAATTTTCATCACACTTTGCCTTCACAATGCTTGAGATAATAATTCTTTTAAAGTTACTCAAACTCCCAGTCCCAATTTCTTTGAATAAGTCATTACTTATTATGCAATGGTTATACATTCATATGGCTTAAAGGCCAAGTCCACACTAATATCAAGTTGATTTGAATAGATAGAGTAAAATTAAACAAGCATAACAGTGAAAATTTCACTGAAATCGGATATAAAATAAGAAAGTTACAGCATTTTGAAGTTTTGCATTATTTCATGAAACGGTGATATGCATAACATGGGCGGTATGCAAATGAGTGAACCGATGATGTCACACACTCACTTTTCCTTATGTATTTTATTATATGAAATTTCAAATATTTCAATTTTTATGGATGTGATAATAAAGAATCTCTCCCTTGTATCAAAATAAGTTACAATAATGATGATTTTACATGTTCCATAAGGAGTCAAACCATGTTTTACTTTATTGAAGCAAAAAATTGAAATATATGATATTTCATATAATAAAATACATAAGGAAAAGTGAGTGTGTGGCATCATCAGTTCACTCATTTGCATACCGCCCATGTTATGCATATCACTGTTTCAAGAAATAATGCAAAACTTCAAAATGCCGTAACTTTCTTATTTTACATCCGATTTCAATAAAATTTTCACTGTAATGCTTGTTTAATTTTACTCTATTTATTCAAATCAACTTGATATTAGTGTGGACTTGGCCTTTAACTCTTATAACAGACATTGATGGATATATGTAAAATGTGAACACCTGGATGGGAAAAAAAAATCATAAAATTACATCTCAATTAAAGCTGTAAATGCAGAAGGTCCTCTACTGGTCATTAAAGTCTTCATTTCAAAATGTTTGATACGTTTTCTATTCAAATATGTTGGATACAGGGCTATGACAAGGAATATGGGGCAGATTATTCATTCTGAATCAGGTAATACACTTTTTGCCTTATTTTATTATATTCACTTTGACATTTCAATTAAAATCAGAAGTTATCACATCTTCAATACAAACTTGAATGCGACAAAATAGCGCCACATCCAACAGCTTTATAGAACTGCAGCATACAAATTACTTGATGAAACTGATGCCACTTGGGTACCTCATGTCTGTCCAGACCTGCAAAGAGAAATAAGAAATGGCAGAATGGATGGTAAAAATAGAAATAAATTCAAATCAAAACATTCGAAGATGACATTTAGTATTTTGGAAAATACCTGAAGCTAAAAGCTCATCATTGTCTTTGCTAAGACGGGTCACCCACCACTTTTTATAGAAGTTACTTAAATCTGCCCTTCCAATAAATGAAAATTATACTGGCATCATAACCTACAATAGTGATTTCAGAGATTGCCTTCTTGGGCTTTATAAAGAGACTTGTGACACCAGAATTTTGTCTAATGCACATTTGCTCAGTACATCAAGGCACATTAGGGTTTATGCAACAAACCCTACTAAAGAATTCTGCACTATGCAAAGCTGCTTACTAGCCATATGTACATGAGCAATTGAATCAGTTTACAAAATACATGTAGCATGAGTTGAAAAGTAAGCATTGTTTGTATTTTGGTAAAATCTCAAAACAGACAAAACCCTTAGGCAATGGGAGTTAGCAGACTCATGATCAGAGTTTAGCAGGTTATCATTCACATTATGATAAACTAACAATGAGTGTACATTAAAAGTATATAGGTATGAAATTGTTTTTAAAAATATTTGGAGTTGGCATATAACTGTACATAAAAAAATTGTTAATAATGAAAATATGCCAATATACATGCATATTTGCAAAGATGGCTTATCAATGCACTGCAGCAAACCTTTATGTTTTAATATTGTGGAAAATTGTAATTATTTCAGAGTTCGAGAATTCGCTACCCATGGTGACGAAATGTGATAGTTAATACTTGTAGACATTATCACATTTTTTATCCTCAAACAAGCATAGAACACAAATGGAATGGAATAAAATTCCTTAAAAGTTACAAGCTCATTTTGACTGAGGATCAATAAATGAGCAAGGTCTGAATTAAGTTTTCACATGTCACTCAGTACATTTACATGTATCATTGTAGACCTGTCAGACAAAAGAAAACAAGTTCCATCTGAGGGTAAATTTCATTTGGCTTCCTACAGTATAAATCACAAAATATTTGAGAGTTATTAGGACTCTCTTAATATCAAGGCCAGACATGGACGCCCTCTTTCTTCCGTGATGTGTATTATATCTTACGTTCATAATGATGAAAGAGAGCAAAATTTCCATTTTCAATTATGATCATCTGGGCATAGGTCCAGGGGCTGGCTCCAGTATAGGAAATCATAACAAAACTTTCACTTCAAGATTTAATGAAAACAAACATAGAGCTTTTTTATGAAAAGGAGACACCAATTAAAACAAACAACAAACAAAGGAAATACATATGAGTCATGTCAACAAAAATAAAACAAAACATAACTACATGTACCTGATACTGTTGCATGGGATCAGTCCTGTTTGCTGAGAAATAAGCTTGGAAGTCTTTAACTAGTTGACAGCAAACCTCTTTCCCCAGTTTTATATTACATCACTCCAAAGTAGACTGTAATTAATACAAAGGAGCAAGAAAAAAATAATTACAATGAAGTACATGAATGAACATATCAAGAAACAAAATAAAATGACTTTACTTTTCCCCCAAGTGTACACTTCATTGAAATAATCATAGACAAACTTTTAAAGGGAAAGTCCACCCTGGTATTTGAATTTGAAATTTGAATAAAAGGAAAGGAGAGAAACAGAATAGTGAAAGTTTGAGACAAATCTGATAAGAAATAAGAAAGTTATGAATTTTTGAAGTTGTAATCAATCAAACACAAATTGGCAACTCCGTGACGTATCTTGCGAGCTCCTCTCCAATTTGCTCAGTACAGAAAGTGTCATAAATTTTCATTTTCTTAGTTTCTGATTAAGGAATAGATTTGTTTCATACAGGTTCTGTGTAAAAACATATGAGCAATGATTATATCTAAGGTGCACATGTATGTTTGAATATTTTCTTTAGAGAAAACGGAAATTAATGACTTATGGGTACAGGGCAAATGGGAGAGGAGCTCGCAAGGTACGTCACAGAGTTGCCAATTTGTGTTTGATTGATTACAACTTCAAAAATTCATAACTTTCTTATTTCTTATCGTATTTTGCTCAACCTTCACTGATCCGTTTCTTTAATGTTTCTGCTTCCTTTAAAACCAACTTGTAATCAGGGTGGACTTTCCCTTTTAGCAATGATAATCTTGGAGCGGGTTGATTTATTACGAGATTTATGTAAGAGACCCTTGGTATAGGCCTACTACATGTAATAAAATGTGTAAGTGACCAACAAAGAAATAGCTCAGCTACCTGAAGAGAACCTGCATTAACCTTACCCAATGCACATTGTTTCAATCTTCTTGGGCCACTTTCATCAAATAGCAAGTCAATTCTTTTGAATTGCATTTTTTCTTTAATTTACTATGTATTTTTACACAAACTATCAATATCTCTCATACCACATTATCATACTGAATACACCGAGAGTTATTTTGTTTCTGCCTTGTAAGTCATACGATTACATACACAACTCGTGTACTCGTAAGTCGTAACTCAGTTTGATACTCATTTTACACAAAATAAGTGGAATTCAATACCACAGGCCTCATACTGTACCAACACTTTGTCATTTTCTTTTTTATTCTTTTGTCTTTTAATATCAGTAATTGTTTCTGTGACTTTTCAAGTATTTTGATTGTTTTATTATGTATCAACTCTTCTGTGTACATGTATGTGCATGTAAACAAAGCAAATTTCCATTGTTTATTAATATATTATGGACAATAAAACATTGAAATGAATTGAATTGAACTTTTTCCATTTCTAAATCTTTTTTCGATGCATTGTGTTTAATTATATTTATCATGCAATACTGTGTTTGCATGAATATTCAAATAAAAATATTCAAATAAAAAAAATCAACAAAAAAAATTCAACAATTTACAAAGATATGCAAAAGATAACAACAGTTTCACACACACAAATTGTGTTTTAGTGCAATTACGATGATGATGTGCTATTTGATTTTGGATTGACATGCAGGAATAGACCGCTTCTGTAATGTATACAAATTTATACCGGTGTGTTGGCTCAGTAGAGCGTCCGCCTCACAACCGGGAGGTCGTGGGTTCGAACCCCGGCCGCGTCATACCAAAAGACGTTAAAAGATGGGAGTTGCTGCTACCTTGTTTGGCGTTCAACAATAAGGGATAGAGCAACGTCGATCTGGCGCTGCTCAGTGGCTGCCGGGCTCACGATCGATTGGGCAAAAAGAATTTCCATTTCGGTTTAACTTAATAAAATTTGGAGTGGACTTTAAAAGATTATTATTATTATTAAATTTATGCACATAAATTCTCTGAGCACCTAGTGACGAGCTATTCCATTAACCTGCTTTTTATAAATGAGCCTCAATGCTTGGAATACAGTTTGCATACATTATTTGTTGCTATGTCCGGCAAGCCTCCGGCAAGCTTTCAGGTTGTCAAGAACAACCTTTGTTTGAAAGGTATGTATAAAATTTGCATACATTACCGAAGCGGTCTATTGCAGGACCTCACAATGGATGGTCTGATTTTCAGCAAACTAGGTCTCAAAGTAACTCGAAGGTCTGTCAGAATCTGCAACTGTCACCGACTTGGCACAGAGGAGAAGAATGACTTCTTGAAATGAAAATGAGTTTTTGTCTTTCTTCTTCTCATAGAGCAGATTGCTATACATTTAATGAGATTTGGGGAGCACTAATCGCTGGTTACAATAGTACAAAAAACAGCCTGAAATTTGCTTTCATTAAGGTGATATTGGAGGAAACATAATGACTTTTGGATCATCCTTTTATCCCTGTGCTACAATTCCAAAATTTTGTGGTTTGGCTCAATAACTTTCGATTTAGAGCCTTACAAAAATACCCTACATGAGTGAAAACAGCAAAAGTTTCTACACACACTGTGTCCATTTTGGTTGCTTCGTCATGTTGGTTTGATGCCCGGAACTTTAAGAGAAAAAAAATTAATTTTTAAAATCCTTATAGAGAGATTCAGAATGACCGTTTCATTACAATTATCAGCAACTTTTTAACTTTTAGCATGATCAATTTACATGTTTATTGTTTTCAGATACACAACAATGTCTAAGAAAAAAGTAGGGATAAAATGACAGTCATAGTGTAATAAATTGAGGGAGAATAATGTAGGTATTAGTTTAGTGCTTACCAGGTAATAAATTCCTGGCCTGAAAGGGTTACTGTTGAACACAAGTTTTTTTCCCCCGGAATTTTACAGACTATCATTTCTGTCATAATTACATCTGCTCTGACTTGTGAGTAGACTAGTGAAATGATAAGCACTGTTAAAACTAATCCAGTGGTGTATCTAGGGATTATGGCACCCGGGGCAAACAACGAAGTTGCACCCCCCCCCCCCCCCCCCTCCAACTTCCCCACTGATCTAAGTTCTTGTAAAAGCGAGGGAGCAAAGCGAACGAGCGATATATTTTTTTTTTCTTGCATTTTTAACCCCTCAAAATGAAATTTCTGATGCATTTTACCCAGCAAAATTCCAAATTGAGCACTGCATTCGAGGGGCAGAATTTCGAATTTTGAACATTGATAAACGGTTTTCTATTCCCTTTTGTCTCAAATGGGGAGCAAAATTAACAAAACCCCTTCAGAAATAGACAAGGAATTCAGCAAGACATTAATGGATAGTTGAGATTTCAACTTTTGCAAAATTCATGCTATACACTTTATCCTGTATTGGGGCCGCAATATTAACAAGAGGCTGATTAAACTTACATAATAGAGAGCAAAGCAACAAGAATTACATTTTATTTTTAAATTTCTGAACCATTTAAAAACCCTATTTTAAAATGATATCCTTCACTGGGGCGTGAAATTACGAGATCCTGGAGCATCATATGCGAGGGAGGAAAGCAACCGAGTTTTAGAAAATTTTGCATTTTAATACCTAAAAAAATGTGTTTCTAATGCATTTACCCTGCAGATTAGGGGCGCATAATTCTTAATGATCATGATTTTTCTTCATTTCCTTCTCTTTTTCTTTCTAACTTTTAGCAGTTTTTGCACCCCTTCAAGTGCCGCCCGGGGCAAACTTGTCAGAGTTGGGTTCCAAGTTCACATTTTTATGTTATCCTTTATTTTCTTCATACTCCTTAAACATTAAGCCATAGCTTGCCAGATATTTTATCACCCTGCAATGCAAAAAGCAACCATTTTCCCAGAATTTTGCTGATTATTATTGTGAGTTTACCTCTTCAAGTTGATCACCGCAGATATTGACACAGCTCCACATAAGGATGGTTCCCTGTGCAGGATGAAAAAAAAAAGTTGTTTATCAACCCTCAACTGCGTAGATGTAGTCAGTAGAGCCAGGGCATCATTTCATCAAACCGTCGTAAGTACAGGTTTGCCGACATCCCATTGAAACGTATATTGTTAATCTTAATACAGTTCAATTTAATGGGATGTCAGCGAACTTGTACCTATGACGGTTTGATGAAATGCTGCCCAGACCTACATGCAGTCTCAATGAAACAGTCGTCAATGTACACGTAACAGGGTTGGCAATTTCCCGGGAAATACTGGGAAATACTGGGAAATATCGGAAAATACTGGGAAATACCTGCGCAATACCTGGGCAATACCTGAAAGTGTACCAGCAGATGTATTAACAATCATTCAAAGCTTTCATGTGACTAAAATTCCATCTTTTGATTGGACTTCAAATGTTCGAAGTTGATGGTTTTCAATTACTCATTGGTTTCTTAGAACATACATGTACATGTACATGTACATTGCTTGTTGTATGTAAAACAGTGCTGTTTTATTCACATTTTAAAGACACAAAATTCAAGACACATCGCACCACTTTCTTCTGTTGACTACCCGTAGGTTGACAATATGCTGGTAGTGCATATGAGGGTGAAGTACCGGGTGCACATTATTTTGAATTGTCGTGTTGTTTTTAAATGTTCTAAATCAACAGATAAAATATGAATTACGGTAATGTACAACAGTGTGAGTCATAGAGTCAAGCTACTTTTCATACAGGCACCATCCAAAGTATGCCTCATGAATTTTTAAAAGTTGAAAATTGAATGCCCATCATTGACAAGCAAGCAAGCACGCACTGTATATGGGGTTAGGGACCCTCATAGTACCACATCCCACTGGTCCTATACCTATTCGTTTAATGAAAATGGATCCTAACCCCAATGGGACACAGGATAAATTGAGGCTGCAAACAGTGGGTCATGTGACCCACTGTTCTAATAGGACATAATAGTATATATATAGGACTGATGCCTAAGAACTACAGAAGTGCCCTCTTGGAGTAGTGTTGCATAGAATGGAATTGGTGTGAGTTTATCTTCACATTCATATGTTCTACCTACAATGGCCCACTTAAATCTCTTGATTGGTCAGGTAATAGGTGATCTTTTAAACTGAATTAGACATAATTGATTCAATTTGATTTCTGTTTGATGAAATGTGAGTGCTTACAAGATGTAGACAATAATGATAATTGATAAATCACATACTGAAAGGTAATAAGGTTAAGTTCAAATATACCTCTTTAATAATGCCAGGCTTTTAACACTTTACATGTTAATTATTTGAATGCCATTGCATTTCAACATTCTTCATGAAGGGAATGTGTTAGAAGTTTAATTGATTTGATTAAAAAAACCCAACTGTATATCTCACTATAACAGGGCTGTCAACCCTCCCGCTTTTGGCGGGAGTCTCACGCCACCACGCTCATTCTCCCACCGTCCCACCAGCATCGTGGCAGGAGTCTCCTGCCACGATGCCCTTCCTCCCACCAAACGTGTAAAATTAGAGTAAAAAGACACCTGAAAACACTGATGACCATTTTTTTTTTTGCTTGTCCAAGAATTTTGGACTAAAAAGAAAGCAAAAAACACAGAGGCCAGTGCCAGTGCCCCCCCCCCCACTTTTTCAAGTACCCCAATTGTGCCCCTTTTTACCCATGAAAAGTGCCCCCTTTATCTTCGCAATAAGTGCCGTTTTTACCTTCTGATAAGTGCCCCTTTAACCTCAGACATTACTGCCCCTAATGAAATCTAATAATTGCCCCTTTTTTCGTCTAATTAAAGCCCATTTCCCGTTCTAATAGTGCAATTTTTCCTTCTGATAAGTGCCTTTTTCACTTCTGATAAGTGCCCCTTTTCCTTCGTATAACTGCGCCCCTTCTTCTTTCTGATAAATGCCCTTTTTACCTTTTGATAAGTGCCCCCTTTAACTTCAGACATTATTGCCCCTTTTGAAATCTGTGCCTTTGTTTTTCGTCTGATTAGTGCCCATTTTCCGTTCTAATAGTAAAATTTTCCCTTTTTATAAGTGCCCCTTTTCACCTCTGATAAGTGACCATTTTTCTTCGTATGACTGCCCCTTCCTCTTTCTACTAAGTGCCCTTTTCACCTACTGATAAGTGGCCCTTTTAAGCTAAGATAAGTGTCCCCTTTGAAATCCGACAAGTGTCCATTTTCCTCTGATTGGTGCCCATTTTCCGTTCTAAGAGTGCAATTTTTTCTGATAAGTGCCCTTTCCACCTCTAATAAATGCCCCTTTTACTTTTGATCAGTGCCCCTTTTCTTTCTAATAGTATTATATTCCCTTTTGATAAGTGCCCTCCCTATATACCTATATATATTCAATATATTGTACCTATATGCTCCGATGTCGCTTACAAACTGTGCCCTAAAGTCCACAAAAGAGCCATATACCTAGCTCCAAATCAGAGAGGCTTCATAATAATAGATCCCCCTACTGATCTCAGCACAATGAGAGGCAGTGGAGCAGGGGGCAGGAGGGGCACAATTCCCTAAAGCATACAAGAATGAGCAGTGCCCCTAAATCATAACAGGAAGGACATTTTTTCTAAAAATTTTCCAAAGCTCGCTCGCATTTACCATTGCCTTCTTATCATATTAGGAAAATCGCTGCTATTCAAAATATCTTCAATATTTTGCTCGCTCACTTCGCTCGCTCGCAAATGAATAACCATTACTCAACTGCAAAGTAGTTTTTTTATCTACACTGTATAACCATGTTAAGACATAAACAATGTGTCGAAAATGATCCTCGATAGTGTATTAATCAGAATGTAGCGGTATACTACATGTAATGTTTCAAAGAGGCTTTTTCCGCCTTGTTTTCACCCTTTATAGGTGCCCCTTTTTGTTGGTGCCCCCCCCCCCCCCCCACTTTGAAAGACGCTCCGCCGCCCCTGATAAATGGTATGGCTATATGTATGTAATCATGGTTGAGGAAACCACTCGTTTGTTGGCACACAAAAATAAAGACAAGTCAGAGTCTATGGACAGGGAAAGAGAAAGCTAATGCGTGTAACGCAATGTCAATGAAGCGCTTCTGTGCAGAGTGAACGGTGGTTTCCTCAACCACGATGTGTAACTTTACTCTAGTTAGTTTAGGATCCCAGGCCTACTCTAACATAGCTTTCATGGCTGAATAGGCAGCCTTCAATAGCTATTGTGTGTAGAAGTAGATCTACTACCTGACTACATATTAAAAAATTACTAGCGGGGATTGGTCCAGGATAGGCAGGAAAGATCATTATTAATATTAAATAATAAACAGATAAATACAGGACAGTCTCAGGAGAAGAAAATAATTATTTAAAATTTCACTTTGAACTTTGAAACCCCAAATGTGTAGAAAAGTGGGCATGAGGATTGAAGAGTCCCTGAAGCAGGTAATCAAGAAAATAGAAGTAAACTGAATCTTGCTTAGACTCTTAAACTTAAAGCTAGAGTAATTTTGGTGTCTGGTTTACGCTAGTGCAGAAGTGAATTCATCACACAGTCCCACATATCCACACACAGTCACAGGTTTGGTCCGTTTGGTCCCATGTAAAATAAAACCCAGGATTACCCCGTACGGTACATGTCTGATTGTCAAATCTAGGTGCACATTTAAAACATTGATTACACAAATAAACTCACCTCATAACAAGAGCTTATCTTAATGATGTCCACTGTTCTTCGCACCATGCACCAGGCCCAAAGTCTAAAGATTCATCGCCAGGCGGCCGGCCGTGCTAGTTGCCACCGTACCGCCGCCCGCTATACAGACACTGCATGCACAGTTTAGTAGCTGGCCATCGCATCCACCGGCGGCCGGCCGGCGGGGCGCGGGCGGACCGAGCGTGGGCTGGATGGAGCATGCGATTTAGCGCTGTAAGCCTTTATTTCGCAGGCCTCATTGGCATTCACATGGGCCCATGGCTGCGTGGGAGCAGCCTTATGCACACATGCTGAATACGGTTGCTGGCCTCCCAGGTTTATCCAGGTTTATCCTGGGAGTTTTTGGCAACTAATGAGCCAAAATGTGGAATTTATCAGCAGCAGCATGCAGCACGACGTCGTCACGATCAAACGTCTAGTCTCGATCTGCGGTAGTGATTGCCCCTTTTTTTAGTCATCGATATTCGTCACAAAAATTAAACGTAGGGCTATACCCCACCCCACCCTCACTTTAATCTCATTTGGGTAAAAATGTTAGGGTCTATTTAAACTTTAAATAACGTTTTTACCAAAATATTAGTTCTAAAATGAATACATTTTTAAAAGGTAATTTAAAATTTGAATTGATTAAAAATTTAAAAAAAAAAAAAAAATCTATTTATAATAAAGATTTGGAAAAATAAAAGTGACAAGATAGCCTACATGTAATGCATATACATGTACATTTCTCTTTATAGAGAAAGGGAATATTTCATTGGTCTGTGGTCCAAATGCATGATCATTAGAAAGCGGCTCTCGGGCGTCGTGAAATGAATTTGAATGGGGGGGGGGGCGGCTAATGGCCCTGACCATTGAAATCAGCGGATGATAGGCCTACCGGTAGGTCCCCCTCCAACCCTAGCACGTGCACAACTTGCCAAAATTCTGTTAGTGTACAAAAATCGACAGAGCGTAATGTCGTACAACCAAATAAACACAACACACTTATTAAGAAGTCCGAAAAGTAAGACTAATATAAAAGAATTATTATTATTTTTTTTTCTATTGAAACTTTTCAAAACTTGATAAGGTGGCAGAAGGAAGAGTGTGTGCAGGGTTATCACTATAGTACTTTCAACTTGTGTGTGATGGATTGACTTGGCGACTGCAGCAGGAAATTGCCGGCTATACTAGGCGCCGGGGGGAGAGGGGGGGGGGGGGACTTGAGAAAAGGGTCTCTTTTATAAGACTATTACTGAAAATAATTAAAGTCAATTATATATTGCTGTCAACAATCTCATAAAAGTAAAATAATATCAATAAATATGATCAGGAATTTAACAAATATAAGTGGATATATCCTATAATTAAGTAATGTAGTTAGGTATCATGTCTACAGTATGTGTATTTGTTTTGGATTTTGTAAATTGATTTTGGTAAATTGGCTATTTTGATGAGTCATTCTTGCCGCACTACGTAATGAGTCTAACATGCGATCAATGATTCATTGTCCATAAAATGTAACTTTGATAATTGTATTTTTCAAAATATCTTGAAGGATAATCTTCTATCAATTTATTTGAGGTAGATCTATTTCAATAAAATGTTCAATAACAATATATATATTTATAAGAAATTTATGAACAATTCACATTGATAGCAGAAGGTTGTTCTACTTTAATTCAAACCATATTCCGCAAAAAACAACTTACTACATGTCAAATTGGCAATTACTTCGCTCATTTTAGTGCATATAAATTAATGCCCAATGGCATTGGGATGCTGGGCAACACATGTTGGCTGTGTTATAATAGCATTCATTGTTCATTGGACCTTTTTTCCCAAGGTATCCAATGTCCTATTGGGAACGCTAAACGAATCGCCTGGATGGATGAGTACAGGAATGGGCCCTATGCTACAATGCATTTTTTGTCGCTCGGTAGCTGCGCAAAACATCGAACGAAAAAGCGTGATTTAAGAAAAAAAGTGTCGTTAGAATACTGCAAAAGGCTAAATCCTCTTATTCGGTTGTGTTTGTGTGTGTGTATGTGTGGGTGCGTGTGTGTGTGTGTGTGTGTGAGGGGGATAACAGACCCTTCCACGGTTCGGCTGCTTTCTTTGAATGTTGCGTGGACGGTGGACGGTTGTGACAGGAAATCGCCGCCCCTATATCCAGCGTAGAGGGAAGCCGGTGGCTAGTAATTCCTTTCACAGTCCTCTCCCTGTTCTTTAAGTTCTTGATTAGTCAGTGGTAGTCGGTACTGATATTCCCATAAGTCGGCGCTGGTGTCATCTACCCAGCGGCTGGCACTGTGAATTCAAATTACAATTGGCTCAGATGTTAAACCCAACAATTAATGCAGAAACGTGTGTTAATAAATTGTACAGTATCAATCTCCTAGTGGTGGCTAGGGTGGTAATCATTATATAAGTCTGCGTCCATGCCATTTATCATAATTTTAGGCATCTACAATATTGATAGACTGATATGCTAAAAGGAACGTCGCTAAAATATTTTTAATGGATCGGTGAGGGGGGGGGGGCGACAGCAAAGGAAATATGTCAAAAAGGATAAAGATCCTTAGATTAAAATCTGACGACGAAACTTTATTTTACATATAAACTTTGAAAAATTGCCGAAAAAACAGAACCTTACTTTCGGAATTGTCAAATTTTCATCTCATACACCCCACGGAAGTGACGACACGATTGCCCGACTATTGCTGATTTCGAAATCTTCTGGAGGGCTTCATCCCCAGCCCAGGCCTCATATATAATTTAATGCCCCCGAACAGAATCCATCAAGTTAAATAAGAAGTTAATATTCATCAGACGTAGAGCATGCAACCTGCATAAAAAATTGCGAAAATCAAATATCTATTTAGACTAAAGAGCTGTCACCAAAAGGGAAACGGAGAGAAGTTCTTCCTATTTAACCGGGCTTGGCCCTGCAATTCTTGAATAAGTCGTTTCCATTAGACCCAATTAACTTTAGCTGATGCAAACAATTCAATGCAAATTTACTCTCCTCATTAGGCCTATATTTAGCTGTCGCATTTTCATCTCTGGCATTCAGATACCTCTGACAGTTTTACTGACATTTTACCTCTCATATTTTACGTCGGTATGATTACAACGAATGCCTTCCACAACCGAGGAGGAGAAATCTCTACGCCCTTGTTTATAGGATTTATAGACCTATATTATTCACAATGATTATTAATAATATCATTAATTTGTTTAATTGTAAGTAACAGTGCGTATAAAAAGTACACACTTTCAAAATATACTCCAAAATGATACTATAATATCGATAAGAATTTCTCTTATGAAATTATGGGTGTGGGTATTTTAATCGAATGACACAAAGTATTGACGATATTTCAAGCTTGAGTGAGTACCGACTATTTTTAGAAAACTTGCAAAAATTGGTTTGCGCAAAAATGGCTTTGCCTTGAATTTTATCAAAGTGCATTATCAGGCATAAACTGCATATACTCTGTTAACTGTCATTCATTGATTTGAACAATCATTAAATCCTTTAACCCTATGCTTAGCCGTGCACACCCATAGGGGCGTATCCAGAAATTGATAAAGGGGAGGAGGGTCCTCCCAAGACGGGGGTTAAATGAATCTTGGCAGCTGCATTCTTGTACAAGCATATAGCAAGTTGTAATGATTATTTTCGTGGGCCTTTAAGGAAGAGCTACACCATGGGCCAATGGTGGGGTTCCATGACATTTGCTCCTGCGACAATTGCTCCGGTCTAATTTTGCCATGTTAATCCTAAACCTAAACCTAACCCTAACCTTAACCCTAATCCTAATCTTCACATTGTCCTTGACAAAAAAAACAACAAATCATGACCTTGACCTTAACCTTTGACGTTCCGATATATAGACGGAGGAGCAAATGTCGGAGGAGCAAATGTCGCAGGAGCAAATGTCGTGTCACCAATTGTGGATAATACGCCCCCTCCCACACACACACAACCACAACCACCACCACCACCATTGCGGATAGTGCAAAAATCATCTGCATCAATACTCATTTTTGCCTGAAGAGTGTGGCACAGATTGAATGCAGTAACAGGAGGAGATCCCTAACATTAACATAATTTCCTTCTTCAAATTTCTGATTCATCTTAAATTTATGTACAAGACCCAAGAATCTTTTAAAGGAAGCAAATTAATTGATTCCTAATAATCTAATTTTTCTTCAGTTAATCCTGCACTTGTGAAAGATGTCAATGTACTATATACATTGCATTCTGTCCACATGCTCCAGAAAAGTAGCGCATCCTGCTACTGGGTGGAAAAGGTGGGGGCAAAGAAAGGAACCAAATTGATGTTCAAAAAGAGATTTCCTTTCTCTCTTCTTGAAAACTGAACATTTCAGGTACATCTTCCATTCTACATGTACTGCATTGCATCTTATCGACATGCTCGAGACAAAACATGGAATAATGTGTGCAGAAAAGACATAAACTGCAATGTTGTGTGTGTGTGGGGGGGGCGGCTAGGAATAGGGTTAAGGTCAGCATTAAATGATTATTCAAATCAATTATTGATTGTTTAAAGGGCACATGCAGTTTCTGCCTGATATGCACTCTGATCAAATTCAAAACTGAGGTATTTTTGCGCAAACCAATTAAAGTAGCCTGTATACTCATTCAATTAAGGGTATAATATTGTCAATACTCATATGCTGCATTTACACTTTCCCAAATTTGTTTCCGCATAGTTTGCGCATCGTTCGTGTCAGTGCGGGAATTAGCGAGCTTTCGATTTGCACGTCGACATAGTCGACTGGTACGATCGAACCACATTTTGAAGCTCTGCGCATGCGTCATGTCGTCGCCCTTGTCCACTAGCCGAATCGAGGACGCGTGCACCCTGGTTTTGCTGTCGTCCTAGATTCAGCACGAACGTTCATATATATGACGTCATACAAGCTCTAAATATGGATGAAAGTGCGACCCACACCGTCGTGAGAGATCGAAAGCGTATAACGTGAAGTGAACGGACTTGGCCTGTGCGACGGCTCCACGCTCTGGTGACTGGTCGCAGAAGTCGTTCGGAGCAGAAATCGAAAGCTCACTATTATTCGTGGCAGCGAGCGGGAGGATGCTGGTGGGTGCGGGCCAGTGCTTGAAATGCGTGACAGAAAATCAAACATGTTTAATTTTTTGGCACGACAAAATTTTTTGGGCAACATTCGTGAACACCCCGTGAACTTTACACAACCTAGTCGCAACCTAGCCGTGTCAGTGCGTGCCAGTGCGTGCCATCGGCAAAGTGGCACGCATGTTCCGGACTAGCTCACGACTAGTTCACGAATAAAGGCCACCGCACACCTTACGATCGGTCTGCGATCCGATTACAGAATAAAATGTAATAACAGTTGACAAATCATTTAAAAACCAAAAATATTTCTTATTGAATAGTCATACAGATAGTAAAATCGATAATACGGCCTTTGCCGAGTTTTCTAGTCGGTGGAATGGCTAAATCGGCTCCAAGTCGTAGTGACGTCACAAAAATCGTACGACTGCCTACGATTTGAAATTAATATTGCTTTCATTCCCTTTAGAAAGCTGACAGCTCACCAAAACCCTATGTTTAGTATTCATATTACTTTTCAGAACCTGAATAGGGTAGATTTCATTTGTTAAAATGCCAATATTTAATGCCATAGCGATTTATTTCACAAATCGGATCGCAGACCGATCGTAAGGTGTGCGGTGGCCTTAAGTTGCTCAAATCTGCGCACTCGTTACGCATACTATCCGCACAGTTTTCGCATAACATGCACATTGTATACGCATGTAGAACATGTGATCAAAACACTTGGGCCCGAATTCACAAAGGAGGTTTAAACCATGGGTAAGGTTTAAACCTCCGTAAGCGTACTAAAATAAGCGTAAATAAGCGCACATTGCCCATGCGCGCGCTCAAAGAAAATATATGATTGGATCGGATTCCGTGCGCACGTACGTTTAAAAAAACAAAGGAGGGGGTTTAAACCATGGGTTAAACCAAACTTCCTTTGTGAATTCGGGCCTTGGTCTTTTCGACTGATCTCTACGTAAGAAATCTTAATCAGCTTTCCCTCCTTAAATCAGCAGCAGTTAATCTAATTTCACTCCTATATAATATGAAAAAATAAAAAATGTTTATTGAATGAACCAGTGTGAATGAAAATTGCAAAATTTAACAAAAAATTACCAATTTATACACCAGAATAGTGATTAGGCCTGTATATTTTACACTGCGTTGCCATTTCCAAGACTGTAGGCCTAATGAATAGAAATAGATCCGATCATGAATGGCACAATGTACTGCATTCAAAATAAACTAAAAAATTTCTGGGATTTTTTATCCTTCTGCTCATGTATAATTTGTTATTCCTATAGCAGTCTCTATCAAGAGATTTCAAAAAACCTCACGAAAAGGGGTACTAATCCAGTCGGTCACGAACAATCGTGAAAATGAATGACGAACTGATGCGTGAACAATGATTAACTTTGGCGAAAACATGGCGTAAATTGTTCTTGAATCAGACTTGACCCCCCAATTCGGCGATGACCACTCAATGGCACGCACTGTACGCAATAATGCGGGCCTGTGCGGGACCAAAATGCAGGCAAGTGTGAATGGGGCAGCATACTGTCATCCGTTCAGACACACCCTCCCCCATAATTTGATAAGAAAAAATCAAATCAATATTGTGAAATTATCATTTTGGAGGGTTTTTTTAAGTGTGTTTTTTTTTTTTAGTGGAAAAAGTATTGAAATACATTGTTAACTGTAGATATATTCAGAGAGTGCACATATTCATCGTGATTATTAAACTACAGAATAACACTCACCAGTGTTGCAGCTCCTCGTTTTTCAGCCTGGAATGATTATACCACTAACGTTCACCGGTACAGAGTCCTTTCGGCCAGGTTTCCCCCTTTCTTTTGCTTTATTTTGTTTTGTCAACAAAAATGTGGATACGATGGCATTGTGCAACCTTGGGAATTCCCGCCCAAGAATGGGCGAGCGTTACTAGTATACAATTGCGGTGGCACGTGTCACATTCAGAATAGGAATAATGACGCTGCCCACTCCCGACAACGCATTGTGTGACATGTCAGACTCATACATGAATATATGCTATGGTGATATATGATATCATCTCTCCTCCCTTCTAACTTCTTCTAACTTATTTTCTAAACAAAGATACTCAAATCGAAAGATAAATCAGCATTGCGCTAGGAATGTAGCGATACCATTAACCATGTTCACAGTCACGTGCCTCGATCAGCTTAAAAGTTTACCTGTGATGCTGATCAGGATTAGATCACGGAAATCAACCCTCCTCTCATATACATATTCTACATAATTATGTCGAAAGAAGAAAAAGTAGTTTCATATTCCCGAAGTTTGAAACATCATTTTTTTTATCAGGCCTTTCAACAAACAATCACGAGAAAACTATTTTTATGTGTGAGTCATTAGAAAGGAAATGTGTATTTAACCCCAGACAAAAGTATCTCAATGACTAATCAAAATTCGATAGTTCACTTTCTTGCAAGAAAAACTTCTTTATTAATTCATTCTCATAACTGCATAAAAAAGTATAAAATGATATATACCTTTTTAATAAAAGATAACAGATGAATACACAGAAAAACAAGACAAAAAGTAATCTGTTTTACAATAAACACGATAAAAACTACTTTCGAAAAATAAACTCGAGGGCAATTTCAAAGGCCTATTATTGTACTGCCCATAGAAATCTTGTTCGGATTACGTAATACGCCATTGTAATGTTCGCACATTTCTAAAGGTGATAGACAAAATTAGACAGGGCTATTGAAATTGTCTTGAGTTTATTTTTCGAAAGTAGTTTTTATCGTGTTAATATTACCAAAGATTATACAAATAATGCATGGTCTATCATGCAATATACTGCGTGCACGACAAATACTAAATTATCCCGAGTGCAGTTTTGTTTCACCGAGGCCGCAGGCCGAGGTTAAATAGACCTGCACGAGGGATAATTTAGTATTTGGAGTTCATATAGTCCAATAATGGTGCATAAATAGAACATTCACCAATTATTATAGTAAATGGAGCCCTAGATATATAACTGTTATTGTGTATTAGGCCCGGGCCTCCCCGGGATTAGCCGTGCAAAAATCAAAGTTATAGCGCACGATCGTGCACTATAACAAAATTTGCACGTCACGTGATGCGAATCTAGGCAATCACAGCGCGTATAATACATACACTATTTACTAAAAGAAGCTATTATTTTAACACAGATGTATTTTTCTAAAGATCGATAATGCCTTAACATAACTTAAAATAATTGATTGATAATTCGCATATATTGTTTCAAGATATTTTTTGCGTCTACTGCAAAATATGTAGTATTTGGTGTACACAATGATGAAATTAAATCGAACTCCTTTCCTTCCATAAAATCAAACACAAAGTTGATTTTGTTCAGAATAACTTTATCGTGTGAAATCAAATTTCTGACACCCACAAATAAACCGTCTGAGACTGATTGGGCAATCCCACGCAGAACAGAAGTTTAATACTTTCTTCAGAAATATAACAAACATTTACGTAAATCTGATTCTGAGTTATATATTGTTTCAAGATATTTTTACACTAAGTACTCGATGAATCATCTTAAATTTGAATTAAACAGACTATACGGTTCGTGTAGATATTACAATTCAAAACGCTGGTAGTCTAGCTTGTAGCCTTTGTTTGACACATGCATGGCAGGTAAAATATTCAAATATGATCGTAGATGACGCACGATAGAACTTTCAAAATCACACTTGCCCAAGTTCTAGTGTTAAATGAATATGAGAAGTTTTTGAATGTTCAATGTCATAGAGACCTTTCCTACTATCGTCACCCTTTTGCCCGATGATTACTAATTTGTATTCAAAACTTCAATCACAGAACCTCCATTTCTTTACTTCTGTCAATATGTGACTATCAGTAAACCAATTCGTAGATACAATCTGAGCAAGAGTAGATAAAGGGTTATCTGTGACAAATTCTAAAACCTACTGACACGAAATTCAATATAATTATGCTCATGAATATCATGTAATCATTATTCAATTATACACCAATGGTACATTCCATGATACCCAGGTAGAAGGATGCTTTTCGAAGGACGAAACAAAAGCTGTTCATGAGGCACATCTATCACTTCGAGAGTGATTATTCTAAAGAGCACAAAAAGGGACCTCTCCATGTTTAAAATATCTGTGGATATTTGGGGGTCATTAAATTTTGTAAACATGTGTTAACTACAAACTGGTCTTTTGAAAGGTTAGGAACTAATAAGAAATATCCCCTCTTTATACAACCTTCGCTTTCTTTTATACATTGCGACCCATTGACATATATCTATAATTGTGTGCATGACTGTTCAAAATTCCGGTGACAAAGGAGTCTCTTTGAAATTCTCCGCGTTTTATCGGCAGACCGCAAATTCTGCAACAGATCAAAGAAAATAAATTAAATAACGTGTCTGTTTGCTGGAACACCCGCGAAATGAAATATTACCTTTTATAATTACGAAATGCGCGATTTGTCGGGGATATCGGGGGTGGGGGTGTAATCCAGGAACAGTCATATTATGTTGTACACCTTCAATGCAGAGTGAATAACTCAGGGTTAGTCAACCGTATATAGGCTTGTTCAGTCATGAAGAGATTTTTGAAATATCCGTATTTGGCATTATTTTCATCTGTAGGCTACATTGCTAAGTTCTTTTCACTCCAAAACATACTTTTTACTGAATCACGAAAGAAACATTCCTCTTCGAAGAAGATTCCTCTTGTTTCTCCAGCCTGGACGATTCGTGATCGAGAAATCGCCACAGAATTCAATATCAATCACTTTTGTCCTGTTCGTGAATCGATCACGATGGACTTACATTTCAAAATTACAATACACTGTAGAAGAATGGGTAAAAATTTGAGCAACGTGACATGTGTCCGACCAATTTTGGGGCATATAATTATGCTCAACTTGGGAGAGTTTTTGCTCAATTTACAGAAAACTGTGATTGGGCAAAACGTTACCTAAGTGGGGCATACATTGCCCTAAAGTTGGTCGGACACATAGTTTTTTTTTTTATAGTGTATGGTCAAAATCCTTTCATACAAAACATTCACTTCGTTCAAAACATTAGTCTCATACTCAAAATAAAATGCGGTTATCAAACTAGGTAAATCAAGTCAGAAAGAAGGGAAAAAAGGCACTTCAATCTTTAACATCCTCTTCCTCTCTGTCAATGGCCAGACTTTGCAGTCCATCTTTCCTGATGACGTCTCCAAAAGAATAAAACCATTTGGCACCCCGTTTTAAATAGGATGGATGTTATAATTTTACCTTAAACGTGGACTAGATTCATGCTTCTGACTGTAATATTAATAATGATAATGACAATAATGATGATGATAATAATAATAATAATAATAATAATAATAATAACAATGATAATAATAATACTACTACTACTAATAATAATACACATTTCTAATGCACCTAATAATTTCTAGGCGATATGGTCAGGCTGTTGTTCATGTAGCTATAAGGCAAAGCATTGTCTTTTTGCCCAACAGAGCAATGGGACAACAGCACCAATATTGCAATTGCACATAATACATTATAAAATAATGATAAAAATTGTTAAATCAATCATAACAGATGAAATAAAGATATTGATGTATTGTGTTAACTGCTTAGAAGGAATTTAATAAGTGGGTTTTTAACAGTTTCAGCATAATTTTGAAAGTATGTAGGGATGGAGCATCTTGATATGGAGAGGGAGGCCCTTCCACAATTGTGAGTGGCAATAGAGAGAGCTCTGTCACCGTAACGCGTTTCACGCCTAGCCAGGCATGAGAAGGTGGGAAAAAGTGGAAGCCCGCAGCCGGGAAGAGGGGGGCCTTAGATTTTGATAAGTTTAGAAAAATAGGTTGGGCAATAACCATTATAGATTTTGAAAGCAAGGAGAAGAATTTTAAATTATATGCGTTGAATTATTGACAGCCAGAGCGGGTAAGCAGACGTACTGCAAAGTTTTGGATGCGCTGAAGAGGGAAGAGATGAGAGGGTAGAAGAATAACAAGTAGGGTAGAAGAATAACAAGTAGGACGTTGTAAACTTGTAATAGTCTAAATGAGAAGTGACAGATGCATGTATCAGTGGTTTAGTAGTGGGTTTATCATGAAATTCTCTGATTTTAACAATTTTGTGGATGCTACAAGGTGCTGCCTTACACTTTCTTGATGTGAGCCTTCATGTTGAGAGCTGTGTCTAGGTTAATTACACCAAGGTATTTTGCAGATTCAGAGGTCTCTTTAATCAATGTCATCTGCAACAACACCTGGCAAGGGCAAGGATTTAGGGAGCTGAGATGTAATGTAAAGTACTTCTGTTTTGTCACTAATAACTTAAGATAATTCTTATGTGCCCAACGTTTTACATCACCCACACACTCCTAAAGATGTTTAAGACTGACCGACCGGTGACAGGGTTCAAGAATTACATTTTACTAAGTATTCTCATTTATCTGCATACGTCACTACATCGCTCAAGGGATTTGTATATGTAATATAAACTCGAGCGGCCCCTGGGGTACGCCATAATAGCATTGGGAAAGGGTCAGACACAGAGCCATTAATTACAAGTCTCTGTCCTTTTAAGCACGTTGGACATTCGCCATTGCAATATCATAATTAAGTGTATTTGTGTCTTGTGCGATTCCAAAAGCAGGAAGACTAGTAAATGCTACCCTTCTACATAAAGACGCTTTTCCCAACACGAATTGTAGAATCCCATGACAATGAAGACCCGGTTAAGAGGGCTATAGGGGTACTCAGGACCAAGAATGTGAGCACTATAAAGGAGGAATGACATCTGACTTGGCGTCCAACATAGTTACCACGAATGTGATGATTACCTTGAGGAGTATTTAGAATTCTTCCCTTATTGGCTCTCTACCTAAACTTGAACCGCTCCGTTTGGCGACGCAGGGTAATGATAATCAAAGCCTATGTGATGATCATGACGAAAAGGGGGAAGATGAATTTTAATGTAACCTGCGAAAATCCACCTAGGAGCCGGAACGCATCTCTGGGAACCTGGCAGATGTGAGTAGTGTGATTCACCTTAATGAAGAAAATAGAAGTAAGTTATGTAGTTGATGACACAGATCGTCCAGATTAGAATGATATAGATCACCGTTCGACGTAAAGAGAAGATTCGTCTGATGGTGAAAGGATACATAACCGCCACATACCTCTCGACAAAAATGGCAAAAAAAAAGTGAAAATAGATACAGTGACAAACCGTATAAAGATTTGTCCACTGATCACTCCGCAATAGACCTCTCCAAGCCACGTCGATAGGACGTACTTGATGGCAGGAACAGGGACGATGACGAAAGAAGACAACAGATTAGCCACCGCCAACGACCCGATCAGGATATCTGTTGACTTTTTAGAGACTTGTCTGTTGAAGACCACAATAATGACCATGGCATTGCCGACGATGGCAGAAGTCAATTGGAGAATGAAGGTCCATGACCAGGACATTGCGTACCAAGACCATGTTCCATTAGACTGGGGAATACTGTCAACATCATTAACGTGCCACATCCGTCGCTACTGTTACCATGTCCAAAAAAAGAAAAGAAATATAGACAAAGGCTTCAGATTCCTTCTCAACAAAAGACTGTTCATGTTCCAGTCCCCTGGGTCTCGACCTGTGTTAACGTCGGAAAGCAACGTAATTCGGATGTGAAGTATCTGCTGATGGGCTGTAAAACTGAGGGGACCGGTGAGTAGTGGTGCCCTGATTTTCAGCTTTTGATACGACGAAGACTGGGCAGATCAGACACAAGGGCTTCTAACCATGGGTTATCCTTTGGAAATATGTCCGTAACCATGGTAACAGGTAAATATATAAGATGACCGCTGTTTATGGTGGGCTTCGGCCACTTAAGACAAAATCCTATTTCATTATTACAGAATTACTTTCACCTTTCACTCAAATCATGGATGTCCACATTGTTACTGTTTAACCCCCCCCCCCCGGGCCCGGGGGGGGGGGGGGGGGGGGGGGGGGGGGTATGTCCGATTGAGGCCTGTACGGCATCCGCGTCCATGACTTTCTGAAAAGCACTCTAAACATGCTAAACGAGGATTTAAGTCGAGAGGTTTTTGATACCCTATTCAGGGAAACCCGCCAAAAATTTCTGAATTTTAGATCCTTAACGGGGATTTTTAAAGATTTTGGATAGTATTTTACACCCTATTCGAGGATTGGTTCTTCTTCGCCCTTTTTTGGCCAAAAGGAAGAGTTAAAGACAAAAAAAAATATTACTTTGGAACACATTAGGGGCCCACAGAATGATGTTTTCATTGCAAGAATAGGAAAGAACCTTTTTGGATTCATGAAAAAGTATTCACGGGAAGATTTTCAGATCGGCGCTACTCCTGACCGGCTCCCGACTGCTACTGTCAAATTTCCTACCCTTTTCGAGGATCTTTTCTCATCACTACTAGTGAATTTGATCCCCTTCTTTCAGAATTGTCCTGTTTTGATACCCTAAACGAGATCCCCGGGTTACCCTTCTGGTGGTGAAAAACAACCCTTTTTACTCGTTTTCATGGACGCGGATACCGTACAGGCCTCAATGAGACATACCCCCCCCCCCCCCCCGGGGGTTTAAACCAAAGAAAAATCCCGAAAAATACAGACTTGCCATGGCAATATTAATTCTCATTTTCCCTATCATGGAGCCGATATTCGACATAACACTGCTGGTCTTCGGCCACATATAGAAACTCAGCGGTCCTATTCAGCGTCCATGCAAGAGCTCCTCACCTGCAATCCGGTCGAAATCCAGCGCTGAGATATCAGACACTTACATCGAGTGTGTCTCTTATTACTGACTGTTGATGACTGTGCACAACGTTCCATTGGACACGATGCGCTTGCGACATCTAAAAAAAAAAAAGTCTAAATTTTGAAATACGGCTCGGTTTTTGGAACCATGTTGCTTTACGGATAACCTTATTCTACTTTTGAGTATTCATTGTACCTTTATAGAAGAAATTGAATGTATTAAAGCATGATTTGACAAGGAATGGTGTTATGGGGCCAGCAGAACCCTGCAATATAAACATCCAATAAAGAATCCAAAATATCCTCCATTTATGCTGAAATTGTAAATTAATGCTTAGTAGCATCAGTGTACGATTTTGCTCCCAGAATGTAACACGGACACTCTTAAAATATATGTATCTTTGAAATGGGTGTCGATCTCGGGGTGGGGGTATATATTCCAAAAAAAATTTGAGGTGGGGGATGGCCTGTATTATCATTCCCAAATACTTTTGGATAAAATAAATAAGAATTATGATACATTAAATTAAACTAATAATTATCAAAACTCACTATGTTTCATCTTGAAATACCATCACATTCTTTAATGATTAGAAGTAACGAAATAAGAAATCCCATAATTTCAATGCACAAATATCGAAGAAAATTCGTTCGCTCGCATTGTTATTCTCGATTAAGGGGTTCCGTCCAGTGGCGTAGATCCTTGCATTCCTTCTTTTCATTTAAAGACCATTTTGGGATGCTCTAAAATGTAAGTTTTAGAGACAAATTTTTGAAAAAAAAACCCGGTGTGGGAGGGGGACACCCCCTACCCACATCCTCCACCCGCTCGGTCGCTTCGCTCCCTCGCCGATCACCCCCCCCCCCCCCAATCATGAACACGGATCGACACCCCTGATATCTGTAGTAAAACAAAATCCAGCATATGGAATACGGGAAGACGGGCAAGACTGATTACGCCAAACTATTAGGCCTATTCATTATATCGACAACTCACGACATACCTTCGTTAGGCAAAACACATAAAAAACTATTTTTACATAATTATCACTTTTGGTTATTTGACAATTTTCATACGGAAAGAAATTCCAAAGTATGGATTTTAAGGGCCAGAAACGTTTTTCAAAATAATACAAAAATTAAGGTCAGTATAGGCGTACGGGAACATTTTCGCCAGAGGGCTGACGCCTCTTGCCCGAATATCAACTTTTTAGTTTCGAAATTAAGATTGTAGTTATTTCGTCATCAAAATACACAAGATAAGAAATAAAAGTGACGAATTCGGGCACCTCGCTGCCCGAATATAAGGTTGCTCTAGTAGGAACTTTGAAAATCCTCGGAGAAATAAAGCTGCGCCAAGCCCCAGCCACCCCTCCCCTTATGCTCTATCCTCTGTTGGTACTTTACTGCAATCACACGCACGATATCATTCGTCATGATATAGGTTTTCCCATCCATTTTCGCACTTTTGTCATTCAATTTCAAAGATTTATTATTCAATTTCGTCCCGAGAAGCACGTGGAACGCAAATCCTAACTTCAATTTCGTCAATATTATTGTCATTGTAATTCGTTTTTCGTCAAACATTTTCGAAGACATAGCATTCACAATCGCCAATTGTCATTCAAATTCATCCCTCCCACTGACGGACCGCAGAATGTGAAGATCAAATTCGTTTTTGTTCACACAATTTCATGAATTTTTCATTCAAATTAGTCAGATGTTGTCGATTCTTTATTTTGAGGGTGAACCAACTTTAAGCCGACATATTTTTACGTTCTAAACGGCAGTCAAAAGTCATAACTCAGGACAGTAATTATGTCAGTGTCACCTTTTGAACTTTAACTCCTAATTTTCATGTTTTCGCATCATAATGTATGAAGCAAACTTTAATTTTTATACCCTGGAAAGCAGCAAAACATAATTATGTTATCCATTCTTGGACATTAACCAGGCTACAACTCTACAATTAAAATTTTGTCTTTAATCATGTTTGCCGAGAAATCGTTTGTCAGTGTTTACGTTTGCGAGACGGTACGTCTGTTTGTATCTTTGTGTACTCGGATTACGGTG
>CM046835.1:40835787-40904681 GCA_025618425.1 Heliocidaris tuberculata | reverse complement strand
TGGCATTATGCTAGGCATAATTTGACAAAAATTTAGCAGAATTTTAGCATAATTCTGGGTTTTTGGTGTTTTTTTTGCTTGTCAGAGAATATTTTGTAGAAAAAATACACCCCAAAAATGCTGATTACCTTTTTTTTTTTTTTTTTTTTTTTATTTGCTTGTCAGAGAATTTTCGAGTAAAAATACACCCCCAAAAATGCTTGTCAGAGAATTTTTGAGTAAAATTTTGATTTAGCAGTAAAATTTTTGATTTAGCAGAATTTTCGATGCTCCCAAGCAGAATAGTATTTTTTTCGCTGGCCACACTGGCGAGGAGTCAACATGTCATTTTCTCCGAGTTAAAGGACCACGACTAGATGTAGTTGCTCCATATAGGCCACCCTACAAACTGGTGGCAGCTGCTACACTTGTATTTGCCAAGGTTCGAACACCCAAATTTTGCAGTCCTTGTCAAGTGATTAAACCACTCTACTGTAACGCCTCCACTTTTACAAAACTAGACCACTGATAATATCGCGCACCAGTACCAGTATCATGTTCTTTATAACTTTCTGTTTGCCCTTGAAAGTGCAAATGAAATGACAAAACGCTATTGCACTGGTAAGGTGGTCTCAAGTATAATAGAGCATGGATCTACACTGGGCTGTAGAATCGAGTCTGTGTACAATTACAACATTTAATAACCCTAAATCTCAAACCTACACAGTGTTGCGTCTACAGGAATATACATGTAGTAGCAGCTTGCAGCTTAAAACAGCTGATCGGGGTGGTGTTGCTGAACTCCACGGAGCTCCACCTAAATGGAGCGCGCTAGCGCCGTTCCACGGAGTTTGATGATGTATGTGCTATTAGACCATGACCATGTACGGTGCTGCACCCAATTGATATGCCGATCTTTCTGTCCGCTCATCTTCTTCATCCACTCCTGAAGGTTCTTACCTGCCCTTCTGAATTGTCACGATCCTCGAGACCTCGATAATCTTTCTTTTTCTTTCTCTTTCTCTAGGAATAACTACCATAACAGATACTGCATGGGTTACACTAACTGCCGTCGGCAGGATCGGCAACAGATAGGCTGCATATATTGGGAATCTATACCGCAGCGTGCAGCGTAGTGCGGAATTGCAGAGGATAAGCCGGGAGGATAAGCCGAAGGTATCAATTTCGTATTTGCCGCGCGAAAAGTGTACCATAGATGTTCAAAATAACTATATGCAGATCAAACAACTTAACTTGTAATTCACCATTTACATAAAACATTATATCATTCAGATGAAGATCAATAAATTACCAATAATTTTACTGTGTCATATGTTTACAGTCATATGGGCCGCGGAGCAATTTTAAAAGTGGAGGAGGGAGGGGCTGATTCGATTTCACTAATTTTCGAACTTTCTTTCCGAGGTTTTATAAAACGTAGTGTCTACTCAAAAAGGTGGGGGGATGCAGCCCCACCCCCCCCCCCACCCCCGGTTCCGCGGCCCATGTATTATACCAGTACACTTTACACTTTACAATAAATGGTTAAACTTTGTTGTACCAAACACCGTCCTGGGACAAATTTGGAATTCTTAACGTTTTAATTAATGGTATAAAAATTTGGAACCCTATAAATCATTTATAAACTGTATAATAAAACGGTTTTCCCATTTCCAATTTGGACTAAAGGAAATATAAATTATATAGGATCTCATTCTATAAATGAGACCCTATATAATTTATATTTACTGTATGTGGCTTCAATTTTTTTTCTTATGTTAAATAAGTTTTATCATATTCTTTGTCATAGTTTTTTAACTAGTTTGTTTTAACTTGCTTTATGATCATCCAGTGGACTATAGTGGGGGGGGGGACAATTGAAAATATAGGATAGGCCTATAGTCTATTAATAGCGTTTTTGAAGGGTTACTCAGACATTTCTTTCCTTTATGACCTAGACAGGTGCCTAAAGGTGTATAGCTGGGCGGGCACGGGGAACCCCCCCCCCCCCCTCATTAAATATGGGGAAAATAAAATGGTGGAAGAGAGAAATAGAGGGAGTAATCGTTAAAGAAGGAGCTATATGACCCTAATTTCTACCATCAGTTGATGGCCTTTGTCTCGCGCATTTTATCCATGCACCTATACGCCTATAGTTTAAGATAGGCCCACCCCAGTGAAACTTCTGCTCTTTCAAAGGCTCAACCAAAACGTCACTGCAGGCCCCCGTTTTCATGAGGAACTGACTTATGACAAAATTTCCACATGTATGGACAAAGATACAGGCCAGGAGCCTGTCCTGAAATAGTCACCCTATTCTACATATGAGATTTGACCCCAGGCTAAAGTTACTTAGACCAAGGGCGTAAACAGGTGGGGGACAGGGGGACATGTCCCCCCCCCCCCCACACACACACTTTTAAAAGTGGGGGGGGACATATCATTTGTCCCCCCCCCCCCCCCCTTTTTGGGGTTCAAACCCATTACTAAAAACCTGAAAAGCACTTCCATCTTGTTCTTTTGCATGCCTTGAGTTTGGGAAATACTCAAATATAAATGTTCAACCGCCCTTGTTGACATTTGTTGCCTTGTTGAAATCATCCCAATCCTCTTCCCTCGCCATGCAGCACAGCACTGCCATGGCGCGGCGCGGCGCGCCCTTCGATCGAGTTGCAAATTTTATTCTAGATCTCGCCTATAGCCGGCCGCCGCGCCAGGCCTGAGGGGGTCCAGGGCGGCGTCGTAGGCAGATTTTCGGGAAGTTCTGAAGTTCCGGAGTAATTACCTCGCTGTAATTTTTGATTTATATTGAAACCTTGCTCTATCAGAGTAACAACAAGGTTATCTGAAATTTGTGATTGCGAAATTCCTTTCTACTTATGAGAGCTTGTAATATTACTGCTTGTTATAATGAGAATCCACTGCATAAGCTTTTAACAACATGATATACAATTGGTTTGATTTCTGCTACACAGTGCATTCAAAGGCCTATTTTCGATGGCAAAACTTTACAGGCAAAAAGTCCCTACCGTGGGAGGGAGGGCACGGGGGAGGGCATCCCCCTTCCACACCTCCCTTGCTCAGTGCCCCCCCCCCCCCCCACTTTTCAGAAGCTGTTGACGCCCTTGACTTAAATCATCCGTGTCATTCACAAAAAGCTTGTCAGCTCGAACAAAGCCGCCGGGTTTGGTCCCCAGAGCCCCCGAAAAGGGCCCCAAAGTCGGGTAGATTTCAAACATATGCGCCAAACTTTGTCAGAAGGAAAGTATGTGACTATTCATTACCAAAACACAAAAACTGACAAAATTTTCCGTCGGGGTGGGTTGTCAGACATGAATTTTGCAGAATATGTCTTGTACAATCATGTAGAATATTGTGAACTTCTAAACAAGTGAATGTCGTAATCTTGTGTAAATGACCGCAGACTGCTCCGTGTAGCTTTCCCCGGAATCAGCGTGTATGCATGATCAAATAACGGAAATGTTTTTGGACACACTCTTGGTCATATTACAAACATGTAGTCATCTTCCCTCCGCCGAATGGATAGCACCAAGTTTGACGTTTATACAGTCCTCATATGGTTCTTGAGTTATCGCGAGAACGAGGCCAACACCTGAAATTTCAGAAATTTACCTCTGTAACCTTTGACCTTTGACCTACACATGGGCCGCGGAATCGGGGGGGCTGCAGCCCCCAGCCCCCCCCCCCCACTTTTTTAAGTAGACACGTAAAAAAAATCCCCCCTAATTTTCAAGGAAGAAATCATTTCTAGTAATTGATAAGATTGATAAAATTAATATAAAAGACTGTAATTGTAGTTAGAATTCCCATAAAATGCAGATAAAATGCTAAAGATATGATTTGAATGTCCCAATATTGCCAATTTTATATATCAAAATCTCTCATCCATGTCCATTACTAACATGTTTTCCATTGGTACAAATGAGCAATACATCCCCGCCTCTTTAATGCACAGTTAATGCAAAATCTAGACCTAATAAAGCATGGTATTATAAACAAACTGTAGAAAACAAGCTCAGATATTTTCATGTGACTTCTCGGGACTGTACAGCATTCTCTTCTCTAAAATGACAGTCTATCTATCACATCTTCTACAAGTTCATGAGTCTTCTTTCAGGATTCAGAATGACGCATCAACTCTTTAGAGAAATTTTAGGATTATTTAAAATCAGGCGATGTGGGGTGGGGGAGGGTACAGTGTCCCCAGTATTTCAGAAAGTTTGGTATCCCAGAAGTTTCCCCTTTTACATAGATTACTTTAGATAAGTGCTTCCTTTCCTTTATATTCCTGCCTGTTCCACAATATTAAAATTTGATTTTATTACCATTGATAATTGCCAGAGGCCTATTAAAATCTGAGAGGTGCCCCTTCTTCCTTGAAAGCTGTCCCTTATCCTTAGTAAGAAGTGCTCCTTCCCCATTTATAAGTATCCTTTATATTATAATACGTTCCCCTTTTACAATCTTATAATTGCCCCTATTCTTTCTGATAAGTGCTCCCTTTATTTTATTTCTATAAACGAGCCTCTTCCCTTTTCATCCCTCATAAAACTCCTAATAAAATCTTTCCTTCGACAATTCCCTTTTAAATCATTTGCATCAAATGTACCTATTAATCTCTTTCGATAACTGCCTTTTTTCCACTCTCACTTTTCAGAAACAAGAATTACCCCCTTTCCGTCTGATAAGTGCATCTTTACCTGTGGCCATATCCTCTATTCAAATTTAAGAGGTGCCCGTTCTAATTCGATAAGTGCCCCTTCCGCCTTCTGTTAAATGACACTTGACATCTCTGATGAGTGCCCCTTTACACCTCTGATAAGTTTTCCTCAATTCATTTTGAAACGGGTCCCTTTTCTTTCTAAGAAGTACAATTCCTTTTGATAAGAGCCCCTCTTCCTTTTTACCTCTGGTATAAAGTGCTAATATTCATGTGCGACAAATACCACATGTTTCATTCTCTGATAAATGCTCTTTTTAATATGACATACTCATGCTCCTTTTCTTTTTTGATAATTGCCATTATCGTTCTTTATAAGGGCCCCTTTTTCTTGCTCCATAATTTGTGCTCCTAATTTATAGCGATTAAGAGCAACTTTACTTTAATTTCGTCAAGGCTTGCTCGCTACGCTCGCTCACATTTATATTTGATATAGTTATTTATTTATTAGAGGTCTTTTCTGTGTTTAAACACCTTTCAGAACGTTTTTTTCTCTTTATAAGATGTTGATCACCATGCAGCCTCACAGGTCTTAAAAAATTGCTCGCTCGCTTCCCTCGCTCACACATTAATACGTAGGTCATCAAACCCAACTGCAAACTTTGATGCTTAAGTGAATTATATTAGAGCATGTAAGAAAGAAAATTAATTGAAATCCTTATAAATGTAATCACAATGTAGGGTATATATGACAATGTTTAGAGATTGTATATTTTTCCCGTTGTAGGTGCCCCTTTTTTTCCAGAAATAGCCCTTATCGGTGCCCCTAAACTTTGGAAATATTCCCTCAATGTTGCGATCATACCCCCACTGCTTAAACTGAATTTACGCTGGTGAATTAATAAGTGAAATCAGATCAGCCCCCCCCCCCCCCCCCCCCCACTTTCAAAAACGCTCCTCGGCCCCTGCTACATACCCCAAAATCTAATCAGATCGTCTTCCTATAGTAATACATTCTAACACCAAGTTTGAAGTTCGTACGTACTCAAGTGCTTCGTGAGTTATGAACGAGAAAGCGGGACGGACGGACGGACAACCCGAAAACATGATGCCTCCAGCATCACCTTCAGTGGGCGGAGGCATAAAAAGGACAATATCTGTTTAGATCTTATTAATACTATCGTAATTGATATATATGAAATTAAAGACAATTATATTTATGTTATATTACTTTATACACAAATTTAAGAAACTTTTGTGAACAATTAAATATAAGATAGACTTTTAAAGCCCTAGAAATAGTTTCGGGGTGCCCCAGGCCTGTAAAGTGTCTAATGATTTAGATTTCACTTTATGAAAAGCAAGTTACTCATTATTCTGTTCAGATTGTTTGCCTTTAGTGGAGTATTGAAAGAATGATAAGTGAACTATAGTGTTGACCCCTCGGCCAGTATTCATACATGCTATTCACGCCATATTAATAACTAGGCCGAGCAAGGTTTGATGAATAGTTGGCTGTGGTCCATCGAATGGGCCAGTACATGATCAGTGTGGGAGACAAAAGCATTAACTAGAGAATTATGCTCCTATCATATACAAAGTTCGTTCCCATTGACTGGACGATGCCCCGCATTATCTAAGGTACTTTGTTTTCCCTTTGTTTTTATAACTCCTGGGCCCCGTTGTATAAAACTTACCATTAATAATAAATCTGCTATCAATGGTTACTACCATGGTAACATCACTCAACAGCCAATCAAAATCAAGCTTTCCATGGGAGTTACCATTGATGGCAAAGTTACCGTTAATGGTATTTTATGCAACGGGGCCCTGCGGTAGAGGATTACAATTAGATTATTTTCTGAAATTTGCCTTTATCTTTAAAAAAATAATCATTATTCAATAATAATATTAACAATTATCTGAATGTCTCTTAGTGCTATACAATGTGTGTACTATCTTCACTACCTTCGAAGTTTTTTTTACAATGGTAGGGCACATTCATGCGTCTTACCTGTTACATGTCGTTTTCCGCTTCATGATTCAGAACGTTCGTTACTCCGACGGCTCGTAATTCCGAAAATGAAATAGTGTTCAACTGTTCATTATTCGGAAAATGAAAAAGGGTTCATATTTCCCTAGGTTCGTAATTCCGAAAAGTTATATATATATTGCACTTTCTGAATTATGAACCTTCGGAATTATGTGCATAATGTCTTGTCAAATTACTTGAGTGCCGTGTAAGGGCTCGAAACCTCGACCTTCGCATTTCCAACCAAGTTTTCTAGATCACTTTGTTTGTAACTAACTACAGGGACTGTGCCAAGATGCTGTGTTAAGGGGGTGTAGGTGTCAAATATATCTGACGGGCAAAACAAAATCATACAGACAAAAAAGCATTTTTAAAATGCATTTCCGAAGCGGTACGTGCGTCCAAAATCTTTGACAAGAAAAAAAGTAGGGGAAAAAAGATTACCAAATTTAGGGCAGTAAATGATAGAGGGAATTATAATTTCCACACGAATGACTTCATCCGTTAAAAAAATAGTACCAAAGCAGATCAACTACTTGTTATGTAAGTAATTGGAGCAAATCTATAATATAAGTAACAGTGGCGTGCCCAGGATTTTATATTGGTATATTCGCCTTCATAAAGCGATAAGATGGCAATTAGGGACAGTGCTGGAATATACAATGTATAAAATTGAGCGCTTTGATCAGTGGCTGCTCCAGAAGAAAGGAGCAGGGGACTGGAGCACCCCCCCCCCCCCTCCCCAGCTCCCCTCATTTACAATATATATTACAAGTTCTTTTTCCAATAAGGTTAGTGTTAGGCTCTCTGTCCGTCAGTGTTTGCGAAATATGCATTCTTAAAATATTGGGCAAATTAAAGTTACTTAGTTAAAAATTTAACAATTTCTGAGCTATTGAAGTTATGCAATTTTTGTCCAACAATTGGCGACTTTCTCTATATAGGTACTGGGTAAAAACACTGGAGAAATGTGTAATCGGATGTACGAAACCAATAGCTGGGTAAAATTTATCACAGAATGGTAAAGTATAACATAAATATTCAGTAATTTTTAGTTGCGTATGGTTTGCGCTGGCCAGTTTAAACAACAGTTTAACCAACAGTTTACAGGTCAGTATGTTGTCCGATGTTGGTTAAAATTGGTTAATTTGTTGCCCATTTCTTCTAAGAGTGTGTGTTGAACAGTGCCCCATCATTCCTCTCACCCTCGGCATGCCACCACCCCCATCAAAACTCTGGTTTTGATTCCAGGGTACTGTTTGATTCCGATTCACATTTATTCACATAGTTTTCCAAAATTGCATCATTATAAGTTCAATTCAGTTTTCCTTCAAACCAGAGGTAGACCACTGGATGATTTTTTTCTTCCTTTTAATTCGGTTCCTGGTTCAACTCTTGACCCCTTCCCAGTATGCATGACGTGGTGTTCACTTACAATTCATAATATGAGTGTATAAATGGCAATGAAGATGACAATGAAATTATGTTTTTCGGGAATGGAGTAGCGTGGTTCCCGATAATGAGGGGGGGGGGCAGGGGCACCAGTATATCGATTGGACGGGGCGGGTCTTACTCGGAAAAAGAAGTATACATTAACAAGGCTATTGGTTAAGAAAGGTGTGAGAGTGGATCGTAACGTATGTTTCCTTCCCCTAATTATTATTCTCTTTGTGTCGAGGCATATGCCCTCCTGTGCTCCCTTGTAGTTACGCTACTGTTTGTCGGCAAAATACCTCCATAGTGGAATGATGATCTCATTTCGCGCGGAGCTGCACTCGAATAATGAAAAGGGCGAACAATGCCCGAAAGAATAAATATTTTCAACAAACTGATTACAATAAATCGTGTGTACTCCAACATTGTTTTCAGCCATTTGGAATGTTGGGATGTAGGCTACCATATTTTCATTTACAGAAAATAATGGGCGAAATCTCTATTTATATCATTTTGGCATTATTCTTGTTTGTGAAATGAGATATGATTCTTTCTTCTGTTTTTCAAAATTGGAAATTGGAGCTCATCCGAGAGCGACACACAATGGAGACCAGTGTTGTTGTTTTTTGTTTTGTTTTTTCATAAAATATATCTAGACTGTTTTTTAACGGAGATGGAAAGAGCTGAACTTTTGCATTTAACCCTTTCGAGACAACCACATTTTGTGGTTTGGTGCAATATAACTTTTGATTCAGAGCTCTAAATAATATACCACATGCATGAGTAGAAAGAGCAAAAATTTCTGAACACACTATGTCCATTTTTGTTTCTCAACCGTTGTGTTTGATGCTAGGAATTTTAAAAACGAGAATAAACTTTAAAATCCTTAAATTGGCAACACATCGAGAAGTTAAAAATCATTGTTTTTATCAAAACTGGCATTTTTTTCAACTATTCGACAAAATTGCTAACCATGTATTTTGTTTTTAAAAACATGACAACTTATTAGAACCATGTAGCACCAAAAGAAATATATTATTGTTGCCAATTTGAAGTAAAAATGTGATCAAATTAGTCTTTAAATACTTCCTGTCCTGAAAGGGTTAAACATTATCCACCCAGAGACAAGTTCATAAACTCTCTACTAAATTCATATTTTCCCCTGTGATCTTTATAGGCTGAAAGTCATTGCCAAATCCGGACCATGTTGTGACTTTCAATAAGCATATAACCCTAAACCATGATCAAGCATCTTAAAACACTACCCGGGTTTCAAAATCCCCCCTTAAATAGCAAATTTATAGAATCATACTTCGGAATAGTCAACACTCGTAATGTCTTTTGAGCTTCATAATCAGATATAAATAGTAGACATTCAAAAAGATGACTTTAAGCCAACAAATGACAGTGGAAGGCCTAACAAATCACCATGAAATTTATATCAAATATTTACGCTACTGAGTTTCAAGTAGATTATAACTAATTACTTTGTGAAAAGTTCTCACTTCATGCTAAAGAGGAACAGGATTACATTGTAAACCTACATTCTTTGAATGAAAACAAAACTTTCTGATTTATTATAAAGCTACATGGTCTTTAAAGTCCATTAAACTTTTTTGCTTTGATGAAATAATGTAATCAGGCAAACATGGAAAATGAAGGCTACTCTACCTTGAAAGTATTATGTAATGGGGAGGTCATCAGGTTTTAGGGAGTGTCCAAGCATAACTCAAAAATTCTCGGACAACAAAAAATAAAATGATCATCAGATTTCGGGGTTGTCACATTTTCAGATGCCTTTTGAGTAGGCATGTTTTTTTTTGTGTGTGTGTTTTGTTTTTTGTTTTTTATAATGGATGTGCAATTAAGATATGCTATGGCTTTTGAGGGCATCTTAATTAATTGTGATCTACCATGTAGTTCATCTCAGTTTCGAGGGGCAATAAAATAATTGCTTGACCTCTGCATGAAGTTAGAGTAAGGATATTTGTAAAATATACTTAACAATTTCAGTCCTAACGATGAGCGATTTCGTAAACAGACAAGTTAACTCCAGTTCCCTCTTTGTAAATGCGATAATTTTTTGCAACTTTATAGCTTGATAAAAATATTTCTCTCGGCAATTGGGTTTCTTTTGTCATCTCGCTGACACTTCCGGTTGATTTTACCTAACGACTCCCCCCCCCCCCCCCCAAAAAAAAAGATTTAAATAATACATTGAATTAGTACTACAAGTGACCCTGTGCATAATCGACGGTCGCGGTCATAGACGTACGTGCACATTTTCGAGGGGAGGGGGGGCTAATTCGTCAAAGGTTTCACAAACCGACGTATCTCCTGTACTTTTCGCGGGGAGGGGGGCTAATTCGTCAAAGGTTTCACAAACCGACGTATCTCCTGTACTTTTCGAGGGGGGGGCTAATTCGTCAAAGGTTTCACAAACCGACGTACCTCCTGTACTTTTCGCGGGGAGGGGGTCAAAGGTTTCACAAACCGACGTAATTCGTCAAAGGTTTCACAAACCGACGTATCTCCTGTACTTTTCGCGTCAAAGGTTTCACAAACCGACGTATCTCCTGTACTTTTCGGGGGAGGGGGGCTAATTCGTCAAAGGTTTCACAAACCGACGTATCTCCTGTACTTTTCGCGGGGAGGGGAGGGTTTCACAAACCGACGTATCTCCTGTACTTTTCGTCGTCAAAGGTTTCACAAACCGACGTATCTCCTGTACTTTTCGAGGGGAGGGGGGCTAAATTCGTCAAAGGTTTCACAAACCGACGTATCTCCTGTACTTTTCGCGGGGAGGGGGGCTAATTCGTCAAAGGTTTCACAAACCGACGTATCTCCTGTACTTTTCGCGGGGAGGGGGGCTAATTCGTCAAAGGTTTCACAAACCGACGTATCTCCTGTACTTTTCGCGGGGAGGGGGGCAAAGGTACATATCGTCAAATTCGTCAAAGGTTTCACAAACTGACGTATCTCTTGTACTTTTAGGGGGCTAATTCGTCAAAGGTTTCACAAACCGACGTATCTCCTGTACTTAAAGGTTTCACAAACCGACGTATCTCCTGTACTTAATAAACCTATGCGCGTTCGTCGGTTCGCGAAACCGGTGACGAATCCTGTGAGCGAGCGAAGCGAGAAAGCAAAACAATTTGTATTGATAATGTACAAGAATTACACATGCTTGCACAGCACTCCTCAAATGTGAGGATATTCGGGCACCTCGCTGCCAGAATATGAGGTGGTGATTGTCCGAATATAGTCACTTTAAAAATCCACAGGGGCAGGGGGCTGCAAATCCCCCCCCCCCATCCCGACTCGTACGCCTGTGGTCGCGGTCGTGATTCCTGATTACTGTTATTTTTCATGAAGTAGATGAAGCGGTTTCCTATATGCCTTATTATACCACCCTTGGCAATTTAAACTTGAACTTGAGTTCGAAAATTAGATACAAGGAAACGGTAATTAGAGAAGGAATAAGGAACAATAGCAAATGTTTTTTTCCCTTCCGATATAGTGTAATCATTTTCCTACATTTGATTCACTAGAAAATACTTAGAATCTGTTTTAAACTTGTTGGTTATAGCTGGCCAAATTCTAACTTTAAAGGGAAATCCAACCTTAATAGTAAGTTGCTTTGAAAGAAAGAGGAAAAAATCAGAGAAGCAGATTGGTGACAGTTTGAACGAAATCGGACAAGCAATAAGAAAGTTATGAATTTTTGAAAGTTGTAATCACTATGCATATGGTAATTTCAAATTGGCCGAATTGGTAATGTCACTGTGATGTAGCTGTGGACAACTCCCCCTTTCGCTCCAACACACAAAATGACTAAAGTGTCACTTTTTTCAAAATGTATTACTCAGTAGGATCTTTTTCTTTCACGAGGACCTATAACAATATGCTATCTCCAATATATTTTGAGCACTGCCCCGAGGGTAAAAGCGCCTCGAAGAAAACCGCAAATTAATATTTTTGTGTATGACAAATGGGAGAGTTGTCCACAAAAATGTCACAATTGACTCACCAAATTGCCAATTTGAGATTCGCATAGATGTAGTGACCTCATTTTTTCAAACATCCATAACTTTCTTAGTCCTTGTCCGATTTCTTTAAAACTTTCACCATCCTGTTTTTCTTATTTTTCTGCTTTCACACAAATCATCTTATTACCAAGGTTGGATTACCCTTTAAATACTCTAGCCGTGTAGAGCTAAAAGATTCAAATGCAAGGTCTTTTAGGTGTTGCGCAGATGGGACAGGGCATGTGCCTCCTCCAATCATCCCAATCGAATGAGAGAAAGCTCTGGAATTCATATTTTGGTTCATTTGAAACTCGTCCACCTAGTGGGAAAAAATAAAGGGGGAAAACGTGGGAAAAGAAAGACAGAGAAAACGGAGAAAGACAGAAAGACCCCCCCCCCCACACACACACACACACACACACTCAGTGGTGTAGCTATAGGGGCACAGGGGCACGTGCCACTCCCTAATCAAATGGCGAAAAAAAAGAAAATGAGGGAAAAAAAGAAAATGCGAAGGAAAGAGAGAAGAAGAAATGAACGATAAAAAAGACGATAGTACCTCTTCCCGCACCCCCTAATCAATTACATTTGAAATTCGTACTTGAATTTTGAGAGTAAAACGGGTGCCCCCCCCCCCCATGATGATAATGCCCCCTAAATGACTGGACTTGCGCTACGCCACTGCCCTTACTCGATGACCTTGTTTTCACACTTAATAAAGTAAGACCGATGCCATGCTCGGGACCCATGTTAAAACATTTTCTACATTTTATAAAATCTCACGCGAGAGATTATCGTTATGTTTCTTCTCATATTAATTTCAGCGATTCCAGCCTTTTAAAATAAAGATAAACCAAACCAAGATAAAAGTTATAATCATGGTTTTATATATATATATATATATATATATATATATATATATATATATATATATATATATATATAATAATATAATAAATATAATAAATATAATAAATAATAATAATAATATATATAATAATAGTAATAATAATAATAACAATAATAATAAAAGCAAGCTCTATGCATGATGTAAGCGCTAGGAAGTGACGCCACAAAGGAAGGAAAGAGTTAGTGCCCAATTTCAAACAATAAGATGCAATAAGATGCATCTTATTATTTGAAATTGCGAAGATGCATCTTATTGTTTGAAATTGCGCACCAACTCTTTCCTTCCTTTGTGGCGTCACTTCCTAGCGCTTACATCATGCGTAGAGCTTGCTTTTATTATCATTATTATTATTATTATTATTATTATTATTATTATTATTATTATTATTATTATTATTATTATCATTATTATTATTATTATTAGTATTAGTATTAGTAGTATTATTATTATTATTATTATTATTATTATTATTATTACTATTATTTGTATCTTGGCAACTTATGCGTCTTCCTAATTTCTTGCATTCAATTGTTTATGTTCAGTCTCACTTTGATAAAGGTCTTTGACCGAAACGTCAGTCCAAATTTTTGCTCCTGCGGTGTTTTTATTTGACTCCTGAGTATTTACTCATTCTTCGCTATCTCTCTCTCTCTCTCTCTCTCTCTCTCTCTCTCTCTCTCTATATATATATATATATATATATACATATACATACATATATTTTACTGAAGGTGTATTAGGGAGACGCACAACAATTGGGTTTATTCCGTCATAATATAGGGACCGGTGTATTAAGGAGACATCGGGACAAAGAAATAAGACAAAAACTGTCCCTAATACACCCAATATGGGTGTTTAATATATATATATATATATATATATATATATATATACACACATTTGTGTGTGTGCGTGCGTGTGTGTGTGTGTGTGTGTGTGTGTGTGTGTGATGATGGTTTCATGGTTGAATTCTATTATACTTTTTGGACTTTTTGGACTTTATTGGGGGGACTCTTGGTTGAAGTTTTAAATGAAGCATATGATAGGGGTACATTAGCAACTTCACAAAAGCAAGGTATAATTACGTTATTAGAAAAAGAAGGTAAAAATCCATTATATATCCAAAATTATAGACCAATCACGCTTTTAAATGTTGATTATAAAATACTCTCAAAGGTATTAGCAAAAAGATTGAAAGATGTATTAAATGAGACAATTCACAGTGATCAAGTAAGTTACGTCAAAAATAGGAATATAGGAGAAGGTGTGAGATTGATAGACGATATTTTATTTCAAGCCTCTCATGAAAATATTGGATATTTGATCACGGTGGATTTCGAAAAGGCTTTTGACTCTATTTCTCATGACTTTTTATTCAAGGTTCTTAAATTATTTGGATTTGGTCAATCATTTTGTTCGTGGGTTCGTGTATTATACACATATATTACCAGTTGTATTATGAATGGGGGTATTCCACTGGTTATTTCAACATAAAACGAGGAGTAAGACAGGGGGATCCCCTTTCCCCATATTTGTTTTTGCTTTGTATAGAAACACTTGCTTTGGCAATAAGGAGGGACATTACCATTGAAGGAGTTCAGTTTGGAAAACATGAAATTAAACAAATATTATATGTAGATGATATATCTCTGTTTGTGAAAAATACAAATTCTGTAAAACGGCTTCAATATCTTTTTGAAGAATTCGAGAAAGTAAGTGGTCTTAAGGTGAACAAGGGGAAAACGAACTTTTTGTGGATGGGCAAAGATAGTGATAGACCCCAAATTCCCTTGTTCGGAAATTTAGTCCAGCAAATTAAAATTTTAGGTGTTTATTTCTCTGTGAATGTGATTATAAAAGAAGATTTGAATTTCAAAGAAATACTTAGTAAAATAAAAAGAATCTTGGGATGGTGGAAACAAAGGGATCTTACACTCATGGGTAAATTACACTTGTTAAAAACATATGCATTATCAAAATTAAATTATGTCTCGTCACTTATAGTGGTTCCGCAGTGGTTGTTTGCTGAGGTGGAAAAAATTACTTTTGAATTTTTGTGTTCAGGTAAAGACCGCATAAAAAGAAGTACAATGTATCAGGACTACTCACATGGAGGGTTAAGAATGATGAATTTCAAATTGTTTGTAAAGGCACAGCGTTTGATGTGGCTGAAACATTTATTATATGGAGAAAGGGATGCTGGATGGAAATTGTATTTTGACTTTTGTTTCAGAACAGTTGGTGGGAGATTTCTGTTCTTATGCGACTTTGACACTTCTAAATTAACATTAACAATACCACAACTTTATTCAGAAATGCTGAAGGCTTGGCAAGATATGAGGAAATATAGATACTCTGAAGGGGAGGTTAATCCGGTTATATTTAATAATCATAATATTTGTATAAGAGGTAAAATGATCTGTGATATCGATCTATTTGATAAAGGCATACGCACTGTAAATCACATTTTTGACAATGGGCATATAAAGCCTGTGGTTTATTTTCAAAATCTTGGGATTAATACAAATCAATTGCTCCAGATAATTGATATTGCTCATGCCATACCAATTAGTTGGAAAAATGCTACTCCTTCGGTCAAATTTATGAAAATTGATTTTGTTGACTTTAATACAAACATGAATATTGCTGGGCAGGAAACAACTTTTCAGGTAGTTAAATCTAGAACTATTTATAACTGTTTTATCAACAATTTACGTGAATCGTATAACTTAACAGTAAAGGATGGTCACAGCAATTTCAACTTTACAAATGAAGAAATATTATGTACTTTTTTTATCCGAGCAAGGAACACAACTCTCATTAGGAAACAAAGGGAATTTCAATTTATACTTTTACATGGAGCTATATATACAAAAGAACATTTGATGAGGTTTAGGTTTGTGAGGGACAATTATTGCTCTTTTTGTTATAAGGAGATTGAGTCTTACTTTCATATATTTCTGAACTGTGCGAAAGTGAAACCGTTATGGCAATTTTGTATTGAATATTTTGGCTTGGCTGAATTAAAAAATATGAATTGGGGGGATATATACATGGGATTACTTGCTAATTCAAATAGAAATAAATGTGTAAATTCTTTGGTCATGTTTATTAAATATGCAATTTTCCATTCTAAGGCTCAAGGCCAGGTTCCTTCATCTACGAAAATACAAAAATATATAGCTGATTGTATAGAGGAAGAAAAAAATTTAGCAACGAAGGCAGGGATGTTACATTTACACTTACAGAAATGGGAAGAACTGAAAGTGAATAAGGATGTGAATGTGAGCAGGTATGATGTGTCTAGTGTTGTGCGTGTGTAAATCTTGGTATGTTTGTTGGATGTTAGTGAGTGTGAATGTGAATGTTGAGAAGGGGGGGGGGGTTAAGTAGTGAAAGGGGTAACAAGGTATACCGATGAAGGGTTTATATAAAAATATGTATTATGTTACTTTTCATGAATGATCATTTTCCCCTTCTCTTGGGTAAATTTTTAAATGCACATCTTATTATTTATGATATGAATATAACATGAAGTATTGTATTTCATTTAATTATACCGTAATTATAAATTTTTGTTTACCCCTTTATTCATTTAAAGGAGATCTTTATATGAACTAGGAAAATAACAAAAAAAGAAAGAAACATTAACATATTTTGAACGAAAGATTATTTACATTGAATATTATACATTGTGGGACATAGGGAGGGGGTATAGGGCCCACGTTAGTGTTTGTCATTATATTATTTAGTTAGTGATTTCATTCCAACAATCTTCCATGCTTGTCTTGTGAATAATTCAACACTATGGTATGAAAACGAAATGAAGATTTGTATTTGTTTGAAATTATTTACATTTATTTTATGTAATGATCTATTTTGAATGAAATCTCTAATAAAATATTTTGAAAAACAAAAGTGTGTGTGTGTGTGTTTGTGTGTGTGTGTGTGTATATATATATATATATATATATAATTTTAAGGAAATAACATATACAATAGGTTTGGCAACTCTCGTGGAAATACTTATAATTGTGAGAAATGAAAGAGAGAAAATAATGGTTGCGTAGCTTAAATCAGAGTTCCCCAGAGCTGTCCTCCCTTTTTGAAATTTTTCCAAAGGTTGAAAAAATGTCTCCGCCGGAAATCGAACCCGGGTCATTGGCTTAGAACGCCATTGCCTTAACCACTAGACCACGGAGACGGGCCAGTGATTTCGGCGTCACCAGAACTTTGATTTAAGCTACGCAACCATTATTCTCTCATTTTCATTTCTCACAATTATATATAATTATTTCCACGAGAGTTGCCAAAGCTGTTGTATATGTTATTTCCTTACAATTATATATATATATATATATATATATATATATATATATATATATATATATATATATTATATATATATGTGTGTGTGTGTGTGTGTGTGTGTGTGTGTGTATACATATATAATTCATCACTTTATTCAACATTCAAATCAATAAAGGAATAACAGAATACATAAAAAAAAGCCCAGGACAAATCTGGAAAACAGAATATGCAGGGCAAATAACATAAAATACAATAACATTTTATACAGCACATATACAAAATTAAACATAATTTCACAGGATATTGATCATGAAAGGAAAATGTGTAAGGACCAAGGCAGTGGCGGATCCGGAAACTGCTCCAGTGCGCGCCTACAAAAGGTTCAGGGGCCCTCCGCCCGCAGATAATATAGACCGGCTATCATCCACAAACAGAAGGCCCCCCGAACCCCCCGCAATTACACACCGAAGCAGTCTCTATATAGAACCGCCAGTGCAAGGTAGTTTGCAGATTTGAGAGAAAATATATATATATATATATATATATATATATAATACATACTAGGTCCCATTGAAAGAAAGAAAAGAACAGGTAGAGCTAGAAATTCAGGGTTAATTTAGGTTTTAGGATTAAAATTAGTTTAAAAGATTAAGTGTAGATTTTGGGATTAAAGTTAGGGTTAGGGTAAAGGTAGGGATTAGGATTATGGTTATGGTTGTGGTTATGGTTAGGTAGTAGGATTCCACATCATGAATTTACCATTAAAAAAAAATAATAACATAATAATTCCAGTGATAAAAATAATTGTTCTGAGAAAATTGAGTCATTAAAAAAAAAAAAATTGCTGTTTGACCAGAGCGCCAATCCCGCCCCAGCACTCCACATAAAGCCTACCCCAAACACCCGACCATCCGGTCGACCAGAGTAAAATTAACTGCTGTAAGATATCGAAATTCATTTTAGTAATTACATTAATGAGTTATGACATTACATTAATAGGTTGTGACATTCCCACACGGGTTCTTCTTTCGCTGTATAAATAATGAATGAGGAAGTGATAGCAAGTGACGCCAGTTTGTCACGAAAGGTCTTAAAGGACACCGGTTTCCCGCACAATGAAAGCAACCTTTTCAGCCTTTGCGAATTGTCGCTATTAATATATGTATATATATATATATATATATATATATATATATATAAACATGTTCATATTTCACGTACTGGCATTGACGTAGGCAAAGACAAAGACACAGTTAATGCATTGTAGCCAGTAAGTTATACGTTATCATCGTATAGATCAGTTTAATATGTAGAGCTAGAATTCTGAAAAGAAAGAAAGGAAATTTAAAAATGAAATTTAAAAAAAAGGGGACACAAGCAATAAAAAAAAAAAAATAACTGAATGAATGACAAATGGATTTGAAGGGTTGTGCCCCTCCTTAATTCGCCCGTGGGTATGACAACTTACCACCGGAACCGGTCGACGTCCCTTGACCAGGCCCTGATCCCGATGTAAAGCCCTGACCGTCAGCTGATATATGTCCACTGTTACTCACGTTCAGCGCATCGACATAAATCAATACATTGAAATGGACGATGAGCACGCCTTCGACTGACAGCGTCGAGGCTTGCAGATCGGTCGTCAGTTCGCAGTTCTGACCGGATGGAATGACGACATTGTCGAGACTGAGGTCAGGACAGTCACAGCGAACTCTTCCGATGAAAGCTCCAAGAAATACCACAACGACCACGAGATGGAAAAGCCCGTCTTTTCTTCTCGACATCCGCTCTGGACGAATCCGGGAGTAGTTTTTCCGTTTTGAACACATCATGATGTCGTCGTAATGACTACAAATCATCCTACCATTTTGACAAGTTTAGTAATATCTACCTTCTTAGAAGTCCAGCTCGAGTGAATTGAAAACAAACCAACAAGAGAGCTAGCTGAAATGATATGGGCAGATTCTTGTCTGTTCCACCAATAAATCTGAGTTTACAAACTACTGCCACTGACAAACATGCTCACTCACAATTGCTTTAATTTGTATGAATAAAGAAAAAAATAATTATATCGTCTCTCTTTAGAGAAAAGGTGCTGAGCACCTATCCTAACTGTCAGATAAAAACTTCTGTGCAATCGAGATAATAGACATGAGCGATATACTGATGTTTACAAAATACCCTCATATTTCCCCCGGCACTACGTCGAACTTATGCTCTTTATACAAATACGGTAGGTGAAGCACGAAGCTAACAATGGGTGAAGCGAGGTTCAAGTTGTAGAGAAGATAGTCTAGTCGGAAAGGAGAGTTCCCGTGCACCATCGAGATACATTTTTTTAACCAACTTTTTTATAATGCCTGAAGTGTCTAGTTAATGAATTTTGATGTTCCCATTGCCAAATCGTGTCCCATGGGGTTCAAAATCGTCCCATTTGGCAGCCATCTTGAATTTTTGATGAAATTCCATAATTGGCATATCTTTTGAATTAGACATCATGCATGAATAAATAAAATAGCTTTTTTGAGTAATAATATGACGAGGAATCGATTCAGAGAGTTATTTTTGTGATTTGAGTAACGTGGATTCCACAAAACATCAAAAAGTGTGAAAAAAAGTGATAAAATTTGCACAAAAAATCGTGCATCTTAATGTCATCTTGTTTTTCAACTAGTAAAAACAATGATAACCTACAATTTTTTTACTAAAATATGTTGAGAGGCATCTAATCATAATTTTCATGCATAAATTGACACATATACCTTAAAAATGTACCAGTATGGTCAGCTTAATGACACCTCTCAGATTAGGAAATACATGCGTTTTTCATGCAAAATCGAGGCCCATTGGCTACTGTGTGCGAAATCTCATAGACTTAGAATTGTGTGTTAGAAGCGGCACAATTGAGACGCTTTTACCAGCGTGTTTGGTAAGAGTTATATGTTGAGTTATGGGCATAAATGCATAAAAATAAATTGATTTTTCTAGTGTACATTGAGTACTTTGTAGTGCTGGATGGTTTATACTCAAAGACAGTAATTTGAGACCAAATCGAAGTTAGATACACATTGCAGTGGATTAGAGTAATGTTTGCGTGTTAGAGAAGGCACGTTTCGAACCCTCTCCCAATATGATTGGTAAGATTGATGCCTGTTCAAACCATAGACGTATGGTTCAAACATACATTGATGCTTAAAAAATAATATGATGTGTGTCAATAATGCTGTACGTATAACGGAAAGGTTTAAGAATAATAAAATTTCGTTGTTTAAGATAGAAATAATGCCTTCTTGCGATCGAACACACCTTGATATTATTAATTAGAGGTAGATAGTTTGGGTCCCAGAATTTACACTATAAGAACATATTTACCAGCGAACATTAATTATTATCTTTAATGTCATGCGTTGAAAGGATAATTTCGTGATTCATAAACGTAGGTGTATCACTTTGTAAAGATACTCAGGAACAAAATATACCCGAATGGCAAGATTGAGTACATTTTCAGTAGATAAATAAAGTTACACAAAGTTAAGCCTATGGTACATGATCCAGTTTTTCGTTACAAGTAAAACTCGCTGCCAGAATATGAGGTTACAGTTTCCCGAATATAAGGTGTCGGCGCCATTATAGGTAATTTCACATTCATGGGGCGATGCAGTCCATTACCCTCCCCCTCCCCGCCTTATACGCCTATGAAGATATTCATAATGATTATAATTCCGTATAATTTTCTAATTTATCTAAATTGTTTGCTAATTGTTGCTTAGAACATGCTGGTAATGATGATCTACCTATGTTTCTTTCCCCATTATTTTCTTTGATAGTGATGATTATTTTTTGTGATGACGGTGAGTCATAGTACTTTGATACTGTGATTACTCGTACTAAGAGTATTCACGTAAGTTTGTTGACATCATCCTTTTTGAGCAGTATCTGCGTCTCTCCTCTCACATCTCACTCCTCTATCTCTTTCTTTCTTTCTCTCTCTCTCTCTCTCTCTCTCTCTCTCTCTGTTTTTGTCTCTTGCACATTTCCTCCCCTTTCCTTTCTCAATTTTACCTCTCTGTATTTCTCACTCCCTGTTTATGTTCTTCCTCTTCTTCCCTCTTCCTTCCCTCTCTATCCCCCTTTCTCCACCTCCCCTCTCTTTCCCGCACTCTTCTTTTATGTTCCTAGCTATCCTCCCTTCTTCTATTTATCTTCCAAGTCTCTCCATGCATGCCATGTCCACATTCTTGCTTCGTATTTTGTTCTGTATTTCTGTCCATGCACCACCTTTCCCTCATCTGTTTCTGTCTGAAGTCCATCCCCAATTTCACCCTATATGTTTCTCCTTGTCCATCTCTCCCTCTCTGTCTATATTTTGTTCTCTCCTTCCCCTCAGCGCGCGCTCTCTCTGTCTCTCTCTCTGTACTTCTCTCTTAACCATGTCCGTCTGTACCTTCGATGTCTCTCTTTGCCCTCCTCCCCCCCCCCCCTCTCTCTCCACTGTCGTGACTGTCATTCTCTGTCTACATCGCTCTCCTGACTCCTCTCCCACTTCTTTCTGCCTCTGTGTCTGTCTTTCTATTCCCCTCCCCTTATTTTCTCCTTGTCTCTCTCCTTCTGCCCAACTTCTTTCCCCTCCTCTTAAGTCGCTTGCTCTCACCCCTCACTGCCCTCCCACCCATTTCTTTGTTCCATCTCCCTTTTCTCCCCACCTTATCTTCCTGTCTGTTTGTATGTCTATCTAACCCCCCCCCCTCTCTCTCTCTCTCTCTTTGCATGCCTGTCTCTTTCTCTCTCTATCCATCTCCACCTCTTATTTCCTCCCTGTCATGCCTGTGTCTCTCCATCTCTCCCTCACTCTATTTTCTCTCCCTTTCATCTCAATAATCTGTTCTGTCTCCATTTTCACTAACTATCCCCCTTCCCCCTCTCTCCATCACTAATTTTGATCCTTCCCCCTCAGCGCGTGCACTCTCTCTCTCTCTCTCTCTCTCTCCCTCTCCCTCTCTCATCTTACCACCCACTCCCTTGTACCATCTGATCTCCCTCTTCCCTACCCGTCTCTCTGCTTGTCGGTCTGTTTCTCTCTCTGACTCTGTCTGTCTGTCTGTCTGTCCTTTGCTGTCAACCATCCCCCGTCTCTCCTTTCTTCCCTGTCTTGCCTTGCCTTACTTTCTCTTCTGTTCTTTCTCCTCCTCATCTACTTTCTTTCTCCACCCTTCTCAGTCACCATTCCTCTTACGTCCTTTATCCCTCTTTTCTCCCTGTCTCCCCTGCCTCTGCATCCTCTCTCCGTCTTTTTCCTCCCCCTCTCTCTATATGACTCTCTCTCTCTCTTCCCCTCTCTCTCTCTAAACCTCTCCTCTCGTTTTCTCCTTTTCTCTAGCTCTCTCCGTCTCTTCTTTCCCATTGTCATGTCTCTAACCTGACACTTAGTTAATTTTGAGATAATCATCTCCATTACTCCAAAACTATATATGCTATTAATTTATTTCATCAAATCATTCCCAGTAAAATAATTTTTAATATGTCATAATATATAATTGAAAGATTTTTATCATCAAACCCCATGGAACACTCATCAATTACTAAAATGGGTGGTGAAATTGCTGTCATTGTCAAGTATTGTGGGATAAGATCTTTAAATTGAAAATATATTATCATCTTGATAAATTGCTGACTATCTGTTCTAAAGCATTATTGCATAATGTATATATTTCTAAAACAAAATATAAGGAAAAAGCACTTTTCCAACTAAAGATGTCATTAACTTCATGTTTGAGAAGCTCATGACAGGAGAAACAGATAGACGAACCGTCAAGACAAGCACAGAATCGTTACCCTAATCCACTAAAATATGTATCTATGTTCGATTTGGTCTCAAATGATTAATTTTACTGACTTTGAGTATAAACCATCAATCACTACAAAGTACTCAATGTACACTAGAAAACTCATTTTAATTTCATGCATTTATGCCCATAACTCAACTCTTACCAAACATGCTGGTAAAAGCGTCTCAACTGTGCCGCTTCTAACACACAGAAGTTAATGGGGTTTCGCACACAATAGCCAAAGGGCCTCGATTTTGCATGAAAAACGCATGTATTTCCTAATCTGAGAGGTGTCATTAAGCTGACCATACTGTTATATTTTTAAGGTATATATGTAAATTTATGCATGAAAATCATGATTGGATCCCTCTCAACATATTTTAGTAAAATTTTGCAGGTTATCATTGTTTTTACTAGTTGAAAAACAAGATGACATTAAGATGCACGATTTTTTGTGCAAATTTTATCACTTTTTTCACACTTTTGATGTTTTGTGGAATCCACGTTACTCAAATCACAAAAATAACTCTCTGAATCGATTCCTCGTCATATTATTACTCAAAAAAGCTGTTTTATTTATTCATGCATGATGTCTAATTCAAAAGATATGCTTATTATGAAATTTCATCAAAAATTCAAGATGGCTGCTAAAATGGCCGATTTTGAACCCCATGGGACACGATTTGGGAATGGGAACATCAAAACTCATTAACTAGACACTTCAGGCATTATAAAAAAGTTGGTTAAAAAATGTATCTCGATGGTGCACGGGTGCTTATGAACTTGACCTGGAAAACCTATACTTAAAAACAGGATACGAGGGTGTCAAAACACTACTAGATCGTCAAGTTAAGCACCTATGCTGCTATTTTGTGATAATTGACATCCGGGTCATTTTGGTAAATATACTCTCTCTTGGTTCTATCAAGAGGACAAACTACGGATAAATTACACAGTGTCCTGGTAATGATGATGATAATGGTTATTCAAAACCTATTAGAGAAGCCATGGATTCGTTCCCTCAGCACCTTTATGATCGGGAAAACGGACAGTAAAAAATAAATAAATACATGTGGTATTATGTCATCTGTCTTCACTCCTCCACTCCAGTTGATCTCCATAATTATCATTACCCATTAATTGTTCCATGAATTGTTCCTGATATATTTTATCAAACTCTTCCCACAATACCGACCAAAATTTAAAAAAAAACATCTCCAACTCCCTTCAACTAGTATATAAAGACTTACTACCCAATCTCTTTGGCATAAATCCCAAATTACCCTTTAAAAACAAGGATACCACAGGATACAACTGAATATGTCGGTTTACAGGAGCTTGGAATAGGAAACCGGTTACGAGACGACTGTTGCTTGCCCTTCAACTAAAATAACACGCCTCAGTGATCTAAAGGTTTTGTATTCAAGTGGTTTAAACACTTGACTGGAGATCAGAAGGTTGTTGGTTCGAGCCCCGGCACGGCACTAATCTGCAAGCAAAGACCCTAATTTGACACTTTATCAGAAAATCATTGTGTCTTGAGAGAAGCCTAATTCAGCTACCTTCTGGTCGTGTCAGGAGCAGCTATATAGTACAGGGCATATGGTAGTCTTACAGTGCAGACACTCTTTTACGACTGACCAGGGTTTGTGCATGTAAACTATAGCGCGGCACTACTGTCCTTTAGCAAGGTAATAATCTACATTTTCCATTCTCCATTAAATTAAATGTTTTGAAAGGATAGACTGCCTGGTAGGAAGGTAGCTCTAGAATGCTGTAAGCACCAAAATTGATAGCCAGGCTATCCAGTCGGGAAAGCTTTAGAGAGCATTTGGTAGGTTGCTAGGTGGATATGAGCGCCTTAGAAATATCTGATATCATCATTGATAATGTTCATAAAAAAAATCAACAGTTAATACTGTTTAGAAAATATAGTGCGTCTGAAGTTAACATTGCACCCATCTTTGCATCTCCTAGCTTTACCCCTATACTTTTTAAGGGTCGCTGTTGGGGAAAACCCTGGAAATCCCAGTGGCAAAAGAAGTAAATATAAAATGACTATGTGGTATTATTGCTGCTTGCTTGTTTACAAGTTATTTACACCATGCCTTTTGTATTGCATTTTGGTTTGCTTTTTTGAGAGCATTGTCCAACTTATCGTGTTCTTGATAGAAATTCAGTCAAGCAGTCCCGGTGGCATGTGATCGACAAAGCATTGCAAAATAATAAAGTGTGAGTCTTTCAGATTATCTTGTGGAAATTGTAAAGATAAGTACGCTCCGCTGAACGTGAGCATCAAATGTACAAAATACTAAATCAAGTTTCATTACGCAAAAAAACACTCCTTTTGTACATGAAATGAATATGAAGTTAATGGCGAATTGCCCTAAGGGCATGAGGCTTGCGCAATTTTCATAGGCAGTGGCGTATCTAGGGATTATGGCGCCCGGGGCAAATAATGAAGTTGCACCCCCCCCCCCCCCCCTCGTGCTGCAATCTATCTATGTTATCGTACAAGCGAGGGAGCAAAGCGAACGAGCGGCAAATTTATCGCAAATCCAACCCTAACAAACACAATTTCTTGCTCATTTTACCCAGGAAATTTTGCAACTGACCACTCTAATTGAGCGCAACATTTAAAGGTATGAATACCAGCAATGCGATATTCCAAAGTACGAATACCTTGTAATACCAAAACATTACATAATCATTTTAGGTATAATTGTAATAATTCGAAATGCAATTAGGCAGAGTATATATATATATAAATATATAATTGTAAGGAAATAACATATACAACAGCTTTGGCAACTCTCGTGGAAATAATTATAATTGTGAGAAATGAAAATGAGAGAATAATGGTTGCGTAGCTTAAATCAAAGTTCCCCAGAGCTGTCCTCCCTTTTTGAATTTTTGCAAAGGTTGAAAAAATGTCTCCGCCGGGAATCGAACCCGGGTCGTTGACTTAGAACGCCAATGCCTTAACCACTAGACCAGGGAGACGTCCAGTGATTTCGGCGACACCAGATTCAATTGACCGACAGCTTGACAAATCTTCAACCTTATTAATTAATTCCTTTGTCGGGGGCAGGTGAGTTTTGAACAAAGACAAGCCGCATGCCTCAGCTGGATCCAAGCGAATGCTTTGAGATACATGTATACATTAGCATAATAATCATTATAAACAATTGTAAGGAAATAACATATACAACAGCTTTGGCAACTCCGGGGAACTTTGATTTAAGCTACGCAACCATTATTCTCTCATTTTCATTTCTCACAATTATATATAAATATATATATATATATATATATAAATATATACATACAGTACATACAGGTACAACATCATTCAAAATTTTGAACATCATGATATGCATATGTCTTCTTGACTGACACTCAAACTCTTCCATTTCAAAACGTCATGGTTATGAGAAGTAGAGGTATAGGAATATGGATTTATTTTTAATATGATTCTTCCTGCTCTGTTTTGAAGCTTTTGTAACAAATCTAGATATTTCTTAGGGGCAGACTGCCAAACTATATCTGCGCAGTCAAAATGGGGAAGAATAATAGAAGAATGTAAAATTTTCAAAACAGATTCGTAACAAAATCCCTCAGTCTTCAAGAAAACATATCATTATGCCTATTCTTAGCATATTTTTTCCGACTTGGTTATTCCATTTAAGCACTTTATCAATAAAAACTCCAAAATATTTGACAGTGTCTACGTTCTTAATCGTTATATTATGAATGTTAAAATCGAAATCATTGTGCCATGCTAACATCTGCCTCGTTCCAAATAACACACCTACAGTTTTTGTACAATTTAATTTCGATTTAGTTTTATTCATCCACTGGGTTCCTTGGGCGAGTTCGCCATTAAAATTGTTTCGACGACTTTCGAATCTTTATCAGAAATATATAAAACGATATTATCTGCATATAAATGAAATCAGCATTTGTCAAATAAAGAAGCTAAATCATTAATAAATACTACAAAATGAATCGGCCCCATCAAGCTCCCCTGGGGCACTCCGTTATTACATGAGTATTCTTCTGAAAATGCATGCTTTAAAAAAATTGTAATTTTCATATTTGATAAGTAACTTGTAAACCAGTCTAGAGATTTTCCAACTCTACCCAGTCGTGACAGTTTAGATAAAAGTAGCTCGTGGTTAACCATATCAATCGCTTTTTGTAAATCTACAAATAAAGCCCCGGTGTATTGTGCATTATCCATGGCTTGGAGCCAGCCGTCACTTAATTTGATCGATGCTGACTTATTTATTTAATATGTTATAGATCCAACTAATTCGTTTGCACATGTTTTAAAATGAGGGTCGATATACCATAAACCCCCATAGATTTCATATTTTTAAAATCTCATTTCCTTTAAAACATCTTCCTCTTGTACTGTATGTAAAATGAACAGGTTATCAGTTTCAGAAATATCAACAGAATAATTCACACTTTCACTTTCATTTCATTGATTTAATCATTCGCTACATTTGCTAAATGAAATTAAATTTATTAGCAACTGAGTATCATTAGCGGAAATGAGGATAGTCGATGAAGAGCTTTCATTTGTAGTAAGTGGTTTTAAAACTTTCCAAGATTTATTTCTGTTTTGACTTTCACATAATTTATCAGAATAATATTAATAATATTTATTTTTAAGCTTTCGATTTTCTGATATAACTTTATTCCTCAATCCATCCATTCCAAAACTTTTCATCTTCTTTCTCGAAATGGCTTTTTTCTTCATTTTATCACTGTCTTTTATCAATGCAAAAAGTGATTCATTCAACCAGGGGATTGTTTGTTTCTTATTCTTTTAGTTTTATAAGGTATAAATTTATCCATAACATTCAGCAAAAGTTCTTTCCATTTAGTCGCTGCTTCATCAATGTCTTTAAATGCCCTAATTTCACCCCAAGGTTGATTTATATATAAGATTTTAAAGCTTCACTATCTATATGTATATTTGTACACTATTCAAAAGTAAAATATTTTTCATTCGTATTATTAACACAATTTGATTTCTGTACAATGAAACTCATTGAGTGGTCACTTTATGCCATCATGAATGGGTTACATGTCGTTTTTCCGAAGGTTCGTTTTTCCGAAGGTTCATATTTCCGAAGGTTCGTTATTCAGAAAAGTTATGTAGGGCTCTATTGCATTTTCGGAATTACGAACCTTCGGAATTATGAACCCTTTTTAATTTCCGGAATTACAAACCCTACTGCATTTTCGGAGTTACGAACCTTAGGAATAACGAACCTTCGGAGTAATGCATCAAATGTTCGGAATTATAAATCCCCTGCTATGGGAAATTTGTATCGACCTTCGGAAAAACGAACCTTCGGAAAAACGAGTACCCCCCCCCCCCCCCCCCCTATGAATGACATCCCAAGACTTAGTTGAAATCTACAGAATTTTGATACTTACTCGGTGGATGAAAAGCAAATTAAAAGGGTCATTGCTTCGGGGAGGGTGAAGGAGTGGTCGTAGAGTCTCATTTTCATCATTCTCTCTCTTTCTTTCTTTCTTTCTTTATTCTTCTTTTTATTTTTAGACATTTGATTGAGCAAGTGCCCCGAGCCCCCGGTAGCAATACGCCACTGAATAAGTGGGCTAAGTCTTATTTGTCTCCGTTTCTTTCTCTCTTTTTTTAGGGCCGGGGGATTCCCACCCTATGGTATTTCCCACTGATAAACTCACCACGTGCAAGTGGATTTCAGAATTTACCATCAATTTATCCAATTTTAGTAACGCTCATTTGTACATGTTTGTGTCTATTGAAATTAGAATAAGCGTACCGTAAAGTTCATCCATCACCCTGGAGAGAAATGGGGACCTGGTAGGATGCCAAGCCATTGTGATCGTTATGGCAAGATGCATTCGTGGTGATCATAGATGGTGCATATATTGCGTACGTTAAAGGCCACCCTAATTTCAAGTTGATTTTGATAAATAGAGTAAACTTAAACAAGCTTAACAGTGAAAATTTCATAGAAATCGGATGTAAAGTAAGAAAGTTACGGCATTTAATTTTTTTTCATAGTTTCACGAAAGAGTGATATACACATTGGCCGCGGAACGGGGGGGGGGGGGCTGGGGGCTGCAGCCCCTCTCCACTTTTATGAGTAGACACGTTAAAAAAAAGGCGGGAAAGGGCTTGAAAATTGTCATTAATGAGTAAAATCAGACAGCCCCCCCCCCCCACTTTCAAAAACGCTCCGCGGTCCCTGATACATGACATGACATGTATGAGTGAGCCGATGACGTCACACACTCACTTTTCCTTATGTATTTCATTATATTAGATGTGATAATAAAGAATCTCTCCCTTGTATCAAAATATGTTAAAGTAATGATGTTCTTACATATTTTCCATGAGAAGTCAAACCACGCTTTACATTCTTGGAGTAGAAAAATGAAATATTTGTAATATCATAAAATACATAAGGAAAAGTGAGTACATGTATGTGACATCATCGGCTCACTTATTTGCATACCGCCCATGTTATGAAACAATGCAAAACTTCAAAATTCCGTAACTTTCTTATTTTACATCCGATTTCTATGAAATTTTCACTGCTTTGCTAGTTTAATTTTACTCTGTTTATTCAAATCAACTTGACATTAGGGTGGACTTGGCCTTTAATGAATCCGATGACTGGGGTAATAATATCAGAGGCGTTAATTTGTATACTAATCGCACTATATGAATTCAGAATTACTTATTATTATTATTATGTTGGTCATTGTTGTGAATTTTATGATATCAAATAAAAAGCTTTTCTGGGTACACTCCTCCAAACCGAGGCTGAACTATAGCCCTACAGTTTTTATAAGGACCAGCAAGATAGAAGTATATCTACCTGGACCAATATAATTTCTCTTTCGATAATACACAACCATTCTTTAGTTTGAAATTTTTGAACTTCAATAGAACATGATCCGAGTCGGAATCCAAACTCATAAATTCTTAATTTTAACAAACCTGTCTAACACAAGATATTGGGGCCCTTGGTGAGAATTTAAACATGTTAAACTATGTTATTTCTCTAAAATGCAGGCATTAAAAAGTGCTATTTTGTGGCTGTGTTTTATCCTCCATTTTTTTTTTTTCTTTTTCTTTTTTTTTTTTTTTTCTTTTTTTTTTTTGAGAGAGAGTTTGTTTCCCTGCCACCTTTGCAACATCATGCACTGATCCATTTTAAATCTTTTTCTTCTTCTTCTTTTCAGGTTTATATTTTCGCTTCATTAGTAAAAGAGTTATCTCATGTTCAATTTGGCTAATTCATCGAACATGAGTTATCTCATGTTCGATGAATAAATTGTGACAAAAAGAAATATATACAACTATCGCAAGTTACATGTTTGACCGATTTTCTGAATTTGAATTAAAGCTTAGTTGTCATAGTACTTAAAAGAATCTAATGTTGACTTTAATCACAGAAGACGGCTTCAAAGATTACATGACACAGAAAAGTGCTACTTTCAAGAATATGCAGGTATTTCTTCGACATCTAGACTACTAACTGGCACCTATGCTTTGGATATTTTTTTTAAATTTATGGTATATAATTGCTATAACAAGTCATTAATTAGTATATTAAACTCCGCCGGTTTCTGAGTCTTGTTAAAGTTATTCACTTGATTTTTCTTGTCCTCAGACCGACGGGGAAGAGAAGGGGTCAGGACAGCGGAAAGGAAGGGGTCGGGGCAGCGGAAGGTCTGCTTGTAGAGTTTCGGATACTGTAGACCCACTAGAACTAGAAGACCTCTTTTTTTTCTTTTTAATTTGGGGCCCTTTAAAAAATGCGAGGGCGTAGCGTAAGCTAGTTCCACCCCGTGATGCTGGATACACAGCTGGAATAGACCGACGCCGTGTTAAAAGCGGAAGTCCCCGTCCAAAAAATAAGATACTGTATTACAGGACAGCGGAAAGGAAGGGGTCGGGGCAGCGGAAGGTCTGCTTGTAGCGTTTCGGATACTGTAGACCCACTAGAACTAGAAGACCTCTTTTTTTTTTTTTAATTTGGGGCTCTTTAAAAATGCGAGGGCGTAGCGTAAGCTAGTCCCACCCCGTGATGCTGGATACACAGCTGGAATAGACCGACGCCGTGTTAAAAGCGGAAGTCCCCGTCCAAAAAATAAGATACTGTATTAATTACACAATGAAAGTCGGTCGCGTTTCTCCCCTTCAACCTTTTAGCAGTACAATGCGTTCACCAAGGATTTGATCTTGATGATCTACGATGATAATCGGTCTGTTGCTTGCTTTTAATATATTTTACGAGACGAAAGAGCTAAATAGCTATTGAATAGGAAAAAATGAAATATGTGAATTTTTATACGATATATTAAAAGGATAAATGCCTATCAGTTTATTTCAATTTCTATCAAATTAAAATATGTCTAAGATTTTACTGTTCCTCGTTACAAGATCAAGATACAAGAGCCAAACGCTAATTCCACAATTCTAGTATAAAGCATCGTTTATTCATGCTATACGTGCATTAGAGACATAATGAAGGGTGGGATCCCTTTCATGCTCTTTTACTAAATAAATGATCATTTCGATCGTAGCAAACACCCTCGACTTTACTTATGTTAGAAAGCAAACATTACTTTGTAACAAAATACAGAAATAGCTCTGTACAATAAACCTAACAGACGAACGCATGTTTCTCTTTCACACAATGTGTTTTTAAAGGTCTGTGATTTTATATTATGTTAAAGTTAGCTGAATTGATTCTTTTTAGCGTGATCAAATGTTTCAAGCACTGTTACCCCTTTAATCTATAGCTCAAATATATAAATGTCTTTAAGACAGTTATTTGTAAAAGGAATATATTTTGAAAGATAAAAACAACTCATTCATTTAGCATTTTCATAAGAATATCAGGATAAATTCCAAAGTTTTAAGGGCAGTATACTTTTCCCCCTAAAATTAATTTCCATTTTATGCTAAGAAAAGCAAATCTCAAATATCTCATCCAACACTTGTATATAGGATTATACCTTTACGCTCACTCCGTGTTTGTCCTCCGTGGAAGTTGATTTTCAAAAAGGTTTTACAAAAGCAATAAATTCAGCTCATCATCACATATGGCATAGTATATAAATAGAAATAGCACAACCTCTCACATAATATTCACTTATTTTTTTCATATTCTGATATTCTCTCCATTTCTTTCTCTCGCTTCTCGGTCTACTACACATGTATACTACCCACATTCCATCAAGCTCTCTCTATCACTCTACATGTATTTCTCCCTCTCTCTTTCCAAATCTAGCTCTCTTTTTATTGTCACCGGGACGATAATAGCTTATTCATGTTTTATGTTCCTTTCTAATACCTCAAAACTCTACGTTAATTCAGTCCGTTCTGTTCGAAAGAATTTTATTTAGAGTCCTTTCTTTGTTCTAAGAGTATTATCTTTTGGATGATCCCACATTACTATACCCCCCCACCCCCAATGATTGATACATTTTGTTTCAATATCACATCACTCAAAAGAAATATCAAAGGAAATTATTTGCAAGAAAACTACTCCCCCCCCAAAAAAAAAAACAACAAAAAAAAACAACAAAACAAACATACAAATTTAAAAAAACAATAAAAAATCAAATGAACAAAAATAAGATGTGCACATTAGTGTATTTCCTTATAAATACAAAAAATAAAATAATTTCATATTGAGATCAAATGCCCATATTATGTGACTCTCCAAATAATCCAAAGTGTCATTATACTTCATCCTCTATGCCATGAATTTGGCAACACCTACACTCCATCAAAAAGTTGCACTTTAATAGAATCGGTATTCTTACATGTATCAACAGGACCGCTCAAATTATAACGATGCCTGAAATCCACAGCCCTGGAGACATATACATTTCTCATGAATCATGAGCTTTTTCCCACGCTGGTCCTGTGCTATGGAATAATCTACCTACAGTCATTAGAAGTTGCAATTCTCCAGATTCATTCAAAAGCAGTCTAAAAACTTACTTGTTCAATGCTTCCCATTGATTATTACATTCTTCTCTTGTCTTTCTACTCTCTTATGTCCTTCTTTATTCTACATTGCGCCTAGAGCACTCTACAGAGTGGATTTGGCACATTATAAATCATATGTATTATTATCATTATTATTATTCTTAACTCAAAAATAACAATTTCAAAGTAACATTAGATATTTGATCTCTGAAACATTCGTGACATAACATCCAAACATGCTCGTACAGATCATTTATAACTACAACGCCACCAAAAAGATTACTGATTAAGAATATTCAGGAATAAAACATTTATTGCCATGTCAAAATTAAATTCACAAGAAAAAAAATACATGTACAAATACTACATAAAGGTGTTCACAACAAGGTTAACATGGAAACATTGTATTAACCATGCAAGTAATGAAAGATTGAAAAGAAGAGAATCAAACTGCCTTGACAATCTTTCTTTTACCTTAAATCATGGACTCATTTGTCATCATGGTTCACCACTAGCTAAAGCCATGGGGTCAAATTAAACACCTTTCATATTTTTAGTATACTTGGCACAAAAAATAAGTTAGCAATAGATGAGAGCAGTAGCGCACCCAGGATTTTTAAAGGTGTCCTTTGACTCCAAAATTCTGTGACAAGCAAAAAAAAAAAAAAAGAAGCTTATCAGCATTTGTGTGTTCTCTTTTTACTCTATTCTCTGTGACAAGCAAAAAAAAAAAAAAAAAAGGTTGGCGTCAAAAATAAGCTTTTGCTTCATTTCTAAAGGGGGATGATTTTATTACCTAAAGGGGGGGGGGGGGGTGTTTTAACACCTAATAAAAACACCCAAACTGTAGTGATACTGGATACTGACTGGTAGCTGATTGTGTTACTGAAAGGCTTAACCTTAAAGGCCAGCATATTTTGAGGGGAGGGGGATGGATTCCACCCCCTGTTGGTCGAAATTTTATAAATTTGGTATCAAGAGATGCGTAGGACTCTAGGAGACAAAGTCACGAAAACTTGCAGCCCCCCCCCCCAAAAAAAAATTATCCTTGAACATATCGCGCCGTGCGTCCAGGGTGGCAGTGGATTCTGTAATCCCCAGCCCTTTTTAGGCTTAAAATATCATGCCATTTCAGTATTGATATTCACATATATTCGGGATCTCAATGAGATATAAATAACATTTTAAAGTTTCATACCTAGTCCTATTGAAATTTCTTGTACACGTCTGAGGAACGTGTCTGAACTACAGACATTGATATTGTCACAAGCATGGGCTGAAATATGCAGGCAATTCCTTTCATCGGGGGGGGGGGGGGGGTGTAAAAATAGGTTGTTCCCCCTGATGAATAGAATTGCGTAACAAATCTCCACCACTGGTCACAAGTAATGACTTTTGGGTGTGTCATAGTTATAGAACTAATGATTCAAGTTTTCTGATGATCTAGGTCGTATCTCTACAAGGATCCATGCTATTTCTTTCTCTTCATTCATTCAAAAGGCTTCACTAAAAGTCCAGCCATGATGCAGCAGTTGCACCACACATGCTCTTGCAACAACTGCTCTGTGATCAAAATCCTACATTAACCAAATTCTTGATTTCAACCCTGACTATAGATTATATAGCCAACCCTAAACTTAACCCATAACTATTTTCCAACCCTAACCCTATATATTTGAAGAAATAAAGCCTGGGCCCTGTTTCACGAAACTTGTCATCAATGACAAGTTGTAATAACTGTTATAAGCTACTGAAATCCTTGCATCTAATTGGATGAGAGCAAATTTGTTCGTAAAAATCACTGACAAGACACGTGATGAAACGCCCCCCTGGAGGACTTGTCGCCAGAGCAGATGTCAGAGCATCCTTACTAAGCCCACCAGACTGAAAACATGATTCTGTGTTGTCTGATGAAGAAAATCACACCTCTGTGTGGATTCATGTTATTTCCTTCTCTTCATTCATTCAAATGGCATTACTAAAAGTCCAGATACAATGCAACTTGACGTCTTGCACCTTGATAAATCATCTGCTATCTTCTGCTATGTAGCTGCAGCCCAAGGGTCTGGAATCCGCCTGAAGATGGCAGGGAATTTCTCTCCACTGTTTCTTGTAACCTTCTGACCCTCTTCGGTGCTCTCGTAGAGAGTCTTGACAACTGGGTCCATGTTCTACAAATACATGAAGAGAAGAAAAAGCATAATGAATAAAATTTTGATTAAAATTACATTTGCTGCAATTGTTGGTATTTCATTAACTCCATTCTTACTCACCTATGTAGGCTTCTTTGGCTACCAAATTACAAACAGAAAATTTTGGTCACTGCAGTGTCAAAACTTGCTGGCCAAATTAGACATTTCTTCATATACATATGTATATCGTACACAATGCAGAATGGTAAAAAGTGAATACATGTACATGAATAATCAATTAGCAATGATTTTTAAACCATTTAAGAAATAAATATGAAACTTTTTGGAGAATTTATTCATTGATGTTCCATCTACGTACCAGGTATCATACTTTTTTCGTCACTCTACGACAAGACCCAAGGGGGGGGGGGGGGGGCAAACTACCCAACACTCACTCTGAGACAACTAAAATTACCAGGCATTCTTTAGAGTTAAATCAGTCTGCAGATTTATTCTGAACACAATATCAGGGTGCTTGCTCTGGCATATGCTCCAGCAACTATTGCTGTGGGCTTTATTTTGTCTAAAATGTAGGGCTGGTTTTAGGTTTGGATTAGGGTAAGGGTTATGTTTAGGTATAGTGCTTGGTCCAGGGTTGCAGTTAAAGGTAATGTAAAACCAATGAGTAGCTACACACAGTGACACACATGCCGTCTCTATGGGTGGAAAGGTCCTAGCATATATGGCAGTGATCTAGCATTCCTTACGGACACTGAAATTCACCGGAAATCATAGATGGAATACCAAATGATCTCTTACAAACATTTTTTGATACAAGGAGAACAACAGGAGACTATATTTAACACATTTCTTTCCAATATCCTTTTTGCTACCAACACTGTACATGAGCTTTAAGAATTTGGTAAGTAAACTGACTGTGGAGCAATTGTCTCTGGAGCATGTGTCGCACATCCAATATCACAACCAATTCACACTATCTAGAGAGAAGTTGCAGAGGAAGTTTTGGATGAGATTACATTGATTGTATTTTTCCTGTTTAGTCTTTGTAATGAGTCCTTTTATTCATCTTAAATTGGGAATTTACAAAGACCCTGATAAAAGCAGGAAACATAGAGTTTATGTATCACAGTGGCAGACACATGTTTATTCAAATCTTTCCGTAGGTTGTTTTCTCTTTCTGGCCACTCTCTTTCGTGTACTTTTAATGTTGATGTTTCTTTTTTGGTTTGATTCAGAGCTTTGATGCTCTAGCGCCATCTCTTGGCCTGGAACATACATTTTCAGCAAAGTAGGTTTTACAGATCTTCTTTTTCTTTTTTCCCCTTGCTTTCACCTCAAAAGGTTAAACTAAATGATAGGTGTAAATAGTGTTATGTAAGAGGAAATAGAAGAAAAAAAGATAACCCATGCCTTGGACAAAATCACATGAATTGCTTAATCCTTCTTTTTATTGATTTTCAATGGACAGGAAGTTCATAAATTTGCCATCATTTCCTTTTATAATATCTATAACATAATAGCCTATAGGTGAAAATGTACCATTTCATTTGTGAACAATATGTTCACATGTATGTGTGCTCCATATGTATTGTATGACTTTTGTTGACTACAGCGGTTGGCTTATTGTTCCACCCTTTAACCAAAACAGGAGATAAAGGTTAGGATCAGACATAAGAGAAATCTTGTCCATGTTACAGTTGAAAGACTTGGTTCAATACATGACCATCCATTTCTTTCAATCATATTTTACGTGAAATGCGTTGTAGTGGACCCTTCAATATGATATGTCCATTACTTTAATACTACATCCTTTTGCCTCTTGTTATTGGGGGTGGCAGGGGCAGAGAAGGATAAAGGCCTGCAATGTTTTGGTATCCCCCCCTCCCTGGAATATTGATTTCAAGAGTCCTGCCAGCTGTCTGAAACTTGCTCTTTTCCATCCCCAATCATTTTATATTTCTCTAGAAAAGTGGAGGGGGGGGGGGGGGGGCCCTATCGGCCCAACCCTGGATCTGACTATGAGGAGGAAAGAGGAATCTGCTTCAGTGCGCCCAAGATCAACCTCCTGGACTAGCCTGCAGGTACAAGACTTGAAAGTTGAACCAATCCTAACTTGGGCAGACTCTGGCTGTGGTACATAAGAACCCTTCAGTATTACTCTTAGGTCTGAAGAGTGCAATAAACTGTACAGTCTACATAATCTTACAGTTCAGACACTCTGTTACGTATTACGACTGACATGGGCCTGAGCCCGCAAACTACTCCTGGACTGCATGGTATGAAGGCTACTCACCATCTCTTCATCTGATAATCTCTGGAATAAAGGATGCTCCTCAAAGTGACGTGACATCCATTCATGCATCTCCTTTACATCAGTAATAGTATATACCAGACCCTAATAACAAAGTCAAATTGAATAATAATAATGATGATAATAATATTGGTTTATACAGGGCTTAGTATTTACAGGGGTCCAGTGCATATGGACCCCTAACGTTTCTGGTGCACATGGACCCAAAACTCCAGGCCCCTCAAATTTCAGAATACAAATAGGGTGCCAATGCATACAGACCTTAAAAATTTAAAGCTGGAAAGCTGTGAAAAAAGGGAATGTAATCAAAACTAGTATACTGGTATATCAGTACTGTTTGCTGTAAATGAAACGATACTCACATCTTATATAAAAGAATATGTATGAATGAATACATGTTTGTCTCTTTATAGCTGCATAAACAGCATTAATTATCATTGCATTCATATTCAGAACCAAATCATATGCCAAAAATCTGAAATGACAAGAAGAAAGTGCACTCATGGAATTGGAAACAGTTGACAAAAGAAAAAGGATACTGTCCTTACCCCTTCTCTTAGAACATAGGCATATTCTGCGATGAGAGTTGGGCTAATGATTCTCCATTTGTGTTTGGTCTTCTTGAAGTGAGGGTCAGGGAAGAGGAAGAACAACTTCTTCAGCTACAAACAAATACACACACAAACAAACAAAAAAGGCAATAGCACAAACTGTTCTCAGTTAGTATATTTATGTATTACAGAATATCTCAAAAACATTTCCAGAATTGCCACACTAGATTTAGATTAACAGCAGTGGTCTATAATAAGTAATAATCATAATAATATTCTGGATCTATATAACGGCTCATACATTTACGATATCTCTAAGCGCTTTACAGACATATTATTACCCCAGTCATCGGATTCATGGCTTGCCTGCAAACAATGTATGCACCTTCCGTAGGCCAAACACACAGATCTGTATAAAACACAGAATAGTATAGGGGGTCCTCTATAGACTAATAGCATATTGATGTATAACAAAGGGTCACTCCAGTGGCATATCCAGGATTTTGTAAAGGGGGGGGGGGGCACAAAAATGCAGGGCTGTCAACTTTGGGGAAATGCTTAGAGGGAGATTCGTATTTTTTTTTTTCTCGCCAGCCCTCCAAAAGTCGCTCAGTTGGGGGGGGGGGATCAGATTTCAAGGTCCAGTTTTCCAAGGGGGGGGGGCACAATTCTTTCTTGTCAGAAGTTGTCAGGGGGGCAGTCTGCCCCCCCCCCCTCCCCACCTGGCTACACTAGTGGTTCACTCCACATTTCTTGAACTATATGTCTCTTGCACTAGCATAGATAACCATTGGTCCTGAAGCACTTTTCTACGTAATTCCTTTTGTGGTCTTATAAAAGAGAAGAAATGATAACAATAACAATAAATAAATACAGCATTTATAATGCATTGTTGATCTAGTACACTATTCTGAGATGCAGAGGATTATCAATAAGAATGATTCACATAAGTGAACGAGGGACAGAGAGGTGGAGGGAGGAATGCAAACATATAATTAACAAATATTTAAGTATAATATGATAAGAACATGAATGTCTCTCAAGATGACATGTCTTCCCTATTCAAGGATTTAGACCTGAAGTGGGGATCTAACCAAAATGTCAGCTCATGATAAAAGTGACAACGGCCGAGACTAGCTAGGTGCAAATAGTTAACCCGCTGACTACTGAAATCTCTCATTCCCATAGGCTTAATACAGGAAGCACCTGGTTCAAGTAGGCAATGAGTTGAATTATTCCAAAACGATGCTCTATGAATAAAGTCACAATTAATGTTTATGCAAATTCATTTCAGGCAGAAAATAGAATAAAATAAAATCACTGCATATTTCAAAATAGGGTAAGGTAATTGAATATAATTTGATACACCCACTCAACATCAGACAATCACAGGGATGATGGGAAATCAATTAGAATACTTGGGACAATACAAATCCCTTATTGAATAATACCAACTCCTACTCACTTTTAAGGAAATATTATGTAACAGCATCAAGATGTTTTCTATATAAAATGTTGATAACTTACCTGGCCTTTCTCAAAGAAATTTGGGAGGTGTTTCATAGCATTGCAGCGAATACATGCAATATTGCCATAGGAATTGGGATGGTTTTGTCTCAAGGCCTCAATGCGCTGCTGGACATAGTCTGACACCTTGATACGGATCTCCATTCCTAACATCAGACTCTCTGGGTACATCGGTGAAAGGGCCACTGTAAACAAGAATGAAATTGGAATGTTGCTAAAATTTATGAGATTTTTTAATTTTAAGAAAAAAATTACAATATAATTAAATTCCTGTCATCTAAAAGAATGTATTATTATTATTTGAGTAACAATTCAAATTGCATTTGTTTACTCATAGTTGTAAAAAAAAATCATTGTTTAGCAAGCCGGATATATTTATTCAAAAAAGAATAATTATGTCATACAGCATTTTTATACTTAAAATGAGCCGAAAAGCTTCATGATCAATAACAAACAACCATACACCAAAATAACCATAATACAATATTGTCAAATATGATATGACTATTAAAAAAATCAAATGTAACAAAATAGCAAGATTTTCCACATTTGGAAAAAAAAGTCAAGGTCCGTCAATATTTAAAGGTTCCCTCCAACTTTACCTACATCAATACTTTTATGAAATAGAAATTCATGATGAAATGATGTTTTACCCAACAAACCACCATATCCACATCCAACATCCAGGAACTCTACTCTGCGCTTGGCATCCACGAGAGAAGATGGGTAGTACTGACTCCAGTCCATCTCAGATGGCTTCACAGGACTGAGAAAAGAATGAGGGGGAGAATACCCTTAATATCAGAACTTCCGTCAGTCAGGCTATCAGGCCTAATATCAGGGTAAAACACCATTTAGTCTAATACCAATATCTCCAATGCTTGATTTGTCTCATTGTATTCCATCTAAACTGAATTTGTCAGACCTACTGATCTAACCATCATTCCGTCTACTTATCAATCTGTCCACTCATCAGTTTGTCCAGTGGTCACTTGGGCTTTTATCTAATTTATTTAGTCACTAATTTCTAGATCATAGGCCCATACATGTAGCTGTGTGAGGCTATGGAGAACATTAGCTTCTGCATTAGTACAGGGGGTCGTTTCATCAAATCAACTCCATGACAGTCATAACTGTTGTCGGCGATCTACAGAAATGTCATGGACCTGAAAAACTGTTTCACAAAGACATGATAAACGACAACTCAGTGATATTGATACTCATCGGCGAAAAAACATAGTCCATATCACAGTCCATTGGAATTATTGTCAATTTCCAAAACAGATTTTGAGGCTCAGTTTTTCCCAAACTATTCCAAAATGTCAAAAATGGCAGCGAAGATGAATGCTGGTGATACAAACATCCCGTTTAAAAGATGTGTTACTTATGGCATCTTAGAATTTATAAAATTGAGAAAACTTGAGGAGGCTTTTACGATGTACGAATCTACATTTGTAAGTAAGAGGAAATCGTAATTGACTAATTATGGAAAGAAGACCCAAATCGTAGTCACTTTAGAGAAAATGATTAAATCAAGATATTCTATGGCCATATTTTTAATATTTATTCATTGAAATATACATATAATATTATTCATTAAAATATATGTATAATATTATTCATATCAAAGCATTGCGTGAAAAGGGAAAATATAGGGAAAATATATACATGAATTGTCGTCATTCACATGGGTCTGTACATACAGACTGTTCCGTTTTCGGTGCTGATTCTATGGTAGACGAATGTGGGTAGTTTTAGTATTAATCTCATTTACTTGTTGGGGGGTCAAGAAGCCATAAGAACATATTGTCCATCTTTACAATATTACAATACAAACATTAGTAACACTATTTCATAAAGGAATGATAAAGGATAGTGCTTGGAGATCAGGAAATAAATGTTCTCTTAATTTACATTTATTTTTTTCACAGCCCACAGATTAACTAAAAGCTGGCTTGTGATGGTGTTCTAAAAAGATATGACAGGTCTGGAGTACCGACAAGTCACTTGTCAGAGAAGTTGTCGCTGATCTTTGCAAAGACGGCTTTGTGAAACACTTAGCGGACAAGTTGAGCGAAAGTGTCGAGATGTCGCTGATCTTGTCGTTATGATGGTTTGATGAAACGACCCCCAGGTGTATACCAAAAGATATACCAAAATTATTGTAAGTAGTCTGGGATTGAATTTGTGTTATACACTTGTCAAATGACTTGATTCAGATGTTTTAAATAAACTCTGCTATAAGGTTTAGTTTTCCAAGATAAAAGTAGAGTGTTTAAAATTTTATTTGCTAAATTTACCCTTTGCCTTAATTTTGTGTGATCTCCCATGAAAAGACCTGCCATATATTAACCCCTTCAGGACAGGCCGACAGGGATTACTTAAGAGCTAAATTGATCACATTTTGTTCTTCAAATTGGCAACAAAAATATATTTCTTTTAATGTTACATGGTTCTAATAAAATGTAGTGTCTTTGAAAATAACATACATCGTTAAAAACTTTGTTGAAAAGTTGGAAAAATTTGCCAATTTTGAAAACTTCTCAATGTGTTGCCAATTTAAGGATTTTAAAGCTTATTTTCCTTTTCAAAATTGCTGGTATCAAACACAATGTGGTCATGCAATAAAAATGGACAGAGTGAGTGTAAAATTTTTTGCTCTCTCTACTCGTGCATTTGGTATATTTTTCAGGGAATCAAAAGTTTAATGGAGCCAAACCACAAAATGTGGTCATTTGTCTCAAATGGGTTAAATTTAGAGTCTATAACAAATTTGCGAAAGACAAAACGTACAGCGGCAATGGATCCACCTCTGTGCACTTATCCACATGTATGAGGTTATAATATAACCTCATCTACTCCCAAACCAATAATTAATATGGTCATGGTGAAAACAAATTACTCCTTCCCGCTACTGCTGTACTGTACAGCATACAACAAGAAAGACTCGGACCTCGGTCTACGACTAAGCAAGTCTATGGCTTGGGATCAGGAGTTGAACATTGTTGTTAATGTTGGTCTAGCGGCAACGTCTAGTCTACGGGCAGCGCCTCTAGGCCTAACTGTATGTTAGCTCTTTGTATTCGCCTACATGGCTACAAACTGACTAATATGCATAGACTATGTCTAGCGACTCTGATCGGACCCACGATCGGACCCAGGTTCAAATCTCATTCTCATCTCAGTCACGTCTTTCGGATGGTGACATTGAAGGTCGGTCCCTGACGTCAATGAACATATTTGATTTGATTGATACACTTCTGTCAAATTCAAAATTCAATTTTACACACACACACACGCGCGCGCGCGCCTCCGACCGTGCATAACTTAACAATAACTTAAACACGTGGGACTAACCAAAATTTTCACGGCAGAAGAGAACTGGTTGAAAAAAGAACTGAAGACTAAACTCTTTGTAATTACATAATCATGTTACTATAAATAACCTTACTATTCGAAAGTATGATCTGACATGGGATTAGAATGAGCCCTCTGTCGATAAAACTTCTTTTGGGGAAGTTGTCTCATGGGCGCCGCCATCTTGATCATAAAGCCGCTGATAAAAGAAAGCTTATGTTACAGAGAGGGCTCAGTCAGCTACATCAAGCACGCAACATATGAGTAGTACCCGTCGATGAATGGGGAACAAGTTGAATAGGGTGAAAAGTGAAAACAGATAATTCAGAAAAATAAGTAGTCTGATCAAAATGGGACAAATTATTCAAAATTATGAATGTTTGAATGTTGAGCTCTCTTGCTGAGATTTTGCTCTCTACTCTGTGCATTTTGAGACTCAAATCAAGGAGCTTCAATGACAACATTTTTTGTACACTATAAAATGTCACTGGAAATTTAAATTTTCCCCCAAAGCCCTTTTCCTGGCTACTAGGCTTAACTAAAATATTGAGAGCATATTGTCAGGGGCGGGGATCGGGAGGGGGGGGGGGGTCAAGGCCGTCCCCCTGGAAATCTTTTATGGGGGATCGCCCCCAGAAAAATTTTGAAGATTGAAAAGAGAAGTATAGCAAAATAATGAGCAGGCTCTTATAAAAGAGCTCTGTTCGAAATGTAAGCTTTCACTCATGATAGGCTATGGAAATTTTCTCTCTCGGTTTATACGCTCCCCTCATAATACTTAGAAATGTAAACAATATTGCAGAAGATCTCTAAACCAGAGGTATTATTTAGGCAGAGATTCCGGCCTACATGTGTTTTGCAAGAAAAAATGTAAACTCCCTTATATAGGACCTATTGCAGGGTCAGCTATCAAAGGGCAATCCAACCTTGGTAATAAGATGATTTGTGTGAAAGCAGAAAAATAAGAAAAACAAGATGGTGAAAGTTTGAAAGAATTCGGACAAGGATTAAGAAAGTTATGGATGTTTGAAAAATGAGATCACTACATCTATGTGAATCTCAAATTGGCAATTTGGTGAGTCAATTGTGACATTTTTGTGGACAACTCTTCCATTTGTCCGATACACAAAAATATTATTAATTTGCGGTTTTCTTCGAGGTGCTTTTACCCTAGGGGCAGTACTCAAAATATATTGGAGATAACATATTGTTATAGGTCCTCATGAGCGGAAAGGTCCTACTGAGTAATGAATTTTGAAAAAAGTGACATTTTAGTCATTTTGTGTGTTAGAGCGAATGGGGGAGTTGTCCACAGCTATTACCTATTCGCCCAGTTTGAAATTCCCATATGCATAGTGATTACAACTTTCAAAAATTCATAACTTTCTTATTGCTTGTCCGATTTCGTTCAAACTTTCACCAATCTGCTTCTCTGATTTTTCCTCTTTCTTTCAAAGCAATTTGCTATTAAGGTTAGATTTCCCTTTAAGTGGGGAATCTAGGATTTTGTAAAAGAGGGGAGCACACAAATCTGTGCCCCCCCCCCTAAATCCGCCACTGGATGTCTCCCTGGATGATTGTTAGACGGTGCTTATCCCCCCCCCCCCTCTCCCGATGTGAAAATGGATTTGCCTGTGTGATCGAAAGTGCTCTCAAACGTTCCAAAGAGCAAAATTGTTTCCCTCACGATCAACTCAATTTCAATAACGATAAGAAGAATTATACATAAATGGAAAAATTTTAAAAAGAAATTAAGTACAGTAATTACATATAATAAACAATTAAACTATCATAATTTCGGTAATATTAGGCATAGTAATGAAACGAAAGTGGAGCAGTATATTAAAAGTACAGCTTGTATTTTATAGACCCCTTTGTGAGAAAAAAAATACATACAAATGCTCTGAGTGTATGGAAATAATTACTTAATATATATACATTACACTATTCTACCCCCCCCCCTTACATTACAAAATAGAATAGTTGTGACACTGGTATGTGTACAAATCATTATTGGAAATAATAGCAAGTGATGAATTCAGTAGGAGAGAAGAAAGAGAGAGAGAGAGAGAAAGAGAGAGAGAGAGAAAAAAAACAGAGAGAGATGGAAGATGAAGGATGCATGGGGACGTTACATATTTATTTTCATTAAAGACATTCAACGACATATAAAAATGTACATCCTACATAAATACAAGCAGTTCTATTATATATGTATATGAAGAAAGCATAAAAAAAAACAAAAAACAACAACATACATTCATGAGCATAATTATATAAGAGCATACGATTAAGGTAAACTGTGAGAATTAAAGAAAATGAAGCGGAAAAAAGAAGCACCTATAGGAAGCTCGGAAAGCTTGTAAATAGTAATGTGTCCAAATTAAAACAAATTAGGAACACAGATAATTTCACCACAGTAATATGGCGCATGTATTTGACACCCTACCCCCCCCCCCTTTCGTCCCCTCTCTCTCACACGGGTAAGACTCTATAATAATTGATTGGTTTTTGGAATATAGTACAAATCAGTCTTGTGTTTTGTTCATCTATCGCTAATATGCGACCTCGCAAAGTAAAGACTTATATGTGAAGTTTTCCTACTGGAAAATGCAAAATCTTTTTTTTTGTTTTGTTTTTGTTTTTGTTCTTTGTTTTTGTTTTTTTGTTTTTTGTTTTGTTTTTACAGTTTGTTCATTTGTTTGTTTGTTTTATGTTTTTCTTTTTTGTTTGTGTTTTTTGTTTTTTTGTTTTTTGTTTTTTGTTTTTGTTTATGTTTTTGTTTGTTTGTTGTTTTTTTAGGGGGTCGCTAGTCGGCAGTCGAGTCCCCGCCCCCTGCCATGACAAGAAATCGCGCCGCCCCTGCATGTTATCATACTTGTCCACCATTTTCATTGATTTTGAAACTATATGTTTTTGGCATTTTGAGTTGTAGGCTTACTACCGCCACCACCTCCCAGTGACATTCTCGAGTAGCGAAGTTCCCATCTCCGTACAATATCAAGACGGTCTTCAAATTAAAAAGTCAGATTTTGCATAAAAGAAATGGGCAAAATCAGAATCCACTTTTCACCTAAAGAAAAATGTATGACTTTCATGACTATATACAGTAGGAAGCAGGGGCGGCGGAGCGTCTTTCAAAGTGGGGGGGGGGCACCAACAAAAAGGGGCACTTTTGGGGGGAAAAAGGGCACCTACAAAGGGTGAAACAAGGCGGAAAATACCACCTTGAGACATTAGTATACCGCTACATTCTGATTAAGACACTATCGAGGATCATTTTCGATACATTATTGTTTATGTCTTAACATGGTTCTAGATGAAAACTACTTTGCTGTTGAGTGTAATGGTCTGATTATTCATTTGCGAGCGAGCGAAGCGAGCGAGCAAAATATTTAAGATATTTTGAATAGCAGTGATTTTCCTTATATGATAAGAAGACAATGTTAAATGCGAGCGAGCGTAGCGAGCCAGCTTTGGAAAAATATTAGAAAAAAAATTGTCCTCCTTTTATAATTTAGGGAATTTTGCCCCTCCTACCCCCTGCTCCACTGCCTCACATTGTGCTGATATCAGTAGGGCTCACTTATCAGAGGTGAAAAGGGCACTTATAAGAAGGGAAAATTGCACTATTCTTGCCATTAGAACGGAAAATGGGCGCTAATCAGACTTGTAGGATTTCAAAGGGGGCAGTAATGTCTGAGGTTTAAGGGGCACTCATCAGAAGGTAAAAGGGCACTTATTAGAAAGGAAAAGGGGCACTATACGAAGAAAAGGGGGCACTTATCAGCTATGAAAAGGGGCACTTTCGTGGTACTTGAAAAGGTGAGGGGGGCACTGTGCCCCCCTGCCCCCCCCCCCCCGGGAGCGCCGCCTCTGGAAGGAAGTTGTTATTTGACCTTTCACAAAAGTTTACACTGGTTGACTGTATTACCGATCTGTTTAACTATATGAAAGTTTGTTTTTTTTCTTCATAATATTTCTGCTAAATATATATAGCTTCCTATATAGTTAATTATGATAGCTTTATCAAGGTCAAAAGCATGCATAGGGATATTGATAAATAATGAGGGGTGCAATAGACCCCAATTTTGGGGGTCGTCTGCATGACAACCCACGCATCCCGACGGAAATTTTGGTTATTTTTTTTTTCCGGGGGGGGGGGGGGGGTGTTTTGTACATGTCCTTTCATACAATATGTACTTCCTACTGACAAAGTTTGGTATACCAAACTTTGTATATACATGCATGTATACATGCATGGGGATCGGGTAAAATCGACCCGACCTTTGGGCCCCCTTTGGGTCTGTTTCGGGGGCCGGGTCAGGGCTCTGGGGGCTAAACTCGATGGCTATGCGGTTAGACTGACAACCGTTTTGGCAATGGATGACTTAAATAGTCTAAGTAACTTTGAGGGATCTAATCTTATGGATAAAATGGGCCTAATTCGGCACAGGATCCCAGATGTGGATAAGTTGTGTCTAATTTTACCAACTTATCGTTTGAAATTGGAATTGAAATATTTATGAGTTATAGAGTTTAATGAATGTAACTCACTTTCATGAAAGTAGGGGGGGGGGGGCGTTTGCACTATATAGGCCTATATGCACGACGACCGTCCTCTTAAAATCATTTCAAAATCCCTGTTTCCATGCATGTGTTAACATAATGCAGCTGGAAGGCCAAAAACATGCATATTCCCTGGGATTTATGTGGGGTCTTTTCAATTTTTTGAGCCTTCACTATAAGCTTTTTCAAAACTTCAAATTACATGTAAATCACATTTTTTATATTTTCAAATAATAACTATCATAATCATCCTAAACTTCCTTGTGGCGTATGGCAGGCGAGAATTTTTTTTTTTTTTTGTGGTCAAAAAGCATGCACAGATGTGACTGCCAGGCTGAAATGTAGGCTAAAATTCATGCGTTAATTGCACAGATACAGCAAGCTCCCCTGCCTTGTCAGATGGTCAATGGCTGTGTTTACACAATCCTGACAATATTTTTTGGCTACTTTTGAAAAGCAATATATTTTTTCACAATTTAATAACTTATTAACCAAAATACCAATTAACACCGAATTGCACCTCAAGAAGATTATTATACTCAAAATTATTTAAAGTGAATTGAATGAAACGCTTTTAAATTATCATAGTCAGAAGGTAAGAAATGGTTTTTCTTTGCATACAGAGCATTTTTTTGAGGGGGGCAACGCATTGTCAAAGGGCACCATGGGGTTTTCATTTCAGGGGACTGACACCCCCTTCCCGATGGACAATTTTGTCAGTTTTTATACTTTTGGAATGTACATCCATAGCTCTTCCTTCTGACAAAATTTGGTCTCTGGGCTTCAAGGGGAAAACTGTACCCCAATTTTTAGGGGCCATCCAGCTGACACCCCATCCCGACAGAAATTTTTGTCAGTTGTTTGTGTTTTGTAATGTCCAGTCATACTACTTCCTACTGACAAAGTTTGGTGCATGGGTGAGATGGGGTGAAATAGACCCGACTTTGGGGTCCCTTTTGGGGGCTCTGGGGGCTTAACCCACATAATTCCTAAAGACGTCTTTAAGGAGTTCTACGGTCAGGCTGACAACATTTTTGTCAATGACTTAGATGGTCTAAGTAAGTAAAAGAAAAAAAAAACAAAAAAACTTTACCGGTCAAATCTTATGGGTACTATTTCGGGACAGGCTCCCGTAGTATGACTATCATGTGTATCTTGCAATTTACGCCTACCAAATGTACTACGAAAGTTGGTGAAAGTAATTTGTCTTGACATTAAAAGTCGTATACGTAGTCAGTGCATGGAGTTGAGTCATACTCGGCGGGCGGCGGTGATCGTGGAAATTTCTGTTCACAGGTGAGGCTAAATCATACTTTATTGTCGAGTAAATATTTGTGGTGAAATAAAAAATTATGTCTAACGTTAAATCTAACTGTTACAACATGCCATGGTTCTAACAGTTACTCAGTTATAATTATATTTTAATAAAGAGAAACTAACATTAACTGTCTTCGGCCTTTTTTAGTTTACTTTCAACTTCAGCTCAGGCCAGGGCCGGGGGGAGCTTCGTCGCCGCTGGCGCAGACCCACCTCACATCGTGCCGCCTACCGGCTGCCTTTGGCTGAGGCCGCGGCCCTCACTCGGCCCACTTATAGTGTACAAGCTTACCTGAGGACTCGGCCTGGAGTTGGATCTGAACTTAAAACTAAAAGGGAACAGTCCTGACGTTTTTGTGTTTTTAATTATGTCGTTATAGACCTACGGTATATGCTGTTCTGACCTCAATGGTGGAATTTCTTTTTTTATTTCAGTCCAATTTGAAAGAGTAGTCTAGACTTCGACTTTGCTAAATTGATCTATCATGTCAATTGTAAATTTGCTAGATCACTTTAAACTTTAGCAAATCAATTTATACTTTCTGTTGCAAGAAGCAGACCAGGGCTCCGTCTTACAAAGAGTTGAGATCAATTGCAAATCTCAAACAACGATTCTGATTGGTCGATAGTGGGTATGTTGAACAGTACGCGCATGCAACATTGATTGTGATTGGTCATTTCCATTTTGCGATTGATTGCAAACCTTTGTTAGACAGGGCCCAGCAATCAATTGCAAATTTGCAATTGATTGCAAGACTTATGATTGATTTTGGGACGTAAAATTGACTTGCAATTGATTGCAAGTTTCTTACAACTCCCCCTTAGATTGCTAGATCTAGTAGATATAGATGGTTACTCCAATAACCTCTCATAAAGATACATGTAAGTGTGAGTGGATCTACGACTACGGTAGATCTAGGTCTAAATCAAAAGAAAAACACAACTTTTTCACTGTCTGTGCTGACTGCTGTGTATGCTAGCCACACAGGCCAGGCTTGATACAGGCCAGGCTTGATACAGGCCTGTAAGACCTCCGCTTTTTAGCGGAAATCCGCTTTTTTTATTATTCTCGCTAATTTCAATGTCCACTTTTTTCCCTTGTGCTATTCCCGCTATTTTATCGACAACCATTATTTCAATGGTTTTAAATGGCTGGAAATGTAGTCTAGTGAAACGGCTGTGAGTACGAGTCTAGCTAGCTCTCTGCGACCAATATGGAAAACAACACGTACCGGTCGTGTAATGTATGTAGATCTACTGTATGTGTTTTGCCTTCGTGCGTGATTGTGACAGTGAAGTTCATGCTTCTTGCATTTGTATACCATACCGGAGAACTGTGGACCGTGCCGCCACATGTGTCGGGCGGGCGTCATTGGGCAGTCGTTCAATCTGCATTACGTCAGATATAAAGCGGAAGACAAGTAAATAGATCAGGTTAACTAGTTACAGTTTTTTTTTCCCTCTTTTTTTGAAACCCCACTCACAGACCTGTTTATAAAATTTGACAATTGAACATCAAGCCACACGGGGCTTGCGTATATATACATGTACTGCCGTCTATGCTACAGTGCGAGATATCAGCACAATTACATTTAGCATGATGTGTCGGAACCACTTGGCATTGCACTGCCTTGTACTCCTTTCATTTACAGCGCACATTCCGTGCCAATTGCACCGTCTTTGTAATGCTAATCGCACTGCGAAAGCTACACGTGAACGGTAAGTAAGTCCTTATCGATGTCACCATAAATTGTATTTTTTTCATGTTTCTCATGATCCCACCATTGAATTGGCCAAATGAGCTGAAACAGGTAGATTTTAGCAAACTCCAAAGGTGGTTTTCAAGGTTCACCGTACGTGGATATGGATGAATCTTGCCCACTTGTGTGGCTTGATGTTCAATGTCAAATTTTTACATTATAAAACATCAAGCCCGTGTGGCTACATGTATGCACATTCAGTTCCGATGCTGTTCTCAGACTCAGTGATTTCACAGATTCACTTGTCCTTCTGACGTGCAAGTGCTGTTTCCTTTCTTGCTATAATTGACATTGGACATTTTCATAATCAAACTTGGCTATTTTGATTTCTGGCCGTCTTAGACTTCGCTCTGTGCCGCAGTTTCGGGAGCACTGAGCCGAGACTTTACTTCCAGGAAAACGCCCACAAGGCCACAGCAGTCATGCCGATGTGTCAAGTGTTCAACTGTGTCAGTCATTTTTCTTTATAACAGACCCGCACAAGGATCGCGACCTCCAAATGTGTTGCCATTTAAAATATAAGGATTTTAAAGCTTATTCTCGTTTTTAAATTTCCTGGCATCAAAAGCAATATGATCATGCAACAAAAATGAATAAAATGTCCACAGAATTTTAGGCTCTCTTTACTCATGCATCTGGTATATTTTTTAGAGCTCTGAATCAAAAGTTATTGAGCCAAACCACAAAATAAGGTCATTTGTCTTGAAAGGGTTAAGGGCATTATAGTGAAATAAATAGAAAAACACTGTTCCCTCCTCATTGTAGCTAGTAATGGTTCTAATTCCTTTCAAGGCATCTTTGTCTTCTTTTCCCCTCCATCTGTTGCCATTGTTTGCCATTGATTTTGCTTACATGCATGTGCATGCTGAATAGCTGATCACTGCAAGAACTATTTTAAACCCCTCAAAAAAGTTTGGAGACTCAACTTTGATCAATTATATCTCTCTTGTCATGGCATAATCATCGCTTTGTTTATTATCATTAGAAAGTGTATTCCTTCCTCTGTAAATAATATCAGAACTGCTATGATTATGCACTTATATGCAGTCATGGAATAAACAGTACTTCAGAATTGGGGGCAGGGTCAAAAGTGAAAAGTTGCAAAATGCACAGTCTGTTGACCACTGGTATCGTTATGCAGAGCACTCTTCTTTTGTCAACATAACAAATTATGATTTTTTGTAAATGACAGTGGGGCTGTCGTTCCCAACTGCTCATCCATGAATGCATATTCTAAAGAGTCCTGAAAATAAAATTCATGCACTGTTGAAGTTTCAAACATGAAATATTGATTAAATCCTTACAGTTTATTTTGTGAATGTTTGTTTTGGCAGGGATGAATTCATGTGAAATGAAGTGAAGTTTCTTTGAATGCTCATGCATGTTTGTTTGAGTGATACCGTATGAATTTTTTAGTGCTTGCATGTTTGTTTCACTTCATGCATGTCTGTTTCAGTGAAGTGTGTATGTTACCCATTGAAGATCAGCTAAGAAACAGCAGCCCTGTACATTCTTCAAAGAAAGAAGAATGCACAGCCGAACAAGGGCAGTGCATTTTGCAGCTTTTCACCCTTGACATTGCCATTTATTTTGATGTACTGCACATTTCGTGACTGCAAAATCATAATAAATGAGGTTTCATTTTGAAAAGGAATAAACACACTTTCTAATGATACTAAACATAGCAATGATTATGCCATGAAAAGAGAGATATAATCGATCATACTTGAGTTTCCAAACTTTTTTGAGGGGTTTATATAATTTTTTATCAGCAAAAAAAATCAGGGATAAAAATGAGAAACAGACTAATGCATATATAAGATCTTTGTTTTCAACTCAAAATGTGCTAATAAAATTTGTTACTTTTGTATGAATGTAGACCTATATGTATATGTCCATTTATGTAACCATAGGTCTAGATTTACAATATACACGTAAATATCACAAATTTCCAAATTGCATGGACAATAAAGAATCTTGGGAACTTTATACACATTATAAACCTTTGTAACATATACATGTACAGGCCATCTGCATGTAGACATCTGGACTGAGGATGGAAGTTCTCTTCAAAGGCCACTGGCATCATGGGAACCCGAAGCCACAGGAGGAACTTGAGAGAAGAGATGTTGACCCACAGGATGATGTACATGCAGACATTGGTCTAAGACTGACCATCCCCCAGATGACCCTCTTCATCCTGTGGCTGGTCAGCTGTCTTCTATTGGCCGGCAGCTATATCTTCCGCAGGCAGAAAGCAACCACTGTTATTGTTGTTGATGCGGAAGCTGGGAACCATGGCAACCAAAGTGATAGAGACCAGCTTGATGATGAGGCGGAAGAGAAAAGAGAAAGTAAAGGTTTCTATGGCAACACCACTAAAGCTAATGGGGATATTATCAGTAAGGAGGAGAGAGAGGGCAAAGGGTTCCCTTCTGAAAAAGAAAGCAAGGATGGGTACATCTCAGAGAATACAGGTACCCATAAAACCCAGACGACTTCCAAAAAAATCAGCTCTAATAATTTTTCTGCTGTGAAGTCCCGGCCATCTTTTGAAAAGTTCCTGCTGTACGCTGTGGGTCTAGGGGTGATCTTGCTGTATTTCTTCTTCTGTGAGGTCTGGGATGAATGGCCGGCAGGAGAAAGGGTTTATAATCGAGACCAGTTCATGTTTTTCACCCTCCTTATGTTCTTGGTGGCTGGAGTATTCACCGTACGAACCTGTCCAGACAAATTGCTCAGTAGGTGAGTACACATGTAACATTCCTAAGTTATTTCAGGGCCTGATGCTAAGGACTCCTTAGCACTTGACATATTGAATTCTAAACCTGAGATGTATCAAACAGATTAAGGGTCATGGTACCTCAGAAATCCAACTTTGGGGGGGGGGGGGGGAAATACTGATATACATGTACACGTATGAAGGGTACTGTTTACATACAATGTGCTTAATTGGAGTAAAATTTATGTGCTTGCTATACAGTGCATACTGGATCATTTTGAGAAGGGCATTTGTGAAATAGTTTCCTTATCTCACATCTATAGCTATAGGATTAAGGTCTTTTTTGTGGCCATGTTTCCAAATAAATTTCCCATAAATTCACAATTTTTAAGCAATTCTTTTAAATGTAAAGATACGGCTGAATAGATTTGTTTTTTTTTACAATACATGACGATTATTCCACTCACTATAGTACATGTACATGTATATACATAAGTGTTTGTTTGGTGCTTCTAACTCAGAAATGTGTTATTTCCATATGTGTACCCACACAATCACATTTTAATTTATTATACTCATAAATCAAAAGCTATTAAATCAGTGTGGAATTCTTAATTTTCATTAGAAACTCTGTATGTACATGTATGTTAAATATATTAGCATCTTCTCATACAACTTTGTTACTTCAAAAGTGATTAGAAGCACATTAAGAACAAAGAGACTTTAATAGCATTTAAGCTGCTGAAGATCAAACTGGCAATGAACCAAGCCTGACTGAGGTCCGATTTTCATCCTATTGATGATGGAGCCTTTCTACTAACCAGTTGTACATTGTAGACAACACTAGCTAATAAACAAAGAAAAAAAATATTGCAAACGGTGGGTCTCTACAACTTTACATTCCATGCAGAATGCGAATGCACGATCATTTATTTGCACAAGTTTATGTGAAGTATATTTGCAATTCTAGCATCAATGCGTTTGTGCATCAATTCTCAGCACTCTTGTTCATACTGTACATGTACATATGTATCCATGTATGTATATTGTATTTTTATACGCTCTTTAATTCCAGATCATTGAGCCAAAGTCCACTGTATGAAAATTTGTGAGCGGACATTTGGTCTGTTAGGTCAAAGGTCAAATAGATCAATTAACATATAATTGTAGGCTTCTTATTCTGGTTATCACAAGTTTTCAAGAACAGTTTCAGTCATGAACCTAACTGAATTTACATATGTACATATAGGCAGAGGCATATTATAGGAAACACAGGACTTGCATTCATCTTGTTCATATTTCTTTGATTTTAGTTAATGATTATGTGGCACAAAAACAGCTGGAATATAAAACAGCTGCAAAGTGCAAAGAATTAATAACCTCTCGCCATTTTATTGATTATGTGATATGCTCATTGCTCAACAATTTGGCTCCTGAGAAAATGAAATGTGATATGCAATTACAGGCATTACTTTTGACATTGATTTCACTCTTTCACTGGCTCTAAAAAGAATTTTTTTTTAACCAAAAGATATGATCTATTGGACATGGTACTGTCAAAATTGTAGCTGGATATACTCTACAAACGAGTAGAATATGTGTACGTGTACATAAGTTTGGATGTATAATGAATACCATATACATGTATGTGTATGGCTCAGATCAAGGGTACCTTTAGAATACACAGTCTTATTCTAGTGATATCTCTCTTTTTATGCAATCCATATGGGAATTACCATTTTTGTTTCAAAAGGACATGCCAGAGAAGCTTAACACAAGGTTAAATGTTATGCCATCTGTATAAGGGACTATTTAGGTGCGTCTCCATCAGCCTGACTTTGCTCAAGCTCGAGATTCTAGCCTGATCAGCACTTCTCGAGAAAAAAAAAAAGACACAAGGAAAAGATAAAAAGAGAAGGAAAAACAATGAAATACATAAGGAAATATAAAGAGAAGAGAATAGAAAGAAGAACATAAGAATAATGTAGTTCAAAGAAAAATAAAGAATGGAGAAAACAAAAATTACATAAGGAAATTACAAAAGAGTGAGAAGAAAACAAGGAAACACATAAAAAAAGAGGAAAGAGAGAAGAAAAAAGAAATGGAGAAGAATAAACAGAAGGATAAAGAGTGAAAATAATAAATGAATACATAAGAAACAAAAGATAAAAAGATGGTTAAACAAAGAAATATACATGTAGAAGGAAAGGATAAAAAGATAGGAAAACAAAGAAATACATAAAGATCAGAATTAGTGGGCTATTTTGGAAACTCAGGCTGATGAAGGCAGGCCTTTTGTGACAGTTTTAAGCCTAGAAATGCCGTTTTTGAACATGTACATAATGTTACATTCACAACATTCACATATTGTAACCCATGATTTCAGTGCGTAGATGCAATTTATCTCATTACTTTCAACTTGTATGAATAAGTTATGACATGTATGACAGATTATCACTGTTAGTTTCAAACATGACAATTGCATGATTTAGTATTTAATAATGTAATCAACATAACTTTGTTTCCACCTATTTTTTTTAAATTGTGTCACATTAACTTTGCATTTAGTATCATCCTTATATGAAAGTTAGTAGGTAAATATTTTGAAAACTATCACTTCAACAGTTTCGGAGTGAATTTACCTTGATATGAAATGGAGATTTTATTTTTCTCCCCCAAAATTGATTTTTTTTTTGTTTTTGTTTTTTTTTTGTCTAAAGTTATGTACATAACTTTATATCTTTGATGAAATAAACCAGGGCCCTGTTTCATAAAACTTGTTAAAACTTGTTATCAATAAAAACGGCCCCATTTCTATGACAAATTTGCTCTCAGCCAATCAGATTCAAGGATTTCAGTAGCTTACAACAATTATTGTAACTTGTTATTGATAACAGATTTTATGAAAACGGGCCCTAAAGCAAATGTCAGATCACCTACAATTGTGGGTGTAGACTAATTCTTTAATAAGTATTGTTTGTTTGTATTTTGTAGAGACCAGACAGAGGAATGGAAAGGCTGGATGCAGGTGATGTTTGTATGGTATCATTACTTCAGAGCAGCTGAAACATACAACCTGGTGCGCATCTACATCGCTTGTTATGTCTGGATGACTGGATTTGGTGAGTTTCATTTTTGCTTTCCATTTGTTGCTTCAGCTTTCCTACATAGGTATTACTTGCTTAACCCTCTGAAACCATCAACCATTCTCTTTCCAATATTAAAATGTACCTGTAAATGTAGCAATAAATGTATGATCTTGAGTGTGTTACTATCCACGATTCTATTTTTATTCCAAATTTTTTTCTTGACTGTGTTTTACTGGAAAAAGGTATGAAATTTACCATTTCTGATAGAGAGTAGAGATGCCCAAAGTGCCCATACATGTATGTACATGTATATACATGTAACAGAAATAAACCATGATAAAAAACATGGGTTATTCACATCTCACAGATATTGTATAAAATACACAGAGAAACATGTGATTTAAGATTTACATGTATGTCATGATAATATAATAATTTTTATTCAAATTGACACATTTGTTCCAGTTTTGGTATTGTTTCACTCAGATTACATAGTTTTAAAGAAAATTCTGTCACCAATCGGGGGCAATTTCGAAATAAAATATGTACACTAAAACAGAAAATTCCAGACAGTTGCTTGAACATGAGACATTTCATACTTGTCTATTAAATGATAAATATTTCAAGCTTCAATTGGTTTTTGCTTGCCCCAGGTAACTTCTCATTCTTTTGGGTGCGAAAAGACTTCAGCCTGTGGCGAATGATGAAGATGATGTTTCGTCTCAACTTCCTGGTGGTACTTGTTGTCATGGTAACAAATAACAGCTACATGCTGTATTACATCTGTGCAATGCATACCTACTGGTTCATCACCGTATACTTGTTCATGTTCATTCTCCAATCGTGGAACGAGAATCCTCGCCTGATGGCCGTCAAGTTTGTTGCGTACTTCATTTGCAACGTTGTAATCTTTGACACCCCTCTCATCTTCTCCGTCTTCAAACCGTTCTGGTATATCTTGGCGTACGATAACTCCCTGCATGAATGGCAGTTCAGGGCGGGCCTTGACCACTACGCCTGCTTCGTGGGGATGCTCTGCGCCTACAACTACCCTCATTATGAACGATGGATGAACTACCTCGACAAGAAGCACATCGACAGGCGAGACAAGCTTCTCTCCATCTCCATCAAAGGCTTCATCATTGGAGTCCTCCTCCTCCTCACCGTCGTCTGGTATCGAGTGTTCATGATGAAAGAGAAGTACGCTTACAACCAGATCCATCCCTACATCTCCTGGTTCCCCATCATCACATACATCATCCTCCGTAACATGTTCCCCGCTCTTCGTACTCGCTACCTCTACTTCTTCACATTCCTGGGTAAGATCACCCTAGAAACCTACATCTCACAGCTCCACATCTTTCTGCAGAGCAACGCCAAGGAACTCATCGTCTACATACCGGGTTATCCGCTCATGAACTTTGCTCTGGCCACCGCCATCTATTTATTCATCTCATACTGGTTGTTTGAAATTACAGCGGTCTTTTCATCGTACCTCTTACCCCAGTCGATGAAGACGGTGGGTATTCACATGGGTGTTGGGTTTGTAGTGTGTAGTCTAGCTGCCTGTCTAGCATTGATTCTCAAAGAAGCAGCTGTGATATGATGAAATATACTTTTATCTTTCCTCATCTTGTCTTTCACATTCTATTGTTCACCTTGTAATCCAATATATAGCCTGATAAATGGTTTGGGATAAAATTACCCAAATTACAAATTTTTTTCATTGATGATTTATTTGTAACATACATGTAAACATATCATACTAATTACATGTACATATTTGCCCTTTTTTTTAGTGTAGGATAAGCCAGTTCATAATTACAAATTGCACACATGAATATAAATGTCAATTGTACTACAATTGACCTTTATACACTGTCATTTTGTACGTACCACCATGTGCACAATATACATTTTGATTGATAATCAACTTAAATCAAGTAAAGAAAGGCCTTGGAGATATAATTTTCAAAGTTCTTCCTAAACCTTAAAAACATTATTACATAAGAAAAAAATTTGAAAGTGATTTCAATTCTTATGTATTTTATTGTTTTACAAATTTTTTATGTATTTCTTTGTTCTTCCACTTTAACTTTTTTTATTGTTTGCTGTTTCAGAGTGTTATATGAACCAATATTCAGTTAGAATAGATGATAATTACAGCTTAAAGAAGAAATTATAGGTGATAAGAGAGGAACATGAGGAAATGCAGTTTCCCATTCGTTTTGTACACAAAACTCAGAAATTCTCCGTTTTCGGGCTGACATGAGGTCACAAAAGGTCACATGACTTGGTTACTGTGTGACCGATTTTTGTAAACTTTGTGTTAAAAGATGCGCAGGACTTGAAAGAAAAAAGTCAGAAAGTGGCATGGCATGAAATGGAGCGGTTCAAAATGGCGGTGGAATTTGTCGGGGGGGGGCCTTGGTGGCCCCCCTCCCCAGTAATGGAGGTCATAAAGAGCCAGATTTGCTTATCATGTTGTTCAGTAATTTTCCTAACAACTCTATGTATGCTTGCCTGTACTTGTATTGCCTTTTGAAATAAGAGAAATTATACTTTTTATTTATAGTTTAGAATTATTGATTGTGCCTTACAAGTTACAATATCAAAATATTTGATAAATTACATGTCCATGTATACTTAAACCAGGTATAGGCCTACTATTGCCTATGTTTCAGTAACCCCCCCCCCCCCCCAGATTTGCAGTCTTAATTATGAATTTGTATTCAACTTTAAATGGTAGAAAGTTGCAAAATTTTGTTCTTGAATGTTTTCCTTTATGAGAAATCACTTTGTTGATCTGGGCTTTGGTCTCTAATGAATATTTCATCACTCTGTTGTATTTCTGGGACACAACTGCTCCAGTGCTTGTAAATCATGGGTAAATGTTTATATTTTTGATATAACTACATCTAAAAATGAGATAGTTTACAACTCTTCAGCCAGTTTTGAGTACTTGCAGGGAAGATGTATTTCTATGAAATGTATTTAAAAAGCATCATGAATTGTTATCATGTTAGCGAACTAGCTGAAAACTGCGTGAATATACTTTGAAATTTGCAAACACAAATATGTACACATGGGACAGTGCTGATAAGCAACGTGCATGGTCTCGATATAGTCCTGACTTTTCACATAATGTCTTGTTAATTTTCTTTCTTTCTTTCTTTCTTATTAATTACATATTTTCTTTCAGAATTATTTTGCAGATTTTATTTATTTACATGTACAGTGTATACATTAAATGAGAGTTTTATTGGATTCATTTAGATATCATTTTAGATCATTACCAAATCTCAATAATGTTTTTAAGAGAACACTATTTTTAAAGTTTAATTTAAAAAAAGTGTCTTCAATACACTTTTGGTGTTTGAAGACTCTTGCTACCTTGCCTTGATTTTAAAGAAATCCATCATTGCATTGCATAGGTTGTGAAAGAAAAAAACGCCCACATATTTTCATGAAATCATTTATCTTCAACAATATTTTACTTACTAATTGAATTTGCTTTTACCAATAAAGGTAAATTAATGAGGCTGATGATATTAGATAAAGTACATGTACATGAAATTCATGAAGTGAATTGATAAACATGTATGTCACAAGATATTACTCTAAGATATACATGAGCATGTATGATGTACAATGTGTGTAACTTCAATTTAATTGAATTTTTATCTTCGCCATTCAACAAGTGTGTTTATTCATTCTGGTTTAATGGACCAAAGCTCATAGATTTTTTGTCTTTTATTTGTAGATGTATAGTGTAATAATAGTAGCTAAGGATAGTTTGATTAATCTGCAGAATACATGTTACAGTTAACAGTAACATACAAGTGTGTCCGTTATTAAGTCTAGCCCGAGTCTTGCAGAACCTCATGTATTGGGCCTGGCTTTATGCATATATAAAGTAAATTTTGTTTATTTTCCTAGTTTGGGGGTTCTTGTTTCAGTTTGGCTTGCAATTTTTCACCTGCTAGAGCTGTGTATTTAATATTGCATTTCTTTTCTTATAAAAATGTGCATTATATTACTCACAAAAAATTCTTCTTTCTTAAATTGATATAAGAAAATAGTCAAAATACGTAGATGTACTAAGAAATATAATGCATGTAGAGTGTATGTATTAAGCTGAAATTACTTTTATTTTAATGCACATTCTAATAATTTTGTCTTATTTGTTGGTATGTTAAGAAAGAGATCGTTTTTAACTTAATTTCTTCAGTTGTGGGAAGTTCAGGGGGAAATAGGAAGGACAGGTTCAGGTCCTTTGATACCAACTAAAAGGTCATCTACATGTAGATTTACCAGTTCTATAAGAGAGCACATCACCACACTGCATTTAGTCTTAAGTAAGGGCCTAAGAATTATAGGAGTAGCAAATAATTGAATCACGACTCTGAATTTTCGCAATTTGTGAAAATTTCTTGCCTTGAAGACCGCCAGTGTTTCCAATTTACCAAAGATTCATGTCGCATAACTACTATAGAGTCTTGCAGTGAGTGATAAGCCCTACTCATCATTTTGTTAGTTTTCTTTGCAATTTTAGTTGATGAATGTACGTAAGGAGATTTTGCGATTGCAAAGTGGTGTTTCTGTGAGTGAATAGCGAGAAGGGATGTACATGTATCAATTAGAGCACTTTGCTGCATGATGAATTGTATTTGTTTTCCCATTTTTGTGCAACTCTGTGAAGGTAAAGTTCTGCATACATGTACTGTATGTTCAAGAAGAAAACAGCTCCTAAATTCTGCATGAGAAGATTTATGATCACATGTATCTGTACAGTGGAACCTCGTTATAACAAACTCCTTGGGACCTAGGAAATTACCTTATTATATCGAAACCTTGTTACAGTATATCAGGTCTGAAAAAAAAAAATACAAGTGGCGCCGGCAAAATTACCTTGTTATAAATAATGAGAGTTTGTTCTATTAAACAGTGTTCTTTATAGCGAGGTTCCACTATATGTACATGTATGAAAGACAAAATCATGACTTTAATTACACTTTGTAAGTAAATTTTTGTGCAATATTGAATGGAAATATACATTTGTAATTTTGAACACTTCCTTTTTGATGGGATGTGGACAAGAAGCTAAAAACAGACCTCACCGAAAGTGTGTGTTGTATAGCCAGTCCTTTGATATGTCTGTACAAGTACATGTATTATGTGTATGCCTGTATTTTATGAACCTCTGTGGAATACCATACTCAGGCCATCAACTCATGCATAGTGTTAAGCAACATATTCAGATTTATTGTACATAATAGTTGCTCTAAGATTACGAGAAATCGAACAGAACGTAAATAGATATAGTATTTTGCTCATACATGAAGGTCTTTCAATACGCATGAAGCAATATGAAACAACAAATTTTAATTTCAATTTACTTTGAATTGCCTACAAGAGGCTAACGTTATCAAAGACGAGGAAATTAATTTCAAGGTTACCGCTCCATACAGGAAGTGCAGATTCTAACTTGCCGCAATTTACATGTACCATAAATTTTGTTTCTTTTCAAAACAATTTGAACTGATCATTTTGTGAATGTTGAAAATTTCCTATGAAATAGGAGAATAGGTACAACTCAGGTATGCAGTACAATTTTATTAGTGGGGATTGATTTTAAAGAGCTTGTAGTTTCAGTCTTTCTTAAATGCACAAATGTCTTTCTCAGAAATCATTATTTCAAATGCCCTGTATAGGAAGTTCACATTGTTAGCTTAAACAGTTTCTCAGCCGTCCAAGCTTTGCAACAAATTGGATTAAAGCAAAAAAAAAAAAAAAAAAAAAAAGAATTAAATAAATTAATTGATATAAAAATAAATAAAAGAAACAGAGTGGGAAAAGATTAACTAAAACACATAGGTAATCATTAAGAAAGTTAGGAATGCTTGAAATATGAGATTGCTACATGTAAGCCTATATGAATCTTAAATCATTGCAAATTGGTCAGTCAACTGTGATGTTTTTTGGAACAACCCTCTCAATTATACACTAGAGTACCATGAATTTACGTTTCTCTTTTTTTTCTCAGCGGCTGTATTTAGATCCATTATGGATTGCATGACATGTTGTTACATGTCCTCCAGTACAATGTATAAAGAAATCTTGCACTGAAATATCTTTTAGAAAACAATTATTTGGTCATTTTGTATGTATACAGTGTGAGTCCATAAAAAGGAAAACCCATTTTCAAGCCCCAATATTTTAAAAACCAAATGAAATCACTGAAACATATTATAATGGTATGATAGTTGATAATGTCTGCTTTAATTTGATAGGCTCCTCAGCAAAATGCGATCATGGATGACTGAGAAATGGCCATTTTCAAAAACTAAAAGCATGTCAGAATCATCTTTGCCCAAGTTTGGGTTGAATGGTGTTCAGGAGTTACTTTCATGAGTGCATTCAACTGGAATGGAGATCATTCAGCCAACCTGGGGTTTAACAGGTTTTCATTCAAAACTTGGGCACTGGTAAATTTGACATGCATCAGGAAAAATGTTTGTGTTCAGCTGTCCATGGTCAGATTTTATTGATCAAGGTGTCACATTAAAAGAAACATGATAGGCTACAAAATATGAGTATCTTTTGCAATGCCATTTAGGGTTGAATCTGGGTTTCCTTTTTATTGACTCACACTGTATAGGTGCTAATGGGAGAGTTGTCCAACTGTACATCACAGTGACATTATCAATATGAAATTTCTTTTTGTCTAATTTCGTTCAAATTTTCACCAATCTGTTGCCTACATGTACGCCTTCTCTGTGGTCTGTGTTACAATGTACATATTTGTGATGTGTCTTACGCATGTGCCTTTATTGTAGCTGCTAAAAAGCATTTGTATAATTGTAGCTATGTGTATGGAGGAGATGTGCAGTATTAAAGGTAATAAACAGTAGTGGTAGACAAAATGAAAGTTGGCATGAAACTGCTCAAATATAGTCTCATATTGTTCGGCTTCAATAAAAAGATACATGAGTGAGATAATCCGGTATTCTATTCATGATTTCCGGTGATTTTCAGTAAAATAATTCAAATGATCGAATCCCGGGGGGGGGGGGGGGGGGGGGGGGGGGGGGTCTGTCCTCATTGCAAGGGGGTATCAGGCGTGACCAGAGACTTGCCAAAAGCACCCTAAACAAGTATTAACGTGATGCAAAAAATACACCCTAAATAAGTATCATTACGTGTAATTTGCTACCCTAAGTAAGTAATCATTTTTTGTAAACCCCTAAGCAAGTAATAACCAGTTTTTCCTACCCCTAAGCAAATAACAACAATTTTTTATACCCTAAGCAAGTAAAAACATTTTACTTTCCTTGCATGAGGCCCTTGATCAGGCAGTCTAAATAATTTGTAAATTCTAACCCGGAAATTTTAATCATGATTACGGAACATTCATGAAACTTCCCTTCACACTGGGACTTCACATCAATCAACATCCATTTTAATAATTACTCAAAAAAGACAGTTCTTAAGGGCCCAATGTTTTTTGTTTTGTTTTTTTTTTTTTTGTTGTTGTTTGTTTGACGTATGGTCTGGGGATCGGGCTAACTCGGCACTAGGGCGAACTCGGCACTGCGAGGCGACTGTGTTTCAAGAGTTAAGTCCACGCTAACACCGTCTCAACACAAGTACTTTGCGATCAATTCAACTCTGTGCGCGATTTCCCCCAAGGCCGAGTTCGCCCTAGTGCCGAGTTAGACCGCGAATAATGATCCAGTTTATGTTGATTTATGCAAAACAGGCTATGACGTCAGCTTCAGCTAAAAATGGTGATTTTAACTTGTTTTAGTGTTGAATGACCCTAAGTACGTAAGTTGATTTTTTATGACCCTAAATGCGTAAATCATCACTTTGAAAAAGATACCCTTTTTCTTGATTTTTGGTGATTTTGAGACCCTATTCACGTTACGTACGTAACGTGCCCGATCTTGAAAAACAACCCTTTTTACGTGATTTTTTGGTCGCGCCTGATACCCCCCTTGCAATGAGGACAGACCCCCCCCCGGGGATCGAATATCAACGGTTACCTTATACCCTCGCTAAGGACCACCTACCCCGACACTCCCGGCTCAACGGCGCATAGCGGTTCGCACACACTTGTTACACACACTGTTTTCACATCAAATTACAAGCGTGGTACCGCGCTTGCAATTCGATGTTTATTTTTTTGGACATTTTAGCCATTTCTAAACCATTTTTCTTCAAACCAACGTCACCTATGTTCGAAATTAATCATTTCACAACAGTATATGTAATAATTTCCATTCCAGCTGACAAAGTAGTTAAATATCCAAAGCGCCACCTTTCCCACTACTGTACGATACCTTTAAATGCACATGTAACAACCAATGAGTATGCAGTGTGTACATTGATGTATTCAATGCTCATCGAGCAGATGCAAAGTAGCACTTGCAGTACTTGCAATAACATTCATCCCTCAGTGTAATAAAATTATCAGAGGAGAGTCAGACTTGTTTGACTAGTGAGATTTCTTTACATGACTGTAATTCGAATGGTTTTAACTGAACTGATCATTCATTACACAATTGTACATGTATTTGTTATGCCTGTCGATTTGTGTGTGTGTTGTGTGTGTGTGTGAAGGGCATAAAATAATTCACTGCTAGGGAGTGTAGCAATGAATTCCATCTTGAGTATTGGAACGTCACATTTTAATTGCATAGAGTACCGAAGTTCTGACGTCATATTCGCTCGTCATCCGGGATACTGGTTCCAAACAACAGAGCCCGTGCCTGAGGTTCACTGTGAAACCATTCAAGCAACGGGCTGGAGCAGGGCAAATTCAGTGTTTGGCCCTGGTGTGATCACCAGGCCATTGTTTAGCTTAAAATTGTATAGAACCAGCAGCCTTGACAACTTGGCAGGTATGACATCACACTTTGGTACTTTGGTACAGAGCTTGTGGAGTGTAAGCATTTAATTATCATACCTTATTTTTTTTTCATTGGGGGGGGGGGGGGGTAAACAGTGGCACACCAGAAACTGGTCAGGGACTTGGGGGAGGGGGGGAGCACATGCCACTCGGGTCTCCCTTGGCTACACTGCTGATACTTGTACATGGAAATATTTCAATTAAAAGCTGGCGAACGTACTTCTTATCAAACAAAGTATGACGATAGACATTTGTGAGGTGTTAAGTTGCCTTTATTCTGTTCTGTTGATTCATTCTTTACATTAACAGTGGCTACAAGTAACACTGCATCAAATCCTACATTTACCTGATTCTAAACTACTTGTACTATGACTACAACACATTTTTACAATGGACACTATTTGCAGACATTAAATTTCTTTCAGTTTTGAACAAAATACAGAACTTTCTTCCTCCTTTTTCACTGCACTGCAAAATACATGTATGAGCACAGTAAGAAAGTAAAATTACACAGCTTTATATAAAAAAAAGATAAAAACTAAAAATACATTAAAAATGCCCATTTTTTGGGGGAAAAAAAACATTTCTTCTTTCTTTTTCCAGTGACGAGGAATATCATACTAGATCCATACATACATGTACACGTGTGCATACACAAAACAATTTCACAATGCATTATTTTCAGGCTACAACTGACTCTTGCACAATCTTGATATTCTATGCAATCTTTTTGGGGTCAAAACCAGTTTCACAGACCTCCTTCATAGCACATCTCCTCTAAATTTAGCTAATTAACTTGCTCGCAACTTACATATTTAGAGATTGAAAATAAAATTACAGGGGTATTCAATAATTTGGGCTATTCAACTTTACAAATATACTTTGTATTTTTCAATACAAATTTACAACATTTGTTCTTAGCATTTCATATTTAAACAACTGCTTCAAGAATAACCGTATTAACCACAATCAAAGTTCCTCACTCTACAATACCTTCTGCTGGATAACCAAAACTTCAAGCAATGAGTGCTTTTTATTCAAAATCATAGTAATGCATGTCTACTTTAAAATATAGACCGGGCTTGTTCAATACTCCCCCTATGAAATATAAAAAATATGTTCCAACAAAAAATCACTTGAACATAAAAGAAATATAAATATTACCACCCACTCAAAATGAATCGGGCATAATTAAACAGGTATGACTACTAAATTACATAAAACATGACATGTGAGTTATGTCCTTTGGGGTTCTCAGGAGATGTCTTATTCTATTTCACCTCAGAGGATTCTACGTCAATTTCCATTTAACCAACCACTATGTGCAGAGCTCTGACATCCAGCTTACATGTCAAAGCACTTTGAATTCTCTGTCCCATCTTCATTCCCTATAAGTGCTGAAATGTGGCTTCAAGAAGCAGTAGATCTGGATTAGCAAGACGCTTTTTTCCTTTGACTTTACTTAAATAGCACTAATGCTCCAGTGAGACACATTTTCTTACTTGTAGCTTTCTTACTTACGCTACATAGAGCACATTTCTGGAGGGATTACAGGTGTAAGTTTGCCTTGGCAAGACGGTTGCCATGGTAGGACTGGGCATACTGCCAATGTTCTTTGGCACAGGACACCATCTCACAAAAAAGCACTGATCTCAAAAAGTACTAATATGGTTTTAATAGTAATCCTCGGACATTACATGCTAATATCAGAGGGTGTTGATCTACAGCTGTCCAAGGATTAGCACACAATGTTAGGACAGAAAAAAACTGGGGACTATACACGTACATGTACTTGTAGTAGAAGTCACTGAAACAGTATTCTTATACACTTTTCTACTATGCATCAGACACCACTTTCCCCTTTTCTGCAAGTTTCCGTAGCTACTTGCTGAACAAATACATGTACTTAGTTTTGGTCAGGATGATAGCTCAAGGATGCAACAAGTCCATATGTCTTTGTTAGTATGAAATCTGATAAGGATAAGATCAGACTCTGAACGCCTTTGTTCGCATGAACCAGCACCTAAAAAGGATAAGTCAGAAGTGTACCGCCGCTTGGTAAGAAAGAGAAAGGAGATTAGACTAATCCCATGCCTTGGTCTTGATGAGCTTGTTCTGGATATCCTCTGGGTGGCAGAGGGTAATATGCAATGTACAGGCTCATGAAGGAATTACAGGAAGCCAATTGCATCGGTTTGCAAGAGAGAAAAAGCTTGTTCCTCAGAATGGCTTTGGAGTGGTAGAGAGTATCAAAATAAATTGTAAAGGCTTCTAAAGGGATCAGACAAATGCCCTTGCCCTGCTATTGAGGGACTCGTTCTTCGCAATGGTTTTAGAGTGGCAGAGATTAATGTACAATGTGCACTGTACACGCTCAGGTCTTGGGTCTTGTTAGAGAATAGAAGCTTGTTCTCCAGAATGGCTTTGGATCAGAAGAGAGAATCAAGGTACACTGTACAGGCTTCTAAAGGAACTAGACAAACCCCCATGCCTTGGTGTAGAGGAACTCCTTCTTCAGAATGGTTTGGATTGACATAGGGTATGTACAACAAGGAGCCTTTTAAAAGGACTACATGAAGCCAAATGCCTTAGTCTTGACAGCAAGAAGAAGCTTCTTCGGAATGGCTTTGGATCAGTGGAGGGCAAGGACAACATAGAGGATTGTAGAGTCTAGACAAAGCCTAATGACTTGTCTTGATAGCAAGTAGAAACTTCTTCAAGATGGCTTTGGAGCTGTAGAGGGTGATGTACAATGTACAGGATCATAGAGGAATTAGACGAAGCCAAATGCAGCTATAATGGTGATTCGTCTGAATGGCTTTGGATCGGCAGAGAGAATCAAGGTACATTGCACAGGCTTCTAAAGGATCTAGACAAATCCCCATGCCTTGGTTTTGAGGAGTTTCTCTTCAGAATAGTTTGGATCGACACAGGGTAATGAGAAACGAAGAGGCTTCTGGAGTTAAACGAAGCCAAACGCCTTGGTCTTGATAGCAAGTAGAAGTTTCTTCTTCAAGATAGCCTTGGAGCTGTAGAGGGGGATGTAGAGACGACTGATGCAGGTGTTAGCGGTGGGAGGTGGTTGTCATCGGGGGGCCTTACTGTGATGGTTGGGAGGGGCTGGAAACCCTCCTCGCTCGCTGGTAAACTAGGGCTAGAGGTCCAGAAATACACCTGCATGGTGGAAAGACAAGAAGAGACATTTACAACTGAATATCAAGACTGATTATTACGTTATGTTGCATGTTGCATGATTTCCATTTTCTATTACATGCACAAAAGAGCAGTGACATGATCCTATATTCAATACACAGACTTACTTATTCTTCAGCAAAATAACCTTGGAAAGTACTTCAGAACATGTGTGATACAACAGCACCCCGCTTCATAAAACTTTCTTTTT